>JARQOD010000005.1:319795070-319867032 GCA_033576555.1 Oophaga sylvatica | reverse complement strand
GGTGCCACATACTTTTTAAGTAATGACTTGTGAAACACATTATGAATCTTAAACGTAGGAGGGAGGTCCAAACGAAATGCCACAGGATTAATTATGGAACTGATCCTGTACGGCCCGATGAATCTGGGACCCAACCTCCAGGAGGAAACTTTAAGTTTTAAATTCCTGGTAGACAACCAAACCAGATCGTTCACCTTCAGATCTAGACCAGAAACTCTCCCCCTATCAGCCATCCGTTTGTAACGGTTCCCCGTAACCTTCAGTCTTAACCGATCTGGAACTATCAGTCTCCCTGAAAGTCCCACAGGGGCGTCCCCCTGAGCCCCCAATACCTCCCCCTCAAGCTCAGAGCATACAGCTGACACTACAACTCCCTCCTGAGGAATAGGAACCGGATCATCCGTCCTCCCGGCCCCTGGGAAAGTACGAGATAAGGCATCAGGGAGCAACTTTATTGAGCAGTCATATGCGCGATGAGGAGGTAACTCTTTACACCCCTCCTCTGAGAACATCTCCCCAAAGTCCTCCAGAAAAGGAGACAAAGTCCTAGGCACAACCGCACCGATGACCGTGCTCATGCAGTTATTCCTGCAAAATTCACCCCACTGGCTTATCTTTCCGGATTGCCAATCAATCACTGGGTTATGTTTAGCCAACCAAGGAAGTCCCAACACAATAGAAGTAGGTAGACCCTCCAACACATAACAAGACAATTGCTCTTTATGTATTGCCCCTACTCGAAGATCTATGTTATGAACAGCTTGTACCAAGCAACCTTGACCGAGAGGTCTAGAATTAATAGAGACTATAGGGACCGGTTTGGCCAAAACACTCAGTTGCATACCATGCACCTGGGCAAACCGAGCGTCCACCAGATTAGCCCCGGACCCACTATCAAGAAAAACAGAAATCCTCTCAGTTCTAGTACCAATCACCACCTCCGCAGGCACGAGAAACTGAGAGGGATTTGGGGACGAAATACACACTCCCAGGTTAACTCCTTTGCTCAAAGAGGCCTGGGATGGACACCCCCCAACAAAATGTCCCTCTCTCCCGCAAAAGAAACACCTTCTAGTCTTGCGGTGCACCGCCGGTTCCCTCCTACAAAAAGATGTCCCTCCCAACTGCATGGGTTCCTCAGAACAGACCAGGGGAACCTCAGTATAAGGGACTTTAGTAGTAGGTGGAGTCATCACGGGAGGCGGAGTTACCTCGCGTCTTCCCCGAATTCGTCTATCAATGCGAATAGCGAGGGCCATAGCAGCCTCCAGTGATGGAGGAGAATCATACTGAGCCAACACATCTTTTAATTTGTCAGACAACCCTTGACAAAACTGGCTCCTAAGAGCTGGGTCATTCCACTGAGTATCTGTTGCCCATCTACGGAACTCAGAAGAATATTCCTCCGCTGGATGATTTCCTTGCCGTATTTTACGTAACTTTGTTTCAGCAAGGGAAACTCGATCCGGATCATCATATACCAGACCCAGGGAAGTAAAAAATCGATCCACTGACTGGAGATCTGGGGAGCCTGGAGGAATAGAGAACGCCCAAGATTGAGGGTCCCCTTGTAAGAGCGAGATAACAATTCCCACCCTCTGCTCTTCACTCCCAGATGACCGAGGCCGCAGCCAAAAGTACAATTTACATGCCTCCCGGAAAGTAAAAAATTTGTCCCGCCCACCAGTGAACCTGTCCGGAAGAGCAACCTTAGGTTCAGATCTGGTTTGCTCCGGGGGGACAGAACCTTGGACTTAATGTCTGCCAACTCCATGGACAACCCCTGCAACTGCCGGGCCAGCTGGGCTACTGGATCCATGACAGCTGGGGAGAATCTTTAGTATGGGCCGGTGAAAATGTCACGCTGTATAGCAGATATATATATGTGATGACAGTAATCTATATCAAAAGGGCAACATACTATATAACATGCGCATAGATATATGATAACATAGAATTACCTGACAGAATGTCCAGTGGGTCAATACGGAATCCGTTATACGCTGTCTCTGGCTAGAGGGTGACCGGGGTCTATGCTGACCCTAAACTGGGGTCCTAACTAATCCCTCTACCTGGAGGTACTGTTAAAGGTACAGAGGTCCAGGCCACCAGCGTAAACCCTGTCTCCTATCAATCCCTGCCAACTGTAATCTAGTCCTAAGAAGGACCCTGATTACCACCAAAGGGAATGAACAGGTAACGGTTAATGAACAGAAAGACATACAAGAAAGACAAGAAATAAAGTAAATAAAGTCTTACATACAACACTCACACACAGTAGGAACACCTAAGGTCTCAGAGATAAACTATAAGCTATAAGAGTAAAAACAACTAAGGAGCTCTTAGCTTAAGTATTCTCAGAACCGATCCAGTCTGCTAGACTACATGAAGGCTTTCACCGGCATCTAACACCCAGACTGGCAGGGATATAAAGGAAGCTAATTAGAACATAATCAAAAGCAGCCGGGCGAGGCTGGACCTAGTCTTAGCAAAGAGCTAGGTAAAATTAACTCTCTCATTACCAAACACAAAGTAACAGCAACTCAGCTGCGAGAAGTCAGAATGTGCAATCGCGATGATCCTCGTGGCGATGCACCCATGACAGTATTTTGATAATTGATTTCTAGCTTTCTACTAGAAACCACACAGACTATAGAGATACACGGTACGAAGATACACATCTTTCCTATATAGAGATACAGTGAGTAGACATCGACATTTTGTAAATATTTCAAGTATTTAAAGTTGCTCCAAGTGGCTACTTGCCAGCTACTTTTACAGCAGTTTGATGCTAGAAAAAAAATTACATGTGAAAGGCGTGTGAAATGTTAACCCTGAATTATGCAGAAAATGTTAGTGTTAGTAGTGTGCAAATCATCAGGCATGTAGGACATGTGTATTGCTAAAGTATAATAAAGAGATGCTATGCAACGAAGGCATTGCTCACATTCTTACCAGACTCCAATGAAGGGTAGTAATGGACACTGAGGCCAATATGCATATATAAAGCAGGAGAATAAAAATAAGAAATAAGAAAATCACTAAAAATGCTTAAGAAATTAAATTTGTTAAAAAGCATTTTTCAACAGTCTTTTAAATAGGCTGACTGTTGAACTGTTGTAATATGTGATAATTGCTAATGCTAAAGTGTAATGTAGACTGTTTTATTCCTATATTTTATTCTCATCACCAGTGTCATAACATGGGGAGGGGGAGTGCTATTGGGGATGATGCTCTGGATATTTGGTACAAGGGCTAAAAAGCCACTCTGTCTAGACAAGAGCATTTATAAAGAGTACTAGGGTAGTAAACTAAAACTTGGTACCAGGTAAGACACAGCCTAGCTACAGCTCTGATCTACAACACTGTACAGAGCACTAGACAAGCCTGAAAAATATCTTCCACTTAGTCCCAGGTTTTTACTTGGCAGTCAGAGTGCCAAAAGATTCTCCAATGGATCCAAATTGTCCAACGGAAGGTAACCCCTTTTGTAACTGACCTTGGAACTAATCACTTATCTCTAGTGTTTATTTCCAATTTCATATAGAACTTATATGTCCTGCATGTGCTGTCTACTAACATTCTAAGTTCTCTTTTACCTAGCTGCTACATGTTTCTTTTATTAACAACAAGCTATTACTACACACATTCTCTTCTATGTGTTAAAGGCAAACTATCAGCTTATTCATGCTACCCGAACAACAGACAGCATGAATCAGACATTGCCTGGGTCATTGCAGCAGTGTATTTTTTACTCTGAAATGCTGCAGCATTCCAAAAAAAAAACATACTTAAAAAAACCAGGAGGAAATTATGCTTCTTTAATGACTAGTCTGAGGCAGATATTAAGCAATTTTTCCCTGCCCCTGCTCCTGATGACTGATTGGTCTCTCCATTTATGTGTGTATAGGAAGAGATAGTGAGATGGAATAAGCTACAAGGAGACTAGCCTTTTTACTATTCATTAGCGAAAGCAATTCACAGTTAAACAACATACATGACTGCAAAAACGTAGCCAATGTTTGACACATGCTGTCCATTGTCTGAGGAGCATATATCAGCTTCCAGGTTCCCTTTAATGATGAGTGAATTTCCAAGAATTTGAATTTGGTATTTTACTCAAATTTGGACAGGAGGTTCGAGGTTAGTGGGGCGATTCTCTCCCTCCACTCCGGATTTTGCGAGTGGCCCATGTCCATGATTCACATTTAAACTTTGAGTTGAGCCAGCCAAGAGTCTTTCAATTCTTATGAGGGATTTTCATCCATTCTTCCTTTAAAAATTCTTCCAGTTCTGTGTGATTCCTTGATCGTCTTGCATGCAGTGCTATTTTGAGGTCTAGCCACAGATTTTCAATGATGTTCAGATCAAGGGAAGCTGAGGGCCATTGTAAAACCTTCAACTTGCACCTTTGGAGGTAGTCTATTATGGATTTTGATATGTGTTTAGGATCATTATCCATTTGTAGAAGCCATCTTCTTTTCAACTTTAGCTTTTTTTCACTGATGGTGCTATGTTTCCATCAAGAATTTGTTGAAATTTCATTGAATCCATTCTTCCCTCTACCTGTGAAATGTTCTCCATGCCATTGGCTGCAACACAACCCCAAAGTATGATTGATTTGCCACCATGCTTAATGGTTGGTGAGATGTTCTTTTCCTAAAATTTTGTGCTAGTGATGAGGGAGCAATAAAATGCTTGGGAACTCGTTACTCCAATTGAGCAAATCGTAATGCTCGGTGCTCAACTCGAGTAACAAGTATAATGGAAATCAATGGGAATCTCAAGCATTTTTCAGGCAGCCAGAGTTCTGGAGGGAGTCTAAACATTGCTGAAAACTATGGAAACAGCATGGGAAGACCCATTGAAGCATCTCTGATTCCCAGGTCAGTGCTGAGAACAATGTCGTCAGAGCATTATGCCAATTTTGCCGACTGACAATAAAACATAGAAAACAGTACTTAATATGGATTTGACGGGAAAAAATGTGAAGGAACTTTCTATACAGGATAATGACTTGTATATAGGGCAAAATAAATAAGAGGAAAAAAATGTTCCACCACACCTTGGGCTATGTTCACACGCAATGTTTTTGCTACGTTTTTGCATGTTTGCATTGCTGAAAAAACATTCAGTAGGAAATGTAATTTTAGCATTTTAATACCTTATCTCGCCATGTGGTGTGTGAGACATGATCATACACATTGAAAGTCACAATTTATTTTTTTCAGAGCCATCATCCCGTTATCACTATTTGTAGAGGGCCATCAGACGGCCCTTTCTATTGTTAGAGGGCCAGCAGAAGTCTTGTGGACAGATTAGGCCAAGATAGAGTTTTTTTGGTAAAGCACATAATTCTATTGTTTACTGTAAATGGAATGCCGCCTAAAAATAAAAGAATACAGTAGTTACAGTCAAATATAATGGATGTTTAAAGATATTTTGGGGTTGTTTTACTGCCTCTAGGCTCCTTGACAGGGTGTGCAAGGCATCATGAAATGTGAAGAGTCCCAAAGGATTTTGGGTCGCAACGCAGTGCCCAAGGTCAAAAAGCTGGGTTTGCATCATAGTAGGTCATTGGTCTTCGAGCAGGACAATGACTCCAAACATACTTCAATAAGCACCTAGAAATAGATGGAAACAAAGCACTAGAAAGTTCTGAAGTGGTAATTCCAGCTCCAGTAGCATAAAGACTCCCACCACTACCTCTTACATACAGATGCTCATGAGAAGCTGTGAATGGACAAATTAAATCTGTTAATGTTGCATGCTTTAATGAATTACTGAGTACAGAACACCATAAAAAATGAATCGGTCAATAAGTGCATGGAGAAAATAAGCAGCAAAGCCTAGAATTTATAAGGCAGTAATTCCTGACTAGATGCCTGTCATACGCTATTCTTACTGCCACACCTCACTGTAGACAATTTGCAGGTAAGAGCTGGGTAATTGTAGAATTTTAAAGGGATTTTAACTGACCCTGAAGAGATTTTTTCTTGTATGTGGCAGCAGCATAGTCTGGAGGATCGCAAGTAACACCGGCAGCTAGGATGAATTTCAGAGTACAGATTACTGGAAAAAAACATGAATCAGTCAATGAGCCCATAGAATAGAGCAACAGCAAGGCTTAGAATTTATAAAGCAATAATCCCTGACTAGATGCCTGTCATACACTAAACCTACTGCAACACCTTACCGCAGATGAATTGCAGATAAGAGATGTATTCTTGTAGAATATAGAAGGGATTTGAGCCGGCCCTGAAAAGATTTTTTTCTTGTACGTGGAAGCTGGGATCCCTGACGAAGGAAACCGTGTTTCCGAAATGCGTAGGAACTTTGTGGTCCTTTCTGTTATCCGTACTTGCTCACTCACTGCCAAATCACATGTGGTCACGTGAACATCCTCATCATGGCAGGTCCTGTGTCTGTTTGCGCTGCAAGTGCGCTGTCTTACTAGACACAATACTGACTGCCGTTCATCGGACCCTCAGCACTTTCACTACGGCCAACGGAGGCCGAAAGAAGGATACTCACCTCACCTGACTCATCCGGACAGAAGGCATCGTCCACCACCGCAGACCATGTGTCATCACGTGGTCTTGCGCGTCACGGCAGGTCCTGCACAGACTCCTGCTTCCAGCGAGAATTCAACTTCTAATGCCGGCATTCCACATCAGGCCAACGGAGGCCTATGGAGGACGGCTCTCAGTGACGGAATCAACTATTACCAGCAGACCATAGGAGGTCGAAGGAGGATTATCTACAGCGACGGACCCATCGGGGTCACCATATAAAACCTGCTCACGTGGGTCTGTTTCTATTGACACTTCAACACTGACTTTTTTCTATTTGAGCTGTCACCGGCCGGGACAGTCTCATTATTCTTCTTAAGTCAATTATAGGATCGTTCAATTGACTGAAACCCATCTCCCACATACTGCCTTTTATTGTGCAGAGGACTCTACTGTGCTTTTTTGTGGTGTGTTCTCACACATATATGATTAGCTACCTTGTCATTATTAAGGCTTCTTTCACACATCCGTTTTGCGCCTGACGGCGCCCCCGGCATTTTGCCGCAGCGCCGCATCCGGCAACTAGTATGAAAAACGGATGAGACGCATCCGGTTTTTCGCCGGATCCGGTTCTGTGCTCCGTAAAAAAAACGGATCCGTCTCATCCGGTGTATCCGGTTTTGCATCCGTTTTCGATGGAATGCGCTGGATCCGGTTTTTAAGAACGTCCTTTTTTGGGGTTCCAAACATGATTGGCTACTGTAATCCTATATATACACTGTTCCTACAGTCCATCTTTGACAGGTTGTAGAGGAGCAAGGTGCACGTTGCAGAGAAGAGCAAGTAGCAAGTGATTGGCGAACATGGATGTCATTATCGGCAATATCTTCAAGAACCTTGTTGATTTTACTGCGGAGGTGAATCGCTTGAGGTTTATAGTTCTGGAGAAGGAGCGAAAGATTGAGCAGCGCATTATGCGTAAGCGCCAGCGAAAACGACGCCGTATGTGGATCCACCCCATCACGGCACAGAGATTAACTCGTGGTGTGTATTCTACACTGAACATGGAGCTGCGAGAAAATCCAGAGAAGTTTTTTTCCTATCTGCGAATGAAGAAAGAAAACTTTGATGATTTGCTGGAGCGTGTTGGAGACCAAATAAAAAAATCGGACACCTATTGTCGGTTCTCGATTTCTCCGGCGGAGCGTCTCATGGTCACTATAAGGTAAGCTATATGTATTGGATCTGTTTGCTTGAGCACACTTGTAATTTTATAATTTATTTAACATCACAGGACAACTAGGAAACCATATCAGTAGACAATTTTTTTTAAAAAAGAACAGTGTTTTTCATTGATGTTATTATTTTTGGTATCTCCAATAGTTATAGCTGAGTTCTGGTATGTAATGCTGTGTTTCTGAAATAATTTCTATTTTCTATTTTGTTTTCAGATTTCTGGCAACTGGCGAAACTCTGTCATCGCTCCATTTTCAATACCGCCTGGGAATATCAACACTATCCGGCATAATAAAGTACACTTGTCGTGCTCTGTGGGATAGTTTGGTTGGAGAATTTCTTCCAGAGCCCACAACAGAGCGGTGGCTTGAAATAGCGGACCAGTTTCTCTGTATCTGCCAGTTCCCCAATTGCCTGGGCGCTGTTGATGGCAAACACATCCGCATTCAAAAGCCTTCAGGAACCGGATCAGAATTCTTCAACAATAAAAAATATTTTTCGGTCGTCCTGATGGCTATTGCAGATGCGGAGTTCAAGTTTATTGTGGTGGACATTGGGTCTTATGGACAGTCAAATGACTCGCAAGTGTTTAAACTTTCAGCTATGGGACGTAAACTGTACGGAAACACTTTTCAGTTTCCACCCCGTAGGCCACTGCCTCAAACCTCAGGCCCACTGATGCCATTCGTTTGTGTAGGTGATGAGGCATTCCAGATGTCTGAACACCTCTTGAAGCCGTACGCCAGCAGAGGATTAACACATACAAAGCGAATATTTAACTACCGCCTCACAAGAGCCAGACAGATGGTGGAGTGTGCCTTTGGGATTATGACAGCTAAATGGCGAGTCCATTTGACTGCAATTAACTTGAAGACCGAGACTGTGGATGATGTTGTTAAAGCGTGCGTGGTCCTACATAATTTTGTCCTAACCAAGGAACCGATTTCTATGGAGGACCACAATCAAGAAACAACTTTGCACGACTACAGCAACATTACCACTCGCAGTACAGTCGCGGTTTCAAGAATGAGGGACCATTTTGCACAATACTTTGTGTCACCAGAAGGTAGTGTTGACTGGCAGGATGACAGAGTGTGATAAATGTATTTGTTGTTTTATAGGAAAGATGTATATCTTCGTATCAACCACTGAGGACTCTCAAGTCTAAATATTTTTGTTGTTTTAAAAATTTCTTTACCCACAATAAACCTTTAAAAGTTTACTTGTCTACCTTCTTGTGTGTTTTCTACTGTCTGTAACCTTTTTGCCATAGTTGTGTCCCTGGCTGTTTGTTTTAACAAAAGTATTTCACCTTTTGTCCAAAAAAGTGTACATTGTAGGGCAGGGTTCCCCAACTCCAGTCCTCAAGGCACACCAACAGGTCATGTTTTCAGGATTTCCTTTGTATTGCTCAGGTGATAATTGCCTCACCTGTGCAATACAAAGGAAATCCTGAAAACCTGATATGTTGGTGAGCCTTGAGGACTGGAGTTGGGGAACCCTGTTGTAGGGGATAACCTAACAAAGTACAAATTTTTTGGAAAAAGGTAATATACTTTGCATACTACACAACCCGGGACACAACTTTGGCAAAAAGGTTAAATTTATGAACGTTTTAGCCAAAGTTAGGTGTTTTTTACTAATGTTGTTTGTGTACCCACATGTTTACCTGGTTTAATACATTTGTTACTTTACATCCTATAAATAAATTACAGACAACATTTGTAAACCACTTTAACTTTTATTAAAAAAAAAAATTTAATATAATTTTTAGAAAATTAGGCCTTTTTGCCAAATGTTTCACATTGAAATAAACTATATTTTTGTATTAAACTTTTTTTTTTATTAAACTTTATATTTTTATTAAAGTTTATTATTTTTTAAAGAAAGCAAATAACTATATACAATCACAGGTCAGTGTAGTGTGGGGTGGAAATACTGCTGGAGGGGCTGTGGGACACTTCGACCGTGGGAGTGTGGAGGGACGACCGGGATGGTGGTGTGGAAGGAACAGGAAGAGGTGAAGGGGTGGAAAGACTAAAAGAATGGGAAGACAAGGCAGAACAGGTGGGTGGTGGTGGAGTGGAGGGTTGGGCAGGAGGAGCAGGTGACATGGTAGGGAATTGGAAGGGGGAAGGAGATCGGTATGAGGTAGGAGAGTGGTACGGGGGAGGTGGCTGGTAGTGGGTAGGTTGCTGGTACTGGGGAGGTGACTGCAGTTGGGGAGGTGGGTGGTACTGGGGAGGTGGTTGTAATTGGGGAGGTTGATGGAGCTGGGGAGGTGGCTGGTATTGAATAGGAGGGGGAGGAGGGACGGCGGGTGGAGGGGGGGGAAGATGTACGGCGGCTGTAGGGGGGGAGGTGGAGGAACGATTGGGGTGGATGGAGGAGGATGGGAGAGAACCTGCACTAGAACAGCGTGGCACGTGTGCATCACATAAATCTGCTGGTCAGCAGATAGCGGATCTATGCGCTCCGCAACTGACCTAAAAAAACTGTGGTTCGGTGATGCTCTTGCTTCTGACTGCACAGTTTGCAGAAGTGTCTTTACCTCACCAACTAGGGAGGTTATCTGATGAATGCCTGCGGCAAGTTGTTCAGATAATACCTCAAGACAGTTCTGGAAAGATGCATTCATATGCAATAACTCGGGCGCATAGTTCCTTTCCTGACCCCTCTGACGCTGCCGTCCAGTACCCGCAGCTGTACTAGAGGTGGCAGGGTCAGAAGGGTGGGGTAAAGGGAATGCTATATCCTGACCAGCAGATTCATGTAATGCAGGCGGCCACGATGCTCCAGCGCTGGTGGAGGGGACTGCGGGATCAAATGTGTGGGAAGGTGCAGATGTAGAGGGGCGGTCGAAGTGTCCCTTGGTGTCGGTCTCCTGAGGGATCGCTCTAGAAGGCGCCAACTCTGCGGCGCCCGAGTGCTGGTCACCGTGCTGTGGAAGAAAGAAAAAACATAAAATTAATATACAGATGTGGAATGGCCCTGGCTGCAAAAAAAAATTGGATATATGTTAACATTTGATGGTAATATTTACTTTCTGGTGACCATTGTTTCACGCAGGAACGCCAGAGCTCGTGCATATTTGTATTTGCTCTGGCGTCCTGAAGAACCACTCGGGGCCCGCATCTCCTTGTTGAATTCCTTCTTAAAGCGATCCCTTACAGACTGCCACCGCTTCACAATTCTCTCCCCTGAAACGAGAAAGCACACATTGGTTAGTATACAACATCAGTGTTTCCCAAACTTCATTCCTCGTGTCCCCCAGAGGTCATGTTTTCAGTATTTCCATAGTGTTTCACAAAAGGAAATCATGAAAACATGAAGCGTGGGTGACACGAGGACTGAAGTTTTGGAAACACAGCTTTACAGTCAGCAACATGAACTATACTTAAGGTGTTTAGTCTGGGACCTAACATCGAGGTCTTCCCAGCGGTCCACCATTGCCGCTGCCACTTCCTCCCAGAGCCGTCGGGTCACAACTTGATCCGAATGCCGGCGGTCCCCCATGTTCCACAGCGGCTCCCTTTCTCGGACCAGATCAATCATTAGTTCAACGTCCAGGCCCTCCTCCGTGTCCGAGTCGGGAGCACGCTGTGAAGCCTGTGAAATTAAAATAGAAAAAAAAAAAAATTACCATACACATTAACTGAAAATGAAAAAAGTATACATGTTAAACTGGAAAAAATTAAGAAAAAAATTTAGAGATAACACATGTTTTGTAAAAAATAAAAATTATATGAAATGGTACCAAAAATGGTAAATAGTTAACCCCTCTCTGCCATCAGACGTACAGTCATGGCCTAAAGTTTTGAGAATGACACAAATTTTATATTTTCACATGATCTGCTGCCCTCTGGTTTTTATGTGTGTTTGACAGATGTTTTTATCACAGACAGAAATATAATAATTGCAAACATATGAGTAACAAAAGCTTATATTGACAGTTAGAATGAGTTAATGCAGCAAGTCAATAATTGCAGTGTTGACCCTTCTTCTTCAGGACCTCTGCAATTCTCCCTGGCATGCTCTCAATCAACTTCTGGACCAAATCCTGACTGATAGCAGTCCATTCTTGCACAATCAATGCTTTCATTTTGTCAGAATTTTTAGGTTTTGTTTGTCCACCCGTCTCTTGATGATCGACCACAAGTTCTCAATGGGATTAAGATCTGGGAGTTTCCAGGCCATGGACCCAAAATCTCTATGTTTTGTTCCCTGAGCCATTTAGTTATCACCTCTGCTTTATGGCAAGGTGCTCCATCATGCTGGAAAAGGCATTGTTGATCGCCAAGCTGCTCTTGGAGGGTTGGGAGAAGTTGCTCTAGGAGGACATTCTGGTACCATTCTTTATTCATGGCTGTGTTTTTAGGCAAGACTGTGAGAGAGCCGATTCCCTTGGCTGAGAAGCAAACCCACACATGAATGGTTTCAGGATGCTTAACAGCTGGCATGAGACAAGACTGGTGGTAGCGCTCACCTTGTCTTCTCCGAATGAGGCGTTTTCCTGATGTCCCAAACAATCGAAAAGGGGATTCATCAGAGAAAATAACTTTACCCAGTCCTCAGCAGTCCACTGCCTGTACCTTTTGCAGAATATCAGTCTGTCCATGATGTTTTTCTGGAGAGAAGTGGCTTCTTTGCTGCCCTCCTTGAGACCAGGCCTTGCTTCAAGAGTCTCCGCCTCACAGTGCGTGCAGATGCACTCACACCTGCCTGCTGCCATTCCTGAGCAAGCTCTGCACTGCTGGTAGCCCGATTCTGCAGCTGAAACTCTTTTAAGAGATGGTCCTGGCGCTTGCTGGTCTTTCTTGGGCGCCCTGAAGCATTTTTGGCAACAATGGAACCTCTCTCCTTGAAGTTCTTGATGATGCGATAGCTTGTTGACTGAGGTGCAATCTTTCTAGCTGCGATACTCTTCCCTGTTAGGTCATTTTTGTGCATTGCAATGATGACTGCACGTGTTTCTTTAGAGATAACCATGGTTAACAGAAGAGAAACAATGATGCCAAGCACCAGCCTCCTTTTAAAGTGTCCAGTGGTGTCATTCTTACTTAATCATGACAGATTGATCTCCAGCCATGTCCTCATCAACACCCACACCTGTGTTAATGGAGCAATCACTGAAAAGAGGTTAGCTGGTCCTTTTAAGGCAGGGCTGCAATGATGTTGAAATGTGTTTTGGGGGATAAAGTTCATTTTCAAGCAAAATATTGACTTTGCAAGTAATTGCTGTTAAGCTGATCACTCTTTATAAAATTCTGGAGTATATGCAAATTGCCATTAGAAAAAGTGAAGCAGTAGACTTTGAAAAAATTAATATTTGTGTCATTCTCAAAACTTTTGGCCATGACTGTACTATTCCGTCCATGTGACCCTGGACCTAATTCCCATGGAAGGAATAGTACGTCATGGGCGATCAGCTGCGCTCCCGGGGGGAGCGCAGCTGATCGCCGCCGGGTGTCAGCTGATTATCACAGCTGACACCCGTGACTGTGTGTCAGGAGCGGTCACGGACCGCTCCCAGCACATTAACCCCTGGCACACCGTGATCAAACATGATAGCGGTGTACCCGGGATACAGGGGAGGCTCGCGCAGGGTGGGGGCTCCCTGCGCGCCCCCCTGAGACCCTCAGAGCAGCGCGATGTGTCGCGCTGTTCTGAGAGTCCGTCCTCCCTCCAGGTCCCCGGATCCAAGATGGCGCCGGGGTCCTGCAGGGAGGCGGCTTCCTCAGTGCCTGCTGAGAGCAGGCACTGAGAAGCCCGCAGCACTGCCAGAGCGATCGCTGGTGTGACAGAGTGCTGTGCACACTGTCACACCAGCGATCTGATAAAATGCAGTGATGTCCCACCCTGGGACAAAGTAAAAAAGTAAAAAAAATAAAAATAAAAAGTGGTAAAAAAAAATCATAAAAAAAAAAAAAATATTCCCCAATAAATTCATTCTTTCCTGTAAATAAAAAAAACAAAACAATAAAAGTACACATATTTGGTATCGCCGCGTCCGTAACGACCCCCCCTATAAAACTGTCCCACTAGTTAACCCCTTTAGTGAACCCCTTAAAAAAAAAAAAAGAAAACGAAGCAAAAAATCAATGCTTTATCATCATACCGCTGAACAAAAAGTGGAATAACACGCAATCAAAAAGACCGATATAAATAAGCATGGTACCGCTGAAAACGTCATCTTGTCCCGCAAAATACAAGCCATCATACAGCATCATCAGTGAAAAAATAAAAAAGTTATAGCTCGCAGAATAAAGCGATGAAAAAATAATAATTTTTTATATAAAATTGTTTTCATTCTATAAAAGCGCCAAAACATAAAAAAAATGATATAAATGAGGTATCGCCATAATCGTACTGACCCAAAGAATAAAACTGCTTTATCAATTTTACCACTTGCGGAACGGTACAAACGCCTCCCCCAAAAGAAATTCATGAATTGCTGATTTTTGTTCATTCTAACCTCCCAAAAATCAAAATAAAAAGCGATCAAAAAATGTCACATGCTCAAAAATGGTACCAATAAAATGTCACCTCGTCCTGCAAAAAATAAGACCTCACATGACTCTGTGGGCCAAAATATGCAAAAATTATAGCTCTCAAAATGTGGTGATGCAAAAAACTATTTTTTGCAATAAAAAGCGTCTTTTAGCGTGACAGCTGCCAATCATAAAAACCCGCTATAAATAGTAAATCAGACCCCCCTTTATCATCCCCTTAGTTAGGGAAAAATAATAAAATTAAAAAAATGTATTTATTTCCATTTTCCCGTTAGGGTTAGGGTTGCGGCTAAAGTTAGGGTTAGGGTTGGCGCTAACGTTAGGATTAGGATTAGGGTTGGGATTACGGTTAGGGGTGTGTTAGGGTTAGGTTTGTGGTTAGGGTTGGGACTAGGGTTAGGGGTGTGTTGGGGTTAGGGTTGGAGTTAGAATTGGAGGGTTTCTGCTGTTTAGGCACATCAGGGGCTCTCCAAATGTGACATGGCGTCTGATCTTAATTCCAGCCAATTCTGCGTTGAAAAAGTCAAACGGTGCTCCTTCACTTCTGAGCTCTGCCATGCGCCCAAACAGTAGTTTACTCCCGCATATGGGGTATCAGCGTACTCTGGACCACAAGAGTTATTGTGCAATTTGTCCTATTTCTCCTGTTACCCTTGGGAAAATAAAAAACTGGGGGAGACAAAATCATTTTTGTAAAAAAAAAATGATTTTTTTGTTTTTACGGCTGTATGTTATAAAACTTCTGTGAAGCACTTGGGGCTTCATAGCGCTCACCACACTTCTAGATAAGTTCCTTGTGGGGTCTATTTTCCAAAATTGGGCCACTTGTGGGGGGTTTCCACTGTTTAGGCGCATCAGGGGCTCTCCAAATGCGACATGACTCCCCCAGACCATTCCATCAAAGTCTGCAATCCAAAACGTCACTACTTCCCTTCCGAGCCTCGACGTGCGCCCATACAGTAGTTTACTCCCACATATTGGGTATCAGCATACTCAGGACAAATTGGACAACAACTTTTGGGGTCCAATTTCTCCTGTTACCCTTGTGAAAATAAAATATTGGGGGCGAAAAAAATCATTTTTGTAAAAAAAAAAAAGGATTTTTTATTTTTACGGCTGTACGTTATAAACTTCTGTGAAGCAATTCGGGGTTCAAAGTGCTCACCACACATCTAGATAAGTTCCTTGTGGGGTCTATTTTCCAAAATGGGGTCACTTGTGGGGGGTTTCCACTGTTTAGGCGCATCAGGGGCTCTCCAAATGCGACATGACTCCCGCAGACCATTCCATCAAAGTCTGCAATCCAAAACGTCACTACTTCCCTTCCGAGCCTCGACGTGCGCCCATACAGTAGTTTACTCCCACATATTGGGTATCAGCATACTCAGGACAAATTGGACAACAACTTTTGGGGTCCAATTTCTCCTGTTACCCTTGTGAAAATAAAATATTGGGGGCGAAAAAATGATTTTTGTAAAAAAAAAAGATTTTTTATTTTGCGGCTGTACGTTATAAACTTCTGTTAAGCACTTTGGGGTTCAAAGTGCTCACCACACATCTAGATGAGTTCCTTGAGGGGTCTAGTTTCCAAAATGGTGTCATTTATGGGGGGTTTCCACTGTTTAGGCAGATCAGGAGCTCTCCAAACACGACATGGCATCCAGCCAATTCTGCGTTGAAAAAGTCAAACGGCGCTCCTTCCCTTCCAAACTCTGCCATGCACCCAAACAGTGGTTTACTCCCACATATGGGGTATCAGCGCATTCAGGACAAATTGCACAATACCTTTTGGAGTCTTGTTACCCTTGGGAAAATAAAAATTGGGGTGAAAAGATCAATTTTGTGGAAAAAATATGATTTTTTAATTTTACGGCTCTACGTTATAAACTTGTGTGAAGCACTTGGGGGTTCAAATTGCTCACCAAAGATCTAGATAAGTTCCTTAGGGGGTCTAGTTTCCCAAATGGGGTCACTTGTGGGGGTTTCCACTCTTTAGGCACAGCAGGGGCTCTCCAAATGCAACATGGCATCCAATCTCAATTCCAGCCAATTTTGGTTGGAAAAAGTCAAATGGTGCTCCTTCCATTCCGAGCTCTGCCATGCGCCCAAACAGTGGTTCCCCCCCACATATGAGGTATCAGCGTACTCAGTACAAATTGGACAACAAATTGTGTGGTCCAATTTCTCCTGTTACCCTTGGGAAAATAAAAAATTAGTGACTAAGAGTTAATTTTTGTGGGAAAAAAATAGGATTTTTTATTTTCATGCCCGGGCATTATAAACTTGTGTGAAGCACTTGGGGGTTCAAAGTGCTCACCAAAGATCTAGATAAGTTCCTTAGAGGGTCTAGCTTCCAAAATGGGGTCACTTGTGGGGGTTTCCACTGTTTAGGCACATCTGGGGCACTACAAACGGAACATGACCCCCATCAATGTTTGCATTCCAAAACGTTACTGCTTCCTTTCCAAGCCCTGCCGTGCGCCCAAACAGTTTCCCCCCCCACATATGGGGTATCAGCGTACTCAGGACAAATTGGACAACAACTTTTGGGGTCCAATTTCCTTGGGAAAAATCAAAAATTTGGGACTAAAAAAATCATTTTTGTGGAAAATTGTTTTGTTTTTTTTCACACCCAGGCATTATAAACTTTTGTGAAACACTTTGGGGTTCAAAGTGCTCACAACAGATCTAGATAAGTTCCTTAGGGGGTCTAGTTTCCAAAATGGTGAAACTTGTGGGGGGTTTCCACTGTTTAGGCATATCAGGGGCTCTCCAAACATGACATGGCGTCCAATCTCAATTCCAGCCAATTTTAGTTTGAAAAAGTCAAACGGCGCTCCTTCCCTTACGAGCTCTGCCGTGTGCCCAAACAGTGGTTTTCCCCCACATATGGGGTATTGGCGTACTCAGGAGAAATTGCACAACAACTTTATCTGCCCATTTTCTCCTTTTACCCTTGTAAAAATAAAAAAAAGTTTGTAAAAGATCATTTTTGTGGCTAAAAAGTTAAATATTAATTTTTTCCTTCCACGTTGCTTCAGCTCCTGTGAAGCACCTGAAGGGTTATTAAACTTCTTGAATGTGGTTTTGAGTACCTTGAGGGGTGCAGTTTTTAGAATGGTGTCACTTTTGGGTATTTTCTGCCATATAGACCCCTCAAAGTGACTTCAAATGTGAGGTGGTCCTAAAAAAAATGGCTTTGTAAATTTTGTTGTAAAAATGAGAAATCACTGGTCAACTTTTAACCCTTATAATTTCCTAACAAAAAAAATTTTGGTTCCAAAATTGTGCTGATGTAAAGTAGACATGTGGGAAATGTTATTTCTTAACTATTTCTTAACATATCTCTCTGTTTTAAGGGAAAAAAAATTCAAAGTTTGAAAATTGCAAAATTTTCAAAATTTTCGCCATATTTGCATTTTTTTTTCAAAAATAAACGCAAGGTATATCGAAGAAATTTTACCACTAACATGAAGTACAATATGTCACGAGAAAACATTCTCAGAATCGCAAAGATCCGTTGAAGCGTTCCAGAGTTATAACCTCATAAAGAGACAGTGGTCAGAATTGTAAAAATTGGCCCGGTCATTAACGTGCAAACCACCCTTGGGGGTGAAGGGGTTAAAAAAATTTCAAAAAGAAAAATAACATTTTAAAAAAGCACCCGAAACAATTAAAAAATTTACTTTTAAAAAAAAAAATGATTTCCAATGAAAAAAAAAAAAAAACTTACACGTTGAGAACCGCTGACAGTTTCACGAAGACGACTCTGGGAGGCGCTGGGAGGAACCCTTTGTTGGCTCCCAGATCCGAGAGACTAAAATGAAAAAAAAAAATTAGGATATTGGCATATGTTGGCCGCTGTGTCAAGTATGTACTAAATGGTTTTCTATGTGTTGTGTGTAGTGTGATGTTGTGTTTCTGCGATTGATGCAGGATACTTACGAATTGTGAGCCCACTCCGGGTATCTCTCCACCCCGTCCTTCTTCCTCTGGGAGCTCCTCGTCATCTTGCGATTCCTGTTATTAAAAAAAGACAATCAATACATACAGTCATGGCCAAAAGTTTTGAGAATGACACAAATATTAATTTTTACAAAGTCTACTGCTTCACTTTTTCTAATGGCAATTTGCATATACTCCAGAATGTTATAAAGAGTGATCAGCTTAACAGCAATTACTTGCAAAGTCAATATTTGGCTAGAAAATGAACTTTATCCCCAAAACACATTTCAACATCATTGCAGCCCTGCCTTAAAAGGACCAGCTAACCTCTTTTCAGTGATTGCTTCAATAATACAGGTGTGGTGTTGATGAGGACATGGCTGGAGATCAATCTGTCATGATTAAGTAAGAATGACACCACAGGACACTTTAAAAGGAGGCTGGTTCTTGGCATCATGTTTCTCTTCTGTTAACCATGGTTATCTCTAAAGAAACACGTGCAGTCATCATTGCAATGCACAAAAATGGCCTAACAGGGAAGAGTATCGCAGCTAGAAAGTTTGCATCTCAGTCAACAATCTATCTTATCATCAAGAACTTCAAGGAGAGAGGTTCCATTGTTGCCAAAAAGGCTCCAGGGCGCCCAAGAAAGACCAGCAAGGGCCAGGACCGTGTCTTAAAAGTGTTTCAGCTGCGGGATCGGGCTACCAGCAGTGCAGAGCTTGCTCAGGAATGGCAGCAGGCAGGTGTGAGTGCATCTGCACGCACTGTGAGGCGGAGACTCTTGGAGCAAGGCCTGGTCTCAAGGAGGGCAGCAAAGAAGCCACTTCTCTCCAGAAAAAACATCATGGACAGACTGATATTCTGCAAAAGGTACAGGCAGTGGACTGCTGAGGACTGGGGTAAAGTTATTTTCTCTGATGAATCCCCTTTTCGATTGTTTGGGACATCAGGAAAACGCCTCATTCGGAGAAGACAAGGTGAGCGCTACCACCAGTCTTGTCTCATGCCAACTGTTAAGCATCCTGAAACCATTCATGTGTGGGGTTGCTTCTCAGCCAAGGGAATCGGCTCTCTCACAGTCTTGCCTAAAAACACAGCCATGAATAAAGAATGGTACCAGAATGTCCTCCAAGAGCAACTTCTCCCAACCCTCCAAGAGCAGTTTGGCGATCAACAATGCCTTTTCCAGCATGATGGAGCACCTTGCCATAAAGCAAAGGTGATAACTAAATGGCTCAGGGAACAAAACATAGAGATTTTGGGTCCATGGCCTGGAAACTCCCCAGATCTTAATCCCATTGAGAACTTGTGGTCAATCATCAAGAGACGGATGGACAAACAAAAACCTAAAAATTCTGACAAAATGAAAGCATTGATTGTGCAAGAATGGACTGCTATCAGTCAGAATTTGGTCCAGAAGTTGATTGAGAGCATGCCAGGGAGAATAGCAGAGGTCCTGAAGAAGAAGGGTCAACACTGCAAATATTGACTTGCTGCATTAACTCATTCTAACTGTCAATATAAGCTTTTGTTACTCATATGTTTGCAATTATCATATTTCTGTCTGTGATAAAAACATCTGTCAAACACACATAAAAACCAGAGGGCAGCAGATCATGTGAAAATATAATATTTGTGTCATTCTCAAAACTTTTGGCCATGACTGTATATCCCACAGATGGATTGTTGAGAGAAAAAAAAATTAGATATTTTTACTGCCAATTGCTGACGATGGGTAGGAGGGCTCCCAGAAGAAGATGTGTCTTGCTCGGGCTCAATTGGCTGGGAGGGAGGAGATGGAGGAGATGCTGCTGCTGCTGACGCCGCCGCCTCTTCAGCCATAGCCGCCATTGCGGCAGCTGCAGCAGCTGTTTGACGGTCTCTGCTGTGGAAGAAAGACACAAAAAGGGCCAGTGAATATATTTCTATATTCCTTGTCCCTGGCTGAAAGAGAAAAACAAACATGTTATTTTTTAGGTAAATGGGGGATGTAATATTTACTTTCTGCTAGCTGTCCTCTGTGCCCGTCTCTCCTCTCGGCTTGCTGCTGCTGCCGCCTCCGCCGCCGCCTGTCTTTGCCGTCTTCTGCTGTTGAGTAAAAAGGGACTGTGAATATACTATTCCTTGTCCATGGCTGAAAGAAAAAAAAACATGTAATTTAGAGCAAAATGGGGGATGTCATAGTTACTTTCTGCTGGCTATCCTCCAAGCTTGGATGTCCTCTCCTCCCCTCTCTTCAACTGGTGCTGCAGCCGCCGCCGCCTCTCATTGACGTCTTCTGCTGTTGAGTAAGGACACAAAAAGGGACAGTGAATATATGTTTATTCCTTGTCCCTGGCTGAAAGAGTAAAACAAACATGTAATTTTTAGGGAAATGGGGGATGTCATATTTACTTTCTGCTGGCTGACCTCTTAGCATCCAGGATGTCCTGTGCGCGTGATGCTGCTGCTTCTGCTGCTGCCGTCTCTTCCCTTTCAAATCTTCTGCTGTGGAATAAACATACAAAAAGGGACTGTGAATATATGTATTCATTGTCCCTGTTTTAAAATATAAGATTCAAACATGGACAGGATTGAGCTTTATGTCGTACGGAACGCAACATCCCGTCATTAATTGGACCCATAAACAGTACCAGGGGGAACCACCCTATCACTGCACAAAATGCACACTTGATACAGTACCAGGGGGAACCACCCCATCAAAAAAAAAAATGTAAAAAAAAAACAAACAAACAACATTATGATAGAAAAACATGAACATTTCAGATAGTAGCAGGAGAAGCAACCCCATCACAGGACAAAAAATAAAAAAATAAAAAATAGATCAACATTATGATAGAAAAACATGCACATTTCAGATAGTAGCATGAGGAGCAACACCATCACAGGCAAAAAAAAAAAAAAAATAAAACAATAGATCAACATTATGATAGAAAAACATGCACATTTCAGATAGTAGCAGGAGAAGCAACCCCATCACAGGACAAAAACATTTTAAAAAATAAAACAATAGATCAACATTATGATAGAAAAACATGCACATTTCAGATAGTAGCAGGAGAAGCAACCCCATCACAGGACAAAAAAAATTTTAAAAAATAAAACAATAGATCAACATTATGATAGAAAAACATGCACATTTTAGATAGTAGCAGGAGAAGCAACCCCATCACAGGACAAAAAATTAAAAAAAAAAAATAGATCAACATTATGATAGAAAAACATGCACATTTCAGATAGTAGCAGGAGAAGCAACCCCATCAAAGGACAAAAAAATTAAAAAAAAAAATAGATCAACATTATGATAGAAAAACATGCACATTTCAGATAGTAGCATGAGGAGCAACACCATCACAGGCAAAAAAAATTTAAAAAATAAAACAATAGATCAACATTATGATAGAAAAACATGCACATTTCAGATAGTAGCAAGAGAAGCAACCCCATCACAGTACAAAAAATTAAAAAAAAAATATAGATCAACATTATGATAGAAAAACATGCACATTTCAGATAGTAGCATGAGGAGCAACACCATCACAGGCAAAAAAATTTAAAAAAATAAAACAATAGATCAACAGTATGATAGAAAAACATGCACATTTCAGATAGTAGCAGGAGAAGCAACCCCATCACAGGACAAAAAATAAAAAAAATAAAAAAATAGATCAACATTATGATAGAAAAACATGCACATTTCAGATAGTAGCATGAGGAGCAACATCATCACAGGCAAAAAAAATTAAAAAAAAACAATAGATCAACAATATGATAGAAAAACATGCACATTTCAGATAGTAGCAGGAGAAGCAACCCCATCACAGGCCAAAAAAAAAAAAAATCAACATTATGATAGAAAAACATGAACATTTCAGATAGTAGCAGGAGAAGCAACCCCCATCACAGGACAAAAAATTAAAAAAAAAAATAATCAACATTATGATAGAAAAACATGCACATTTCAGATAGTATCATGAGGAGCAACATCATCACAGGCAAAAAAAAACAAAAAAAAAAACAATAGATCAACATTATGATAGAAAAACATGCATATTTCAGATAGTAGCAGGAGAAGCAACCCCATCACAGGCCAAAAAAAAAAAAAATCAACATTATGATAGAAAAACATGCACATTTCAGATAGTAGCAGGAGAAGCAACCCCATCACAGGACAAAAAAATTTTAAAAAATAAAACAATAGATCAACATTATGATAGAAAAACATGCACATTTCAGATAGTAGCAAGAGAAGCAACCCCATCACAGGACAAAAAAAATTAAAAAAATAAAACAATATATCAACATTATGATAGAAAAACATGCACATTTCAGATAGTAGCAGGAGAAGCAACCCCATCACAGGACAAAAAATTAAAAAAAAAAAAAATAGATCAACATTATGATAGAAAAACATGCACATTTCAGATAGTAGCAGGAGAAGCAACCCCGTCACAGGACAAAAAAAAAAAAAAAAAAATAGATCAACATTATGATAGAAAAACATGCACATTTCAGATAGTAGCATGAGGAGCAACACCATCACAGGCAAAAAAATTTAAAAAAAATAAAACAATGGATCAACATTATGATAGAAAAACATGCACATTTCAGATAGTAGCAAGAGAAGCAACCCCATCACAGGACAAAAAAAAAAAATAGATCAACATTATGATAGAAAAACATGTACATTTCAGATAGTAGCATGAGGAGCAACACCATCACAGGCAAAAAAATAATAAAAAAAAAAAACAATTGATCAACATTATGATAGAAAAACATGCACATTTCAGATAGTAGCAGGAGAAGCAACCCCATCACAGGACAAAAAATTAAAAAAAAAAATAGATCAACATTATGATAGAAAAACATGAACATTTCAGATAGTAGCATGAGGAGCAACACCATCACAGGCAAAAAAAATTAAAAAAATAAAACAATAGATCAACATTATGATAGAAAAACATGCACATTTCATATTGTCGCAGGAAGACCAACCACATCACATCAAAAAAATGTTTTTTTTAAAAAAAATACAGTAGATCAACATTATGATAGAAAAAACGTGCACATTTCATATTGTCGCAGGAAGACCAACCACATCACAGCCAAAAAAAGTTTTTTAAAAAAAATACAGTAGATCAACATTATGATAGAAAAACATGCACATTTCAGATAGTCGCAGGAGGACCAACCACATCACAGGCAAAAAAAACAGTTCCAGTAGATCCACATTATCAATTAAACACATTCACTACAGTAGCAGGGGATACACAATATCACTTCCCAAACATGCGTATTTTAAACACTACCAGGGGGACCCACCCCATCAGCGGAAATTTAACATTTCATACAGTACCAGGGAACCAACCCCATCACAGCAAAAACATGAAGTAGAAAATGTACCAGGGTGCAAAAAAAATGCAGTAGCTCAGACAGCATTGGTGACATATGCGTTGTAAAATTTGGGGTGGGGGGGATGTCATATTTACCGTCTGTTGTCCTGGCGCTCCATGGTGCTGGCTGCGGAACTGGTGCTGGCTGCGGAACTGGTGCTGGCTGCGGATCCTGGTGCTAGCTGCGGAAATGGTGCTGGCTGCGGAAATGGTGCTGTGGCTCTGGATGTTGTCCTCTTCTCTTGAGCTCTTGTGCATGGTATGTCTGATGTCCCAGTGCATGCTAGTAGTATAGGAACTGTATTACTCATCAAACTCAAATCTGACAGGTCGACACGCCCCCTATCATTTAATCCGTCTTCTGTGTGAACTTTGCTCAGGCTGTGAGATCTGAACTTTGCTCAGGCTGAGAAATCTGAGCTGCTGGATTTTTGAATTTCAATCAAAGTGATTTATTCATGTCTATTGATATTTTATTCAGTGACTTTGATTAGTCTGTGGAGTTTTACTGTATTAAAGGGTAGTTTTAACTCCATCCGTAGATGTAAAGCTATTTTCTAGCAGAGAGTGCCCTGACATGAACTGTAAAGGGTTTGTATTAGAAGCACCCAGTAAATGTCTGTATTAGAATCCATCAGTAAATGTATGTAAAGCTCATTTCTAGCAGGTTTGTATAAATGTCCCCCGGAATTATGACGCTCAACTTATAGTTTTATTCAGTATATATATTTTTAGCTTGGCAATGTATCTACACTTATCTCTGCAATTCAATGTATACTAAGAAGAATCTTGGCATGGTTAGATGTATCAAGCTGCTAAAATGTGTTTATTTTTAGTATTATCCAAGATATAAGTTTTAAACTACAGCTGCAAAGGCAGTTTAATTTGAAGTATCACCTTATAACACATTTGGAATTATGACGCTCAACTTATAGTTTTATTCAGTATATATATTTTTAGCTTGGCAGTGTATCTACACTTATCTCAGCAATTCAGTGTATACTAAGAAGAATCTTGGCATGGTTTGTTACAGATCGGTAAGCTATTATCAATCTGTGTGTACAAGGCTTTGGGTTGTGTTAGAAGTCTAAATATTTTTCTATTTACTAGCTAACATGGTACATAGATATACATCTTTATTGGCACATAGAATTGTAGTACAACAGTGTTGACCTGAATTGTCAGAATGAGTGAAGGTCGATGCTACGGTAATTCAGGCAAACAGTAAATAGTATTGCATTGTGTATAGTCAGTGGGATCTTTTAAAACCAACACATTTATGTGTATTCTGATAGCACTGCCCATAAAACCGAAGGTTTCTAGCAAATATAATATGCACTAATGTGATTTTAAAACAATGGGTTTCTGAAGGGTCTTCCCACACTACCACTCTGTGGGAAGCTGTGTGGAAATGACAGGCATAAGAGATCATTCATATTAAAAACGTTTATTGCCAGAAATAATCATGATTTTACTGTAATAAATAAATACATCTCAAAGACATTTCAAGCATTGAATTAATTGTGACACCAAAATGTCGACACAAATGGCAATACAGGTCATGGGATTCTCTCTAGACAGGAACAACGCTGTTGAATGCTCCAACACGTGTAGTGAGGGTTTTTTAAAGTTGATTTCTTCTCAGCAATGAAATTTCTCACAATTGTATCATTACGCGGTTTATCAGCAGAAAACTTCTCCAATATCTTACTGAACGGTATGTTCCGAGCTAAGAAATGTAAAAAGTACAGGCAGTAGTGCCCACAGACAGTACTATACGTGTCTTGGATCTGGTTGCTTTGGTAATAATAAGTCTCACAATTCGTGTTCAGGAAAGTCACAAACTCGCTCGGAAAGATAGCGTTGTCAGCACATAATCCGTAGCTATCAAAAAATATGGCGTTCTTGGCGTCACAGAGCACAATTAATATCCAGTGTCTGCCAGGTTGGTGTGCGGGGTCTGTATTTACGATGAATCCGACAGGGCGCTGATTTACCCGATGTGGTGGAAGCAAATCACACGGAAACACACCGCCAAACACACGCTCTGTAAAGCTATCCCCCTTCAGTATGGTCGTGAGTTGCAGGCTATCCATCACTAATTAAAATCGTACAAGATCTCTCTTCTATTATTAATTTCCAGAATGGCCGGGTTGATTGCAAAAACAATCATGTTTATCGTATGGGGTGTCGCTAGTGCAAACCGGACTTCAGCCCGTAGGTTACCTGTTTTAATGAGGGAGAAATGACCGCCGGGTTCCTGATCAGCTGATAAATCAAATGCAAACAGAGTGAATCCGGACATAAACTCTTCACGATCCACGGCCATGGCACAATCAGCTTTCTGCTTGCCTGATATATGTGCGAGAGCCATATACTCTCTGACGGCTAAGTAGTCATTAAAGTTAGGGTTATAAGGCCTCGCAGGGATCTGTTGTCCGTCCAGGTAGAGGGCTGCGTGATTGACGTTGTAGTGATGGAAGAACAGGGGATTTCTGGCGTAAGACCCGCTAAATGCTTCATTATCTACAAAACCCAATATAACAGTTTTCGGTATCTGGCCTAGGAAGAGATTCTCGTGGTTCGTGATCCGTGTTCCAGCGGCTATACTGTACACTTTCATGCATGTCCTGTCAATAGCGTACTTGGCTGTCGATGCCAAGAGGGCCTGACTGTGGCCTATTCGGACCGCCGGGGACACTTGTACTCTCTTTACAAAGAGAGCGGCTTGCATGATTTGCACTTTCAGCGGATCGGCCTCAGCCGACATGAGGCAGAAAGCGTCCTTATTTCTCGTTAGCTTAACCTTAAGATCGAGTCCGTTCAATATTAGCTTTGGTTGATTAAATATATCACCAAAAATTGGACCAATGAGGTCCAGGGGTTTGGAGCGGTGGGTTGCAGCGGCTCTTTTAATAAATCCTGCATTTGGGCCATCCAAGCTTCGGTCATTATGGTGACCAGCTGTGTCTTTATAGAACAATCCGGCAGTAAATTGCGAGGACAGCGTCTGTGAACTGTAATTTAAGAGAGTCTCTATGTACGCTCTATAGCTGTAGAGATTGTCCGATTGTGAGATAACACGGTCCCCCAGAGTAATATCGACCTGATTAAAGAGTGTGGCAAGAGGGTAGTTTATGAGGGCTACACGGGCGTCATCGGCGATATTCGAATTATCCTGCTTGACGATGCGACAATTTATGTACAGCAGGGTGTTATTCAGGTCGTAATAATAATCCCCGCTACCCGATATGAAAAATTCCAGCGGAGCATTATCCGTCAGAGCGGCAATCGGCTGAACTTCTACAAATAGGGATTTCTCTATACTCGTCTGTGTCGGCGGTATGTCAAAAATATCCAGTTCAGATTTAGCGCACTCTACAGAAGCATCGTGCAGGAAAGCCATGTTGATCAGAAGATGTCCTCAGCAGTACGTCTCACTCGTTTCTGACGGGGTCGACGCTTGGCTGGTTTTTTATTCATGAGGATCGGGGGTAAAGCGGGGCATGAGCGACGCTTTCTTTTATGTGATTTTTTAGCGACATAAACTAGACCCGCGCCACCTTGCTCGGGATGTGTATTTATACGATTCATAAGCGCTGATGAGACAGATGTGACGGCGTCTTTAGCAATGTTTTTGACAGCCGTCTTCACGTGTGGTTTTACCAATTCTAAGCCTCTTCTGAAAAGCGGTACAGCACGCCGAAATAAGCCTTTAAATATCCCAGCCAGACCCGATCCGTACATGTACTCGCTCCCGCTGAACCCCTCTAATCCGTGCCCAGACTGTGCAATATAGTACCGGGCATAAACAGCTGGGTCCCCGTACGGCCTCTGAGCCACCATTTTCTAGCGTGCTAATCGCGTCTCTTCCGGAAATGTAGTCTCACAATACACTTTCCGTACTTGAATTTAACTGGAGTGCCCTGGTCCGATAAGATGGAGATTGTTACAGAGTCAAAATGATGCTTGCATAAGGGCACATAATCGGGTCGTGTGTATTGAAGCGTGGTAATTTCACCGCTCTTGCCGCTTATTTGCGCCGTTCTCAGAAGTTGTACGTAGCTGCCGCCCACAAGCTGATGCTGGATGATGTCGCTGTAAATAAATAATGTATAAAAACCGGCTTTTATATCGGCATAAATCTTCTTCCGCTCAGTCTGGTTATTATCATACGCTTCGATGTATGGCTGGAGGCCTAAAATATGTCCCAATTTCTGACCCGGGGCAAATTGTATCGTGGGGGAATCCGGTAGGGTAACACTCCGCCGCACTTCGTCATAGCGCAGCTTAAAACCGTCGCTGGCAAGCTTCAAAATATCAATTCTCTCATTAATAGCACGTATGAGATCCGGTATTGTGTTATAAAAACTGGGCTTCACATAATATTCCTGCATCACATCACCCCGCTTGCCTATATAGAAGTTCCCTTCACCCCGCTCAAACGTGTACCATGTATGGGGGTACTGAATCTCAGTTAGAGCAACTTCGTATTGTCCTGAAAGCTGAACGGGTTTAGATAATTTTGTGGTATACTCGGCGATTGTGTTTTCAGGATATATATCGCCAGAAGCGTTGGAGGGAAGGGTGATAAAGAAGGATTCGGATTCCATGGTTATATGTCCGTCAGAGCCGACGCGGGTACCCACGAATTAAATTTATCAGGATAACCTTTCCATTTAATATAGCAGTGAATCGCCCCCCTGACACGTTTTTTTCTCAAAATTGCCTCAACGCGGTAGGCGCGGTTTTCATTGAAATGTATTTTTTGCAGCTCCTCCTTATAAAATGATCCCTCGATAGCGTCGCCCGCTAAATCGTTAATTTTATAGAGAGGCTTATGAAATTTATTGGAAATGGCGCTAATTAAAAATATCTCCTCGCTGAATGTCTGCTCATAACCCTTCGTAAAAGGGTTCTTAAAACGAGATATTCTGACATGATCTCCAATTTTTAAAGATGGCTTAATACGCTTTTTAGCCACGATACCGCTATAAATATTTTTCCATATCTGTAACGAGTTCTGCTTCGTCACATCGCACGGACGTGTCTGTATCGTGGTGTGAAAGGTGTGGTTGTAACTGTGCACCAAACCTGGTAAAATGTCGATATACCTAAAGGTATTATGTTTCGTCAGATAGCGCCACATACGTGTTTTTAATGTACGATTAAATCTCTCAACTATAGCGGCCTTTACGGTATTGTTGGTGAAAAAATGATGTATTTTATGCATTTTACAAACACGTTTCATGTGTGAATTCATAAATTCTTTGCCACGATCCGTCTGTAGTTTCTGCGGGGTGCGTCGGGCGTTTCCAAATATTAATTCGAACGAACGAGCTACAGTCACCCCGGTTTTGTTGTGCAGAGCAACAACCCAGGCGTGTTTGGATAGTACGTCTATCACAGTCAGTAGATATTTCACGGCGTCATTTTCCCTAGAATATTCAATTAAGCTAACCAAATCAGCCTGCCATTGCGAATCAACGTCCGCGACAAAGATTTTATTGGTAGAGAATCTTGTCCTTATAGGTTTATGCAGGGTGTAAGCATCTTGTTTATTCAGCCAATCGACCACCTCATGTTGTTTTATACCACGCGTTCTAACCGATCTGTATAGATTTGTAATGCCGCTGAATGATGCAGGGGCTTCGGGCGTGAAATATTGCTTCTTTAATATTGCTTCAGGACCCTTAGCAGTCATGATGTCTCTGTAAAACATTAATAGATTTTTTTCTTTCTCATCATTGGGGGCAGTGACAGTGGGCGTGCTCTCGCTGCTAGCCCTAATAAATACAGCACCTGATCCCAAGCGACACACAGCTCACCTGTAAGACTTCACAGCTCACAGAACACACTCCAGATCTGAAGTGAGTATTTTTTATGGATTTCGTTTTCAATTATATTAAGTTTGTGTAGTATTTGCCTGAATAGCTTACTCGTGTTTTAATAATATACTACGCTTGTGTTGGATAATAGCTGAATATTTAATTACTGTAGATTGACGCTAAAATTCATACAGTTAATTTTATTTTTAGATGTCTGAATTATATAGACACATTGGGGTGTTATAGTTAAGAGGCATTTTGCACATCATTTTTTATACCGCTTTATTCTTTAAGATCCGTGTATAATGAAGGTGTACGTATCTGATGGGATTTCATCTACCATGAAGCATTCTGATCCTGCCCCCACAATTTTACCCGAGGCTGCGTCTAGTAACGCTAATGATGGATGGAACGTGAGGGGTCAGGCGGCACTGCCCAGCGCGGGTACGTTGTGTGGATGCGTGGTTGTGTGTGTGTGTGTGTGTGTGTGTATATATATATATATATAGAGAGTTGTTTTGCATATTATTTTTGCTTTATTCTTTAAGAACCGTGTATAATGAGCTGCGATCTGCCTGATGAAGTTTTTGCCACCATGAACTATTCGTACCCCGAGGCCTGTATTTTACCTGCTGCAGCGTGTAGTAACGCTAGTGATGCGTGGAGCGTGAGCGGTCAGGCGGCTCTGCCCAGCGCGGGTACGTTGTGTGGATGCGTGGTTGTGTGTGTGTGTGTGTGTATATATATATATAGAGTTGTTTTGCATATTATTTTTGCTTTATTCTTTAAGAACCGTGTATAATGAGCAGCTATCTGCCAGATGAGGTTTTCGCTACCTTGAACTATTTGGACCCCGAGGCCTGTATTTCACCAGCTGTCGCTTGTAATGCTTCTAGTGCTGCCGCGCCATGGGATGGCCTTTCAGCACCGGGCATCGAGGGTACGCTGTGTTTCTGCGTGTCTGTATATATATATATATATATACAACTATATATAACACTTAACTATGTGAATTTAAGTGTGTAAGTGAATATTAACTCCTTACAGATGTCGCAATGATAGCGGAGCTGGATTCGGCCGAAATGCCTATGAACCCTGGCACTAACAGAGCCCAAGAAGACGTCGCATTTTCTAAAGCTCCTAAAAAGCGAAGCCTGGCGGCTGTCAAGAAAGATAAAGGTACGTGCCGCATGAAAAACTGTTTTGCCCAAACGACTGGAGAAAATTGTTGATGGGCCTTCTAATGATTATTATTATTTATAGCGCGTAAAGTGAAATCTAGGAGGACGATATTTACAAAAGAGAATATACACCTGCTAGTGGAGAACGCCTCAGACGTCCCAGAAACCACTGCTACAAACGTGCAGGCATCATCGTTAACCGGTAAGTGTATATTTTGATATATCAGGCTAGTCTTAATACATCGTATGTCACTCTTGTCACACCTAGGATCGCGATGTTCCGCACGTATCCGCTACATGTAGAATCTTTCCTTAAAGATAGTTGTAAAGTCAGATTGACACATATACAATCTCATCCACAGATAAATCTAAAGTCGAGAGAAAAATAACCACGACCCCTCTGCAAACACTACGTCTCAACGAGAACCACGCAGAGCCATTCTTGACGCCGATACAGACACCTATGGGCCCTGCCGGCCCACAGCCGCAACAGCAGTTCTATCTGATGCCGGGTATGCTGTCCCATTCAAGCGGCGCGCAACCATCCCGCGGTGCAGTGAATGACGCTGAACTATACTCTGAAGTACAGGAGCGGCCACGTAAACACGCGCAGAAAACTAAGCATATTTCAGAAACATCACCAGTCACATTTTCCGCCATGAATCCCACAACCCGACAGACTCGTGAGGCGCTTGACCGTGAGATTGATCAGCTCGCTGATGGTAAGAAGCGCACCGTAGAACCGATCATTATACAGACCACTCATGCTATACAGCCTTTACTGCCATCTGTAACTGTGTCCACTAATTCCACGGGTATTGAACTGTTGGATACCATTAATTTACCCACCACATCTCACGCTGATGTATCTAATCCAGTTAATGTTGTGATGGGGTTAAAGAGATTGTTAACGACTAAGCATAAAGTGTGTAAAAAGCCGAGGCTTCATACAGATGTGTCTGTAGCTGTTAGCAATACGTGTTCTGCGGCCTCTGTACTTGTTAGCAGTGCGAATTCTGCGGTCTCTGTACCTGTTAGCATTGCGATTCTGCGGTCTCTGTACCTGTTAGCAGTGCGAATTCTGCGGTCTCTGTACCTGTTAGCATTGCAGATTCTGCGGTCTCTGTACCGTTACATGCGATTTGGTTCTGTACTTGCAGTGCGGATTCTGCGGTCTCTGTACCTGTTAGCATGCGATTCTGCGGTCTCTGACTTTAGCATGCGGATTCTGCGTCTCTGTACCTGTTAGCAGTGCGGATTCTGCGGTCTCTGTAGCTGTTAGCAGTGCGGATTCTGCAGCCACTCTAGCTGTTAGCATTGCGGATTCTGCAGCCACTCTAGCTGTTAACAGTGGGAATTCTGTATCTCCGATCGCTACAGCGCAGATGTATGACGCCATTGGGTGGGCCCCCGCCGGAGCCGCAGTGTTTAAGGAGCAGTTAGATCGTTACTTACGTTACAAAATCTGGCTACCCAAAATAGTGTTTTTCTGTAATACTTTTGAAAGATTGCTGTCTGAAGTAGTCACAACAGATGCCTGTAAGGCCGAGCTATACGCGCTTCGCCAGATGCAAGTAGACACCGAGATACCCGATGTGCTAACCCGTTATGACTAAATATGAGCGGATCGGGCCTGCATAAACCAACTAAAACAGCCCGTTATAATAGGTCCAGAGTTATAAAACGAGCTCTAAAACTACTGGTCAGTGCTCGACGCGCAATATGCGCTAGGCGTCGGGGTGGAATCACCTGTCCTGCTATACCACCACAGCCAGCCCCGGAGCCACCACACACAGATGCTCCTGTCTCACATAGCCATGATGGCACTGAAAATGACGTCCGTTCCGGTGCACAAAGCTCACAAGCCTCTGCTGCGGATGCTAACTCTGCTGATGATGTGAGGGGATCGGATCATACAGTATTTTTACAACACTTCCATCATCACCAGAGGGACAACCGTAATTTCAGTGCACGCATACATACCGATCATTTTAGGTTTGTAAATTTGGAGCGTGTACGATCCTTTGTCGAGGCTGTGAACATTGTTCACGACAGTATTCAGTCATTACTGGATAGAGTCATTAGGGACATTGAACCGGGCGACTTTGTACAGTTAAGGCTTGAAGGTGGTGATGCTTTAGACCCCATTTTCACTACAAAGCAGAGCCGGGAGGATTTTAATTCTGAATCTTTTTTAAATGCTGTTGCTCGCACACTTCAAAGTAATGCTGAATGCTTGGCAAGCAATACCCTAAAACTAGTCATCACTACCGTTAAAAACCGACGAGGCGGTGTAAAAAGACGCCTGAAATCTATAGCGAGCAGTCGAATCATTAAACAAAAGATGCGGTGGCTGTATGATTTTAACAATTACAGTACAAATCTGTGTTTGGCCGCTAGTGTGTGCGCCCTGATAGAGGACGCGGATGTCGGTGATGCTGTTTTACTGAATCGCTCTAAAAACATACACACGGCGCTGGGGATCCCTGATGAGCGGTTAGTGAGTTTTAGCGACATTCCAGCATTCGAGAACTACTTGGGGGTCACCATTAAAGTACTGTACTACAGTCAGGGTGATTGGCGCTACTTTCAGACCGACAATGCAACTAGTGCTAAAACCGTATTCATACTGTTCCATGATAACCACTACTACGGTATCAAGAATATGAAAGGCTTTATCGGGAGCGATTACTTTTGTGAGCTCTGCAATTCATTGTATAATAAGAAGAACACCCATTCATGTCAATATTTTTGTAAAGCTTGTCAAAGAGTAGATTGTGTGGAGTGTGCAGGTGTACAACAAACTCCACGGTGCCCCGTATGTCGGGTTCATTGTCGCTCTAGTAAGTGTTTAGAGCGCCACAAACAATTAGCTCTGAATGATCCGCCATTCTGCAGGCTTAAAATATTTTGTGATGAGTGTCAGCGCTTTGTGTTCAGGAATAGCGAGGGCGTGCATGAATGTGCGGGGCTACGTTGCACCATATGTCGTGCGCGTGTAAATAAATTTGACGCCCATCTCTGTTACATGCGACGCTATGTAGCGGAGGACGAAACAGATTGTTATATCTTTTACGATTTTGAATGTATGCAAGAGACAGGCACACACATCCCAAATTACATTTATGCCACAACTCTGAGTGGTGAACAGTCCTGGGAGTTTGAAGGTGATAGTTGTACGCACGACTTTCTACTGTTCTTTACCAGCGGGAAATTTTCAGGGTATACATTTATAGCCCACAATGCAGGGCGCTATGATTCTTACTTTATTGTTAAGGAGCTGATTTTTGAAAAGCTACAGGTAAAGCTGATAGCCCAAGGTGGCCGGCTCTTGTGTGTGACGGTGCCCGATTTGTCTATAAGATTCATAGATTCGCTAAATTTTATCCCCATGAAGCTCAGTAAATTACCTCAGGCCATGGGCTTTTCAGGTGCCAAAGGTCATTTTCCACACTTTTTTAACACCCGTGAAAACCAAAGCTATGTAGGTCCCATACCCGATGTGAAATATTATGGGTTGGAGTACATGGCCCCGGATGAGAAGGTAGAGTTCCTGTCCTGGCATGAGGGCCAGAAACACACAGTTTTTGACTTCAAGTGTGAACTAAAATCATACTGCAAACAGGATGTTGAAATTTTGAGACGCGCCTGTGAGATCTATAGAGAACGCATTATGGAAATGACGCTGAAAAGTGTTAAAAAATACTGTGACATTCAAAAAGAAATGGTTGTGGAGAGCAGCTGTATTGACCCATTTCAGCTCATCACCCTGGCCTCTGTATGTATGTCAATGTATCGGTTTAAATTTCTACCAGAAAAAACGATTGCCATTTTACCGGGTGATAATTATCACAAGACGAAAAAGCGTTACTCATCCGCCGCTATACAATGGCTCATGTATGTAGCGCATACCGAGAACATTGACATTCAGCATGCCTTAAGAGGAGGTGAGAAACAACTCGGTCAGTATTTTCTAGATGGTTATGCCTATGTTAACGGCCAGCACATAGCTTTTGAATTTCAAGGCTGTTTTTTCCACGGGTGCCCATCGTGCTATAATGAGAATGATACAAATAAAGTTACAAACACCACCTACGGTCAATTATATCATGTCTTTTTAGCTAAAAAGCGTTACATGCAGCTGCGCGGGTACACCATAAGAGTGATATGGGAGCACGAGTGGCGTGAAATGGTTAAAAACGATTCTAACCTCCAGGCATTTCTCCATCAAATGGATTTTCCCGCTCCCTTAGACCCCCGCGATGCACTTTATGGGGGTCGAACTAACGCCATTAAGCTCTATCACCAGGTTGAAGCTGATGAGACTTTACATTACTACGACTTCACCAGTCTGTACCCCTTTGTAAACAAAACTAAAACATACCCTGTAGGTCACCCCGACATCATCTATGACAACTTTGGTTTCATTAAAAAATACTTTGGTTTAGCTAGAGTCAAGGTCTATCCCCCGAGAGATTTATTTTTTCCCGTTCTACCTGTAAAACTCGACAAAAAATTGATGTTCCCCTCTGCTATACATGCGCTGTAAATTCAGAGGCAGAGGAGTGCCGTCATAGTGATGAAGAACGCTCCCTGACAGGTACCTGGTGCACCATAGAGCTCGAGCTGGCGATAGATAAAGGGTACCGGATCGCCCGCATCTATGAAATATGGCATTTTCCAAACACCAGCGATGATCTGTTTGCTCGCTACATTAAATTACACCTTAGGGATAAGCAGGAGGCTTCAGGGTATCCTAGCTGGTGCACTGATGATACCAAGAAAAAGCAGTACATTGACAGTTTTCTTGAAAAAGAGGGTGTACGGTTACGACCTGAAAATATAGCCGTCAACCCGCTAAAAGACAGATCTCCAAACTTTTCTTAAATTCTTTATGGGGAAAGTTTGCTCAGAAGGCCAATCTACCAAGCACCAAGATTGTTAGGGATCCTGATGAGCTTTTTAGGTATCTCTTCCTGCCATACTATGACATTTCTACGCTGGATTTTATCGATGACGAAACCGCTACCATTAACTGGAAATATGCGGAGGGGCACCACACAGTCAACAAAAACACAAACATCTTTATAGCCTGCTTTACCACAGCGTATGCGCGGCTAGAGCTCTATTCTCTGCTGGACAGGCTGCAGGAGAGGTGCCTTTATCACGACACAGATTCAGTTATTTTTGTGCACAGGGAAGGTGAGTGGCAGCCGCCTCTAGGCGATTACCTGGGGGAATTGACGAGTGAGATACCCGAGGGCACATACATCACAGAGTTTGTTTCTGCAGGGCCCAAAACTTACGGGTACAAGCTCAACACAGGGAAGACTGTCTTAAAAGTTAAGGGAATAACGCTAAATGTTGGTAACTCCCAATCTATCAATTTTAGCAGTCTGAAAGATCTAGTTCTGGACTACCCCCGTAATTCAGACGCAGAAACTCAGAAGCGCATCGTCGTACAGCAGCAGGGCATTGTGAGAGATAAAAAATATTGGAATATTGAATCCCGTGTCCTACAAAAGACCCAGAAGTGTGTCTACACAAAGCGTCGACTACTAGACGAATTCACCACACTGCCGTACGGCTATTAGCACAGTATTGTGATGGACACGAGGCTACAACACCCGCTCTCGTGCATTCTAGCGGGGCCGTCTAATTCTGGAAAGAGTTATTTTGTAAAACAATTGCTGTATAATATTGAAAGTAGTTTTTCTCACAAGCCGGATAATATTGTTTGGTTTTATTCATGCTGGCAGAAGCTATATGATGAAATCTCTCTCTCTTTTCCCAACACCAGATTTGTGGAGGGTCTGCCGAATACATTCGTAGATGATGAATTATTCCCACCGGGCAAGGTGAATTTGGCGATTGTTGATGATCTCATGGATAGCGCTAGCGAAAATTGTGAGATAGAAAAAGCGTTCACCAAGTATGTGCACCACAGAAATCTCAGTATTTTCTACCTGGTACAAAACATATTTTGTCAGGGTAAGAAAAGCCGCACCATAAATTTAAACACAAAGTACATGGTCCTTTTTAACAACCCTCGAGATAAATTACAAATTTTAACACTAGCTCGTCAGATGTACCCCGGAAAAACATGTTTTTTCCTAGAAGCCTTTGAGGATGCTACGCGGAGCCTTATGGGTATTTGCTGGTCGATTTGAGAGCTAATACACCGGAGGATCACCGCTTACGGACGGGGTTGTTTCCACCGGCGTTACCAGCTGTCTATGTGCAGAAGAAAATCGCTTCTAAAAAGTGAATTTTATGCGGGCTCGCACATTCCACGCTGTATGCGTTGTGCTGTAAAGATGTCCGAGAGACTCCGGCGTAACTGGGCTCTCTTAAAAACCCTGGTGAAGGCAACCCCATCCGTCCGGAAATCTATTTTGCGCAATGCGAGCGTGGATTTAATCACCGCTATAGGTGAGATTGCTTTAAACATCTTAAAAGGCAGAATCCCGTTGAAAGAGCGCCAAAAAGGCATACTGAAGAAGTGGCGTAAAGCTATAAGAACCATTAGCGATAGAGCGCAGTCCATAAAGAAAAAGAAACGGGTACTGAATCAGACCGGTGGCTTTATCGGTCCTCTTTTAGGCTTTGCAATACCCATAATAACGAGTCTGCTCGCGGGCAAATAATGGAGCATGCTGAGAAAATGTATCTAGTCCCCAAACATGAGCTACATAAGCTAAGGACACCAATCCCCGAGAGCATACGCGAAACTACTATACGACGCCTCGATGATGAAATTAACTCCGTTTTACAGCGCCGCGACATCCCCGACGATGTGAAAATTAAAATGTATAGCACCGTGCTGGAGCGCTACTTGGTACATACGAAACGCAGCTCAAAAGAACTGACAACTTTAAATCTCGTTAGTCCTCAGGATCCTGAGCATCAACAGCCGCCAAATACCGTCACCGATAAAAAAAATCACGAGATCGCTGAAATTGTAGGTCATATAAACCAAAGATATAAAAAGAATGCTGAATTTTTACTAAACAGACTACTCCAGAATAAGAGTGTGACAGATTGGAATGATAAAGACGAATTTATTTTCAAAGGCTCTGTAATACCCGGGTCTAACTTAGTGGATTTAGTACGTAGTACAACGCAGAGTCACGCTCTGACCGTCAGGAATTTACCTAGGGGTTGGGAATCGTTTATGCGAGCTATGGCCGAGCTGAATATACCCTCTACTGTTGGGGGTAATCACACTACTAGACAACATTTAGACGAATTAAAAATGTCCTCCAGCGGTGGTGTATCTACATCGATGAGGTTAGACCCCGCACAATTCACTCGCTGCACTCACCGTCATTAGGCACCACAAGGGGAACTCTACTACCTAAAAAAAGGTCTCTACCGATACTGCCAACCATGTGGCTCACGATGTAGCCTATGTAATTGTTAATTATCTATTTTATCGTGTGTGTGCTGCTATTTGTTAATTGTGCATGTGACACTTTTTATTTCATTCTGTATGTACTTTTAAATGTTTGAAATGTCTTTGAGTTGTATTTATTACAATAAAATCTTGTAACCTTGTTTTTACAATACCGTGTCATTGCTTTTTTAAAATACGAATAAACCATTCTGTAATATTGTAACACGGCCATATACATAATATGCCCGTACAATGAGACGGGGTTATAAGTCTCGTCAGTTTTAAACATGCCCCAACATGCCTGGGGCTATACACAACACAACACAAGCCTTAGATACACTGCCAAGCTAAAAATATATATACTGAATAAAACTATAAGTTGAGCGTCATAATTCCAAATGTGTTATAAGGTGATACTTCAAATTAAACTGCCTTTGCAGCTGTAGTTTAAAACTTATATCCTGGATAATACTAAAAAATAAACACATTTTAGCAGCTTGATACATCTATCCACCACAGTAGTGCTTTACATGCATTTACTGGGACCTTAAAAGTTTCTCTCCACAAAAAAGATCAAGATTCACTCTTTAATTCACTAAAAATCATTATATACTAGTTATATACAGAAGTCTGTATTTAACTAGAACTCCTTATACATTTACTGGGTCCTTAAAAGTTTCTCTCCTCTTTAATACACTAATACTCCACAGACTAATCAAAGTCACTGAATAAAATATCAATAGACATGAATAAATCACTTTGATTGAAATTCACAAATCCAGAGCTCAGATTTCTCAGCCTGAGCAAAGTTCAGATCTCACAGCCTGAGCAAAGTTCACACAGAAGACGGATTAAATGATAGGGGGCGTGTCGACCTGTCAGATTTGAGTTTGATGAGTAATACAGTTCCTATACTACTCATGCTTTATATGTTTGCTGTGGGCTGGTATCTCAATTAAAAAACTGGATCCGGCCACCGGATCCGGCCCTTGCCGGATCCGCCGCATTGCGGCGTTCATAGACTTTCATTGTAACAAAAGCCGGAAGCGCCGGATCCGGTGCTTCCGACTTTTTCGCCGCAGACAAAAAACGTGACATGCAACGTTTTTCCCAGACGCCGGACGGCGACCAGACACCGGATCCGGCAAAAACGGACGCGCCGCAGGGACATGCGGCGCCATCCGGCACTAATGTTAGTCTATGGAAAAAAAACGCATCCGGCATTACATTTCGCCGGATGCGGTTGGACAAAAAAATGCCGGAGGGCGCCGTTAGGCGCAAAACGGATGTGTGAAAGATGCCTAACCTATTTATCTAGGCACATGTGTATATTCTGTTCTAGCGTTGTCAGTCGTTTACCTGCTTATCTTAGGACAACTCTTACCAAACATAGGCTTTCCGAACCACATTTTTCCCACGTGGCTCAGTGCAATATACTGTTAGTGTAATATTATACTTATACTTTTACTTGTACAGCTTTTATCCCATTTTACAGATTGTCTTTGGATGTTGATTGCAGTCTCTCTCCTAAATATATCCTAAATATATTTTTTATGTCTTCACACACCTCCCTTTGTGCCTTCTAGTTTCTTATGTGTGCAAACTAATATAAGTAATTGCCATCTTTTGAATTTCCTAATGACTGGCAATGTAAGCATCCCCCTGTGCATTGGTTAATCATTCCCTTTAATTATTTTGCTAGTCATACCACTCGGTTTTAAGACACTTGTTGATGCATGTTTTGTTGGGGCTGACTATGCCTATGGGAAATTATCAAGTTTTGATAACTTCTGTCCATTGATTGTTTGTCTTTTCTACACCTTTTTAAACCAAATAGCTAATTTGCTCATCTATTAAACTTTGACAGTTTGTAACTATTAGGGTATGTGCGCACGTTGAGTATTTGCTTGCAGAAATTTCTGTAAGGTTTCTACATTCGTTTTTACCGTGTTTTAGGTGCGTTTATAGACAAATACAGGGAGGCATGCACAAAAGCAGGGATTACCTGCTTTTGCGCATGTCTCCCTGTTCTTGTTGTTTACTGGTTGGTCTTCATGACATGCTGTGGGTTGACCCCATTAAATATGAGTATGATGGTGCCCTCCCTTTTTATTCTTTAGGCGCGTTTTTGCAGCGATTTTGTATGTGTTTTTGAACAGCAATGAAGGTTTTTTAAGCTAAATAAAGATATTTTAAAAAAATGTTTTGTGATGTAATTTCTTTGTTCAACATCTTCTTTTTCATTGTGATGTAGTTGCATCAGGGTAATGGTATTAGGGCTTGGTGTCAGCAGCAGTCACAGATACCAGATGCACCAATTCTGTCACTTAGGCTCGCTCTTCCCACTTGCTGTGGTGCGGTGGCAAGTGGGGTGGCAGTTTGGGGGTTGATGTCACCTTTGTATTGTCAGGTGACATTAAGCCAAGAGGTTAGTAATGGAGAGGTGTCTATAAGATACCCCCATTACTAACCCCATAATGATTAAAAAAACACACATCCTGAATAAAGTCCTTTAATTGAAATAATAATATGGACTCCTTTAATGAATCTAAATTAAACCTAAACATACTCATGTCATCGCCCATTCCACCTGTACACCAAGAAGATAATCCATAATGTCCCACGACGATCCTGATGACAGATGTGACTGCTCTCAAGGACAGCCGGCTCCACACTGACACAAGAGCATGTAATCACTCTTGCAGAATGTAGCACTGAGCTGCGGAAAGAAAGTTCACCAGAGTTCATCAGCTGATGAGCCCCAGTGATCTCATTTATGGCGCTACTGCTGAGCAAGAAAGTTCTCACGCAGTAGTGGAGCCATAAGTGAGCTCATGGGAGCTCATCAGCTGATAAACTCATGTGACTTCTTTCACAGCAGCTCAGTGCTATACACTGCGGGGGCAATGATGCGCCTGTCAGTGTACCGCCAGTGGCCGGTTAGAGCAGTCACATCTCCCAATGTGACTGTTCTACAAGTGAAATTGCTGTGGGACACTCTGGATTACGTCGACTATGATGGACAGGAGAGTATTTGGTTGTTTATTATTTTTGATTGTTTACAGAGGACAAGGGCATCAGGGATTTGGTGTTAGGTGAGTATAATGTGTTTTTTTAATTTTTATTTGAATATGTATTTAATTATTTTAAATGTTTTTTTATGCTTGAGCACAGGTGCCATCTGACGAGAGACTTCATTTCCCATCATGTTATCAGTGACAGCAGAGGTAGCCTGATGGGAGTAGTAGTTTCTCATCACCATTGCCTGCTGACCTGCGGTAAACTTTTTTCTGTGAAGTCATGCTGACATCTCACAACATGACCCCACCACGCCAGTGTTTCCCACACTGTCACACAGATGTGTAATAAGTCCTCTGCCATTCTCTGTTGGAGGTGTCATGCCCCTAACATATAGCCATCGGTGTCCAATGAATTCTGAGCCAATGGACTGAAGCATAGGTCAGCTTTGCTCCTATTTTGCCTACCCCACCTGTAGCGTAGTTCCTCAACCTGGCGAGGGCCCTCAGGAATGCTCCATAAACAGAGTGCGAGTGACTGGACTTTTGGACTCAGGAAGTTTGGTGACTGGGCTATTGGATTCAGGAAGTTTGATGACTCTGATAATGGCCACACTTCCACACCAGCTGGTCAATGGGAAGGTGGTGTGAGTCCAGTGTATCAATGGAGATGCTAAGAACTATTCTGTGGCCCAGGTCGATATAAGCAGGGACTGTGGCACTGCGTCTCATGAAGTGGGTTCGTCAAGAACTTGTCACACCCTATAATAATAGGATGAGACTTTGCATTGTTCTGGGACATGTGGGGGAAAGCAGAACCACCTGGGTGTTCAGACAACAGCCAGATTGCCCCTAAAGAAACCTCACTGCAGTCGACAGTTGGTGAGTTACCCCTGTGTGTGCTTATTGGCAATGAGGATGAGGTAGCATCCACTGAGGGCAACATACAGTGGGGGAAAAAGTATTTAGTCAGCCACCAATTGTGCAAGTTCAACCACTTAAAAAGATGAGAGAGGCCTGTAATTGACATAATAGGTAGATCACAACTATGAGAGTCAAAATGAGAAAACAAATCCAGAAAACCACCTTGTCTGATTTGGCATGATTTATTTTGCAAATTAAGGTGGAAAATACGTATACAGTCACCTAAAACATGTAAGGTTTCTGGATCTCACAGACCTGTAACTTCTATTTTATTAGATCGCCCTCAGTCGTCTTTTTTCTAGACTAAATAATCCTAACTTTGCTAATCTCTCTGAGTATTGTAGTTCTCCCATCCCCTTTATTAATTGTGTTGCCCTCCTTTGTACTCGTTCTAGTTCCATTATATCCTTCCTGAACATCGGTGCCCAAAACTGTACACAGTACTCCATGTGCATTCTAGCCAGGGATTTGTACAGAGGCAGTATAATGCTCTCATGTGTGTCCAGACCTCTTTTAATGCACCCCTGTTTGCCTTGGCAGCCGCTGCCTGGCACTGGCTGCTCCAGGTAAGTTTATCTTTAACTAGGATCCCCAAGTCCTTCTCCATGTCAGATTTACCCAGTGGTTTGCCATTCAGTGTGTAATGGTGATATTGATTCCTTCTTCCCTTTGTGTAACCTTACATTTATAATTTTTAAACCACATCTGCCACCTTTTGGCCCAAATTTTCAACTTATCCAGATCGATCTGTAGCAGAATACGATCTTCTCTTGTATTGACTGCTTTACATAGTTTTGTATCATCTGCAAATATCGATATTTTACTGTGTAAAGCTTCTACTAGATCGTTAATAAATATGTTGAAGAGAATAGGTCTGAACACTGACCCCTGAGATACCCCACTGGTCATAGCGACCCAGTTAGAGAATATACCATTTATAACCACTCTCTGCTTTCTATCACTAAGTCAGTTACTTACCCATTTACACACATTTCCCCCAGACCCAGCATTCTCATTTTATCATTTTGTGCACCAACCTCTTGTGTGGCACGGTATCAAACGCTTTGGAAAAATCAAGATATACCACATCCAATGACTCACCTTGGTCCAGTCTATGGCTTACCTTCATAAAAACTGATTAGATTGGTTTGACAGAAGTGATTCCTCATAAATCCAAGCTGATATGGAGTTAAACAGTTATTCTCATTGTAATAATCCAGAATAACATCCCTTAGAAACCCTTCAAATATTTTACCAACAATACAGGTTAGACTTACTGGCCTATAATTTCCAGGTTCACTTTTAGAGCCCTTTTTGAATATTGGTACCACATTTGCTATGCGCCAGTCCTGTGGAGCTCTGTTTGACTTTTTCAACGCAAAATTGGCAGGAATTGAGATCGGACGCCATGCCGCGTTTGGAGAGTCCGTGATGTGTCTAAACAGTTGAAACCCTCAATTCTAGCTCCAACCCTAACCCCAACACACCCCTAACCCTAAGGCTAAGTACACACGTTCAGTAATGTGTGCAGAATTTTCCTGAGCAAAACCGGACTTTTTTCGCGTTAAAAACGAGCGGTTTTTGCGTGGATTTTGCGCGTTTTTACTACGATTTTTCCCTGAACTTTCTAGGTCAATAATATAGCGGGAAAAACGCTAGAATTACACGAAATTAATGAACATGTTGCTTCTTTTTCCGCAATACGTTTTTTTCACGGAAAAAAAAACGCACCATGTGCACAAAAATTGCGGAATTCATTCTAAATAATAGGATGCTTTATTCATGCATTTTTGACGCGTTTTTTGCCGTGGAAAAACGTGAAAAAAACGCAAATAATCCTGAACGTGTGCACTTAGCCTAATACCAACTCTAACCCTAATCCTAACCCTAACCCTAATCCCAACCCTAACCGTAACCCTAATGGGAAAATGGAAATAAATATTTTTTTTTTATTTTTATTATTTTACCTAACTAAGGAGGTGATAAAAGGGGGTTTGATTTAATATTTATAGCGGGTTTTTATGATTGGCAGTTGTCACATGCTAAAAGATGCTTTTATTGCAAAAATAAATAGTTTTTGCATCACCACATTTTGAGAGCTATAATTTTTCCATATTTTGGCCCACAGAGTCATGTGAGGTCTTATTTTTTGTGGGACGAGTTGACGTTATTATTGATACCTTTTTTGGGCACATCACGTTTTTTGATCGCTTTTTATTATGATTTTTGGGAGGCAGAATGAACAAAAACCAGCAATTCAGGAATTTCTTTTGGGGGGCCTTTATACGGTTACGCGTGTGGTAAAATTGATGAAGCAGTTTTATTCTTCTGGTCAGTACGAGTACAGCGGTACCTCATTTGTATTTTTTGTTTTGCCGCTGTTATACAATAAAAACAATTTTACAAAAAAATAATTATTTTTGCATCGCTTTATTCTCAGAACTATAACTCTTCTCTTTTATTTTTTCACTGATGATATGCTGTATGGTGGCTCGTTTTTTGCGGGACAAGATGATGTTTTCAGCGATATCATGTTTATTTATATCCATATTTTTGATCATGTGTTATGCCACTTTTTGTTCTGCAGTATGATGATAAAGCAGTTTTTTTGCCTTTTCTTTTAAGGGGTTCACTAAAGGGGTTAACTAGTGGGAAAGTTTTATAAGGCGGGTCGTTACGGATGCGGCGATACTAAAAATGTGTACTTTTATTGTTTTTTTTTATTTACATAAAGAAATGAATTTACTGGGGAATATATATTTTTTTCTTTATTAAGGAATATTTTAAAAATAATTTTTACACGTTTTTTTTTTTTTTTTACTTTTTTACTTTGTCCCAAGGTGCGACATTACTATATAGCGTCAGATCGCTGCTCTAACAGTTTGCACAGCAGAAGGCTTCTAAGCGCTTGCTCTCAGCAGGCACTGAGGAAGCCGCCTCCCTGCAGGACTCGGAAGGACCCCGGGGCCATCTTGGATCCGGGGTCCTGCAGGGGGGAGGAGGCCCTCGGAACAGCGCGATCACATCTCGCTGTTCTGAGGGTCTCAGGGAAGCACGCAGGGAGCCCCTTCCCAGCGCGATGCTTCCCTATACCGCCGGAACATAGACTGCTCCTGGCACATAGTGCCAGTTGTCAGCTGTGATAAACAGCTGACACCCGGTAGCGATCAGTTGCGCTCCCCCCGAGAGTGCAGCTGATCGCGATGACATACTATCCCGTCACGGTCATACGGGCCCAAGTACCATGGACGGGATAGTAGGTCAGATGTCAGAAAGGGGTTAAAGTGGACTTTAGACAAGACTACATAAAGACAAACCCCTCATCCTCTCCAATTTTTACAATCTTTTCCAAACAGACTGTAAGCCTGTAAGTTAACTGCCCAGTCATAGCTTTCATCTAACCATGTCTCAGTTATTCCCACTATGTCATACTTACCTGTAGATATTTATGCTTCTAGTTCTTCCATCTTGTTTGTCAGGCTTCTGACATTTGTGAACATGCAGTTTAGAGGATTTTGTTTTGTTACAATCTCCTCCCTATGGATTGTTTTAGAACTTTTCTTACCTCCTTTCCGAGTATGTTGTCTTGGGTCTTCTTTACCGCACCTCATATCCTTCAGCAGTATATTTTTTTGGCTTCATGTTCGAGTGTAATGTTTTTCTTCCCGTCCCCTCTACTTCTAGTTTAACGCCCTCCTGATGAGTGTAGCGAGTCTTCTGGCGAATGTGTGTTTCCCAGGTTTGTTGAGGTGTAGTCCATCTCTAGCGAGGAGTCTGTCGTACAGGTAATTCACACCGTGGTCCAGGAATCTGAATCCTTGTTGTCTGCACCATAATCTGCAGCCAGTTGTTCGCATCAAGAATCCTGTTCCATCTCCTGGTGTCATGCCCGTCTACTGGAAGGATAGAAGGAAAACTACCTGTGCATCCAGTTTCTTTACTTTCTTCCCCAACTCTTCAAAGTTCTTGCAGATTGTCGGTAGGTCCTTCCTTGCCGTGTCATTGTGTCAACATGTATCAGAAGAAATGGGTGAACGTCCTTGGAGCTGATGAGATTTGGTATCCTATCGGTCACATCTGTGATCTTCGCACCTGGGAGGCAGCATACTTCTCTTGAGACTATGTCCAGTCTGCAGATGGCTGCTTCTGTGCCTCTCAGTAGTGATTTTCCCACCACTACCACTCTTCTTCGCTTCTTGGCTGTACTTTTTGTTGTCAATTCTGGGTGTTGCTGTGTGCCCTTTTCTTCTTTGCTTTCTGGTAGTGCCTCATCCTTAGGTGTGCCATCTTTGTCCTCCACAAGGCCTTGGTATCGGTTTCTCAGTTGTGTGGTTGGTGATGTCTCCATGGTCTTCTTACTTCTTTTGGTCACATGCTTCCACTCGTCTACTTTTGGAGGTTCTCTGACACTTTCTTCACCTTCTGTTACCAGTAGAGATGCTTCTGTTCTGTCTAGGAAGTCTTCATTTTCTTAGATGAGTTTCAAAGTTGCAATTCTTTCTTCCAGACTCTGCACCTTTTCTTCTAAAAGGGACAGTAGTCTACAATTCTGGCAGGTGAAGTTGGATTCTTATTCTGGTCGATCTGGGAATATGTAGCACATGTTACTGCTCACCATATTGGTTGTCACATCTGCCATGTTGCTCCTAAATCCTGCTGACTTGCTGTGTGTTTTCCTTCTTGTGTAATCTACTGTGTGTAACCTTCTTGTGTAATCTTCTGTGTGTTTTCCTTCTTGTGTAATCTACTCAATCAGCCAAGATTTTTTGGTTTGGCGATGCTTTCAAAGCAGCTGGTCCCGGCTATACCCAACGATCTTCTTGCTGAGGAAGACTCTTCGCTTTTCCCAGAAGGCACCTGAAATATACAAATTGTCCCCTTCAAGCTTCAATCCCTGGTTTTAAATAGTGTGTCTCAGGAACCAGATGCCGACAATCGGTTTCCTCATTTTGCAATGAATGGGGATCTGCTGAATAGGGTAACCAATCCAAGAGGTGAGGTGATGGAGCAGTTACTGGTGCCAGGGCCATGCAGACACAGGTTGTTAGACATGGTTCATTCCAATGAGTTGGGTGGTCACTTGGGGTCAGATAAGATCCAGGAGAGCATCCTGTCAAGATTCTACTGGCCTGGGTGTTAAGGTACTGCCACACTTAGCGATCTCGTTAGCGATCTCGATAACGACGCAAGCTAACGAAGATCGTTGGTGTGATCGATTTTAGGTCGCTAGTAGCTGCCAAACAGGAGATCTCATAAACGACTCATCAGCGGTCAGCGATCTCTTTAACGACTTTGGCGGTCGTTAGGATCTGTCATTAGCATGTACTGACCGCTTCTGATTCATAGGAATTTCCAGCATCGCTCCTGCTCTCTGCGTCCTGCTAGCCTGCTTTGCAACTTCTGCGATCCTCTCTGTGACGCAAAAGAGAACGTACAGATATTGCGATCCACTCCGTGACACTAAAAACTCATGCGTCACAAACGAGGTCGCTCGTCGTTCGCAAAAGGTGCCAAACACAGCAATATAGGCTCACCAGCGGGACGCCAACGATCAAAAAACGGTCCAGAACGCTAGTGAACGATCAGCGACATCACAGCAGGGGCCACATCATTGCTACATGCCACACACAACGAGGTCGCTAACGAGATCGCTAAATAGTGACGTTTTAGTGATCTCGTTAGCGATCTCGTTAGCGATCTCGCTTAGTGTGACATACCCTTTACAGAGAAATTTTGAACTATTGCTATTCCTGCCCCACATGCCAGCTGACCTCCCGGTGGCCCATTTCCGCAGTCCTCTTTTTCCGTTGCCCATCATTGAGGTGCCGTTCGAGCGAATAGCAATTAATTTGGTGGGACTCCTGGTAAAGTCCCCAAGAGAACATCAGTATATATTGTTGGTCCTGGATTATGCTTCCCGTTAACCAGAGATGGTACCCTTAAGAAATTCCTCAGCAAAAGGTATCTCTTGGGAGCTGATCCATATCTTCTCTCGAACTGGTTTGCTGAAGGAGATACTGATGGACCAAGGGACCCCTTCATATCGAAAGTCATGAGAGAGTTGTGCAAGGCACTGCAGATTTCCTAACTCCGAACCTCAGTATATCCCTAGACTGATGAACTGGTGGAAAGGTTTAACAAAACCTTGAAGGCTATGTTGAGGAAAGCTGTGACGAAGGATGGCCGTGACTGGGACTGTCTGCTTCCCTACCTGTTATTCTCCATCAGGGAAGTTCCCCAAGTTTCCACAGGCTTCTCCCCGTTTGAATTACTCTATGGTCGACACCCTCAAGGACTCCTCGATGTGGCGAAGGAGTCCTGGGAAGCTGAGACCACACCCAATAGAAGTGTTGTGGAGCATATTGCCCAGATGCAAGAAAGGATAGCCAATGTGATGCCCATCGTGAAAGAGTACCTTCTCCAGGAACAGGAAGCAAAGTCCAAGGTGTATAATAGGTCGGCCAGGGTGAGACAGTTCAACCCAGGGGATTGAGTGCTTGTGCTGGTGCCCACAGTGGACAGAAAGTTCCTGGCAAAGTGCCAGGATCCTTATGAGGTGGTAGACAAAGTTGGTGATGTCAACTATAAAATCCACCAACCTGGGAAGAGGAAGCCCTACAAGGTGTACCATCTTAACCTGATTAACCCATGGCATGACAGAGGACCTGTGGAAGCTCATTGTCTGGTGGCCAAGTCTGATGTCAGCACGGAAGATGCTAAGGTGGGGGACACCTTGTCCCGCTCACAGAAACAGCTATGTCAGGAGCTGTTGCAGCAGAATAAATACCTGTTATAGAGCATGAGGTATATATAAGAGAAAACACGGCACTCAACTAAAAACGAGAGTAGGTGCTCAAGTCAGGTATCCAACCTGATAAATGTAAAAAATAACTTGGCACTCAAATGTGTAACACGAGAATTTGTTTAATAAAGGTGCATCCAGACACGAAACAATTGAACGTTTTCGGTCCAACTATTGGACCTTCATCAGAATACTTTTCAAAGGAACACTGGACACAATAGAATGCAATCTCCAAAAGGTAGCTGGATGAGAAGCAAATATCCCTAAATAAATAAGGATGGCTCAAGAAGCTGTAAATCAGTAGGAGCTCCTACTGCAGCAGACTCCTGCTTCTCTTGCTTCCACAGCATGTCTTCAGATCCGGACTCCCAGTGCCTTTCCAGCAACCTATTTGAGCCTGCCTTAGGCGCCTGTCACATTGGCTCCCAGTTCCCCTCTTCAATTATTGTGAGTGCCTGGTCCTGATTTACAGCTTCTTGAGCCATACTTATTTATTTAGGGATATTTGCTTCTCATCCAGCTACCTTTTGGAGATTGCATTCTATTGTGTCCAGTGTTCCTTTGAAAAGTATTCTGATGAAGGTCCAATAGTTGGACCGAAAACGTTCAATTGTTTCGTGTCTGGATGCACCTTTATTAAACAAATTCTCATGTTACACATTTGAGTGCCAAGTTATTTTTTACATAGAGCATGAGGTAGTCATAGAGCCTCATGTTTGCGTCAATCTGAAGCCCTATCAAATTCCAGAGGCCCGCAGAGAGGTGATCTTGAAAGAGGTGAAGCAGATGCTGAATCTGGGGATCATTGAAGAATCCAAGAGTGATTGGTCCAGTCCCATAATGATGGTGCCAAAACCAGATAGGGAGTGGTGGCTCTGTAATGATTACAGGAAACTCAATGAGGTCTCGAAGTTCAACACCTACCCAGTGCCTAGAGTAGATGAGCTTATTGAGAGGCTAGGAAAAGCTCGATACATCACTACCCTGGACTTCACTAAAGGACACTGGAAAATTTCCCTGTCCAAGGAGGCGAAGGAGAAGATGGCCTTCTCAATGCCAGATGGATGTTACCAGTATGTGAGGATGCCGTGTGGGTTGCAGGGCGCTTCAGCCTTTTTCCAGAGGGCCATGGACCTTATCTTAGCACTAGAGTTGAGCGATACTTTCCGATATGCTAAAGTATCGGAATCGGAATGGTATCGCCGATATCACTAAAATATCGGCGATACCCGATACCGATACCGGAAGTCCCATGTAAGTCTATGGGAACAAAATATCGCAACTAAAAAAACCCCATTCTTTCCTTGTAAACACTAAATATACACACATAGAATACATATATATATATATATATACATGTCATTGTGACATATATATATACATATATGTATAGTTTATACACTTCTACATAGTAAAATATCCTTTGATTCAATTGCCGGGTAAAGCCGGCTTCAGTCACCCGACATGAAATGACACTTGGTGTACATAGGGTTAAACATTTCTTTTCATGTCCTTTGCTATCTAATTTGCACAAACAATTAAATCAGACTATGTGTGCAAAATTTCACACCTCTAGGGGTTAATTAAAGGTGTAAATTCGTTGTAAAAAAAACGGACTTTTTTGCTACGAATTTACACCTTTAATTAATCCCTAGAGGTGTGAAATTTTGCACACATAGTCTGATTTAATTGTTTGTGCAAATTAGATAGCAAAGGACATGAAAAGACATGGTTAACCCTATGTACACCAAGTGTCATTTCATGTCGGGTTCTGCATTTTCACAAAAGCCGGCAATTGAATTAGCGGCTATTATACTATGTAGAAGTGTATGAACTACAAATATAAATATATATATATATGTGTCACAAATTCAATGACATGTATATATATATATATATGAGGTGTAAAATTGCTGAAAAAAAATGCGTGGGCTCCCGCCCTATTTTCGCAACCAGACAGACAAAGCCAGTGAGTGGGGGCAGATAATAATAGCCCAGAGAGGGACCATTATTTTTGCCCCCCCCGGCTACTAACATCTGCCCCCAGACACCCCAGGAAAGACAAATCTATAATTAGATTCGCCCTTTCTGGCACTTTGCCCGTCTATTCCCATTGCCCTGTAGCGGTGGCGAATGGGTTAATATGGGGTTAAAGCCACCTTGCTATTGAAAGGTGACCTTAAGCCAGGTTAATAATTGAGAGCTGTCAATTAGACAACTATCAATTATTAATCCTATTGCATGAAATAAAAATAAAACACACACACTTTAATTAAAAATCATTTTAATGAAATAAAGACACATGTTTTTGACCATCTTTTATTTTACTGCAAAAACCATTTCCTGTAATAAAAATAAAATAAAAAAGCAAAATTATTTTTACCTATCCCATGCACAGTCAGGTCCCACGGTGTAATCCTTCAGAAAGGGTTAATGTTTACTGCAGGGACCGCAGCTAATGCTGCAGCCTCACAGTAAACCCCAAATGAATGAGTTCCTCTCCTGCCTGACAGGAGAGTAAAGGCTGGGTGTCACATAACGATACACCAGCGATCCCGACAACGATATGCACTTGTCAGGATCGCTGGTGTATCGCTACATGATCGCTGCTGAGCTGCCAAACAGGCAGCTCAGGCAGCGATCTGGGACAGCGACACTGCGGGTAACATCGCTTAAGGGCCCGTCTCACATAGCGATATCGCTACCGAGATCGCTGCTGAGTCACTAGTTTTGTGACGCAGCAGCGAGCTCACCAGCGATATCGCTGTGTGTGACATTCAGCGACGATCAGCCCCCCTGCCGGGTATCGCTGATCGTCGCAGAAATGTCAGGACCTTTTTTTGATCGCTGGTTTCCCTCTGACAGGCACGCATCGCTGCGTGTGACAGGCGGGAGACCAGCGATCCGCTGGTAACCAAGATACACAGCGGGTTTCCAGGCACCGCGCAGCGCTTGGAAACCCGCTGTGTACCTTGGATACCAGCTCCCTGCATCAGGGCGCTGGTATCCAAGGTACACAGCGGGTTTCTAGGCACAGCCCCGCGCCTGGAAACCCGCTGTGTACCTTGGTTACCAGCGGATCGCTGGTCTCCCGCCTGTCACACGCAGCGATGTGTGCCTGTCAGCGGGAAACCAGCGATCAAAAAAAGGTCCTGACATTTCAGCGACGATCAGCGATACCCGGCAGGGGGGCTGATCGTCGCTGAATGTCACACACAGCGATATCGCTGGTGAGCTCGCTGCTGCGTCACAAAACTAGTGACTCAGCAGCGATCTCGGTAGCGATATCGCTATGTGAGACGGGCCCTTAAGTGGAAAGCTTAATTGATTGCTTTCCACTTTCACTTCAGGTCAGCCAGGGACACAATCAGTGACGTCAGAGGGAACTGATTAACAAAAATAGGGGTTCCCTTCGAAAAAAAAATGGCGTGGGGTCCCCCCTATTTTTGTTAACCAGCCAGATGAAGCAGACCGCTGAGGCCTGGATTTTCAGGCTGTTAAGGAGCCAAGATCCATGGACCTTGCCAGCCTGATAATACCAGGCCACAGCAGTCTGCATATCTTGGCTGATTAACAAAAATAGGGGATCCCCTCGAAAAAAATTGGCGTGGGGTCCCCCCTATTTTTGTTAACCAGCCAGATGAAGCAGACCGCTGAGGCCTGGATTTTCAGGCTGTTAAGGAGCCAAGATCCATGGACCTTGCCAGCCTGATAATACCAGGCCACAGCAGTCTGCATATCTTGGCTGATTAACAAAAATAGGGGATCCCCTCGAAAAAAATTGGCGTGGGGTCCCCCCTATTTTTGTTAACCAGCCAGATGAAGCAGACCGCTGAGGCCTGGATTTTCAGGCTGTTAAGGAGCCAAGATCCATGGACCTTGCCAGCCTGATAATACCAGGCCACAGCAGTCTGCATATCTTGGCTGATTAACAAAAATAGGGGATCCCCTCGAAAAAAATTAGCGTGGGGTCCCCCCTATTTTTGTTAACCAGCCAGATGAAGCAGACCGCTGAGGCCTGGTTTTTCAGGCTGGTAAGGATCCAATATCCATGGACCTTGCAAGCCTGATAATACCAGGCCACAGCAGTCTGCTTAGCTTGGCTGGTTAACAAAAATAGGGGATCCCCTCGAAAAAAAAAACGGCGTGGGGATCCCCCCTATTTTTGTTAACCAGCCAAGTAAAATGCAGACTGCTGCGGCCTGGTATTAAAAGACTGTCAAGGCCCATGGATTTTGGCCCTCAACAGCCTGATAATACCAGGCTACAGCAGCCCCACATTTGGCGCATCAAAAGATGTGCCAATTGTGGCACTTTACCCGGCTCTTCCCACTTGCCCTGTAGCGGTGGCAAGCGGGGTAATAAGGGGTTATTGTCACCGTTGATTGCACGGTGACAATAAGCCCGGTTAATAATGGAGAGGTGTCAATAAGACACCGATCCATTATTAATCCCAAAGTTATTAAATGTGTAAAAAAAAGACAAAGCAAGAAAAAAGTATTTTAATGAAATAAAAGAGACAACACAGTTTTCATTTCTTTTATTATACACTCATTCCTGCGACGCCATCGATCTCCTGTAAAAAAAGAAAAAAAACAAACCAACAGTATACCACCTGTCCGACGCAGTCCATAGTAACGATTGTCCCACGACGATCCAACTCTGCTACATCGCAATGACAGGCAGAGCCTGTCATTGCAACGCAGCACAGCTGATTACCTGCTTCCCCGGCGGTGACGTCATCGGACTGACTGCTTTACGGCCGGGATTACCCAGCAGTCACTGCAGTTATCGCGAGAGAAACTGCATGTGACCGCCGGGGAGAAGAGGATGGCGGCCATGAAGCAGTCCAGGACGTGACCGCCGGAGATCTTCTGCCAGGTAAGTGCCGCTGACTCCTGACAGACCCGACAGACGGACACTGACAGTGACAGTGACATCCCGATTCCGGTATCCGATAAGACGAAAATATCGGAACTCGGAATCGGAATTCCGATACAGCTAATATCGGCCGATACCCGATATTTGCAGTATCGGAATGCTCAACACTACTTAGCACCCCACAAAAAGTATGCAGTGGCCTACCTTGATGACATCATCATATTCAGCCAGGACTGGGAAAGTCATCTGAATAAAGTTCACGTTATGCTGGATGCCCTAAGGAAGGCAGGCTTTACCGTCAACCCAAAAAAATGTGCTCTTGCGATAGAAGAAGCCAAATATCTTGGCTATATGGTAGATAGAGGGGAAATAAAACCCTAAATAAGTAAGGTGGGAGTGATCCAGAGCTAGCCATTGCCCCTCTCAAAAAAACAGGTCAGGGCATTTCTAGGTATTGTGGGCTACTATCGAAGATTTTCCCTGATAGCAGCCCCGCTGACATATCTTCTACAGGGGCCGAAGTCGACTATGGCCAAGAGGTCCCTGGAAGCTGAGGCGGCCTTCCAGGAACTGAAACTGGTCCTCTATAAACAGCCAGTTTTGTTGGTGCCCAATTTCTCCAAAGAGTTGGTGGTCCAGATGGACGCATTGGATGTTGGTCTGGGAGCAGTTTTGCCTCAGGAGATTAACGGAGAGGAACACCCTGTAATGTACAGTACATCAGTCAGAAGCTGTCCACATCCACATGTGAGAAAAACTACTCCATAGTGGAAAAAGAATGTTTGGCCATCAAGTGGACGTTTGACACTCTCAGATATAACCTGTTAGGTAGAAGGTTCAGGTTAGTGTCGGACCATGCCTCACTAAGGTGGATGCCAGAGAAGGGAAACAATGTCCGAGTAACTAATTAGTTTGTAGCCCTACAAGATTTTAGTTTTCAGGATGAGCATAAGCCTTGCAAACAACATGGGAATGCAGATGCCCTATCAAGGGTCCATTGTATTCGGCTTTGGGCAGAGGTGGGTATGTAAGGTGGCAGTTGGACAGATCGTGGTTGGGAGCTATGTGTCCCCCAGTTGCGAAACCTCGGTGATGCAGAATCCAGAGAATCAAGCTCCAGGGCTGAAAAACCTGGGTGGGATCAACCTCTCACTTACCTCCAGTCCAGATCTTGGATGGTGTAATTTAAGGCAGCTGGGGCTGTCTCACTTGGTCTGTGTGTTTTGCAAGGTGAGGAAGTCCTGCATTTGCTGCTCAGACTCTGCTGGAGTCTGAGAGAAAAAGACTCACATTTAAATGGCTGAGCCATGTGTTATAATAATAATAATATTAATAATAATAATAATAATGATAATAATCTTTATTTTTATATAGCGCTAACATATTCTGCAGCGCTTTACAGTTTGCACACATTATATGGACTGGTTATTTTCTACTTTGTTCTGTTATACCTTTGATTACCTGGACGAGGCTGTTTGCTTTGTAATCCTGATGTTTTTATGGACTGTTTTTAATAAACCACATGTTGGTTGGAACCAGTGAACTAAGTTCAGTGTGTGAACCAGCATCTACTGTAGGGTCAATCCACTGTAGACAGAAGCTCATGCACTATTAAATAGTAGTAAATAATACTTGATGCAATATATACAATAATAAGCATTATTCCAACACTCAAAACTCTGGTTTACCGCGTTTCTATTTTAGAAGCACATACACTTACACGATTCTTCCACAGTTATGGTGTTCACTTCCACTGTTATTTAACTGCATACTCCTGATTAATCTGAATAATTTTTTTCATATTCCCTTAATTTCAGCAGTTTATTTGATATCTAGCACTTATAGCTAACAAGCTTGGACCGTGACATGACCATTCTACTTGGCTTGACGCTAAGGCCAGGTTCCCATCGCGTTATGGAAGTCCGTTTAACGGATGCATTAAATGGACTGCGCTAATGCTAGTCTTGCTTAGATCGCGTTTGTGCGATCACGTTAGTGCATCTGCTCGTTCTGCGCTAGCCGTGACGGACCCTCGAATGCGGTAGACTGCGTCCGAGGGTCCATCACAGCATAACGTGACATCGCTAACGCATGTCGATTTTGACAAGCGTTAGCGATGGTTAGGTTATGGCAGTCTATGGGTGCGTTAACGGATGCTTTACATCGCGTTAATGCCGCTTTGTAACACATCCGTTAAACTGACTGCCATAATGCGATGTGAATGGCAGTTATGTTGGTATTTACTCCAGAAATTTCTATATATACTGTTGTATATGGTCATCTAATGAGAGACAATGTGAGTGCTATTTATGCACATGATCCTTATTTGATGGCTATTATTCTTTATTTATTTTATTATTATTTTTATTTTATTTTTCTTCTCACTAGTCCATTATATATCTGATTTGCTGGCCATTACTTATCTGCGATATTTTGAAGGATCCCATATATTCCATCTAGTGATGTATAATACTGCTATATATGCGTATTATATATAGCCCTACATGTTCCATCTATTGATATGGGCAGACATCGAATTCTAATTCTTTATATACAAGCATATATATATATTATATATATATATATATATATATATATATATATGGGACTGAATATAATATTTTCGGGATATTGGTGTCAATATGGTATATATTTTGCCCACATCTTACAAGGTTGTATATATTAGTTTCTTTTCTATATTTTTGGTTTTCTGTTTTTAAGATTTTCATTATTTTTTTCTGTGTATTGTGCATATGGAGCCTTGATAGTCTTCTGATTAATGGACCATGATTTTTGTATATTCACCATGGCTTGTGTTCATCGCATTGATATATAGGCAGCGCTCATTTGTTCTACACTATAATGGCTGCTAGAGACACCCTACATCTGTCTGTTCTACATTGCAATGAGCATATAATGCCTGTTTTGGTCTACAATAAAATGGATGTCACAGACATCCTGCGCATGTCTGTTCTGCGTACTTCCGGTTTCCGCAACCGCCGTGCTGGAGGCGTCTGTTTCCATGGGGCCCCATGTGTCACAGCGCCTTCCGGCCGAGCGGGCGGGGTTGTCAGGGCGACGGCTCAATTTGAGCGGTGTGTGCATTTTAATCTTTGTGGGCTGCTAATTTGTATACGCCCATTTACTATGGTGACGGTCCAATTAACACAGGTGCTATTTCCGGCCGTATTGATATTTAAACATGACTGATTTAGCTGCAACCTTGCCCCCTGAAGAAGAAAGGAAAGGAACCATCCATATGTGGTCAGTATTGTGAATTTTGGTATGTACATCATTTTGTATTTGTTGCTGATACTTCTTTGAGATCAATGTTAATCTGTTATTTATACTCTATATACCATTCAGCATTGCTGCTTAACATGATTGTTATTTCTGTAAGGTATTGACTATTTCCTCTGTCCACGCATGCTGACTCCTGCTTTTTGTAGGTATATGTTATTTGGCACACATATTTTATCTGCTATGCTTTTATCCATTGTCATTCAATAAAGTTTTTTCTATTTTGCTTAATATTGACTCTTTGACTGCTTATTTTCCTGCAATGGTATGTTTTTACCTCAGTATTTGTAAGCCAAGACCAGGAGTGTAAAAATCGGAGGAAGAGTATAATAGAAACACGTCACCACTTCTGTATTTATCACCCACTGCTGGTTTTGGCTTACAAATACTGAGGAAAAATATTGACCAAATGCTAAATGTGTGAACGTGGCCTTAAGCTGTGTATAAGAGGGGCACCAAACTGAATTTTTGCCCCGGTGCTGGAAAACATAGTCACCTCTGCATAAGCAATAAAAGCTGTAGCTAATATTCAGTTCTCCGTCTCCTTGAAAATGCCCTTTCCTTTTGCTTTTCTTATGTAATGCTTTTATAGTTCTTTTTATAAAAGACTTAACATTAATGTGTAACCAGTAGTAATGAGGAACAGGTCCAGCATAGCTGTAAACTTTAAAACTTCAATACAGTTTTCAGACTTCATTTAGATCACAAAAGTATACCCCGATCATGAAAACTAGTCCCATGTATTTTGAAAATGCTCCTAACCATTGAGGCTAGGAGCCATGGGCTATGACTAAGATCTGTTCCACCTTGAAGCGCTTAAACAGTGAGTTTGTTTTTTACCGTTCTGTATAGACTATTGAGATTTTGTGAGTAAGAATTAATTACTGAGATTTTGTGCTGAACCTCGTCTCCATCACTGTTGATCAAACGTTCAGAAGCACGCAGTGCATATGCACCGTAGGGGCTTCTTCAACCAGCTAGCTATGGTGAGCTGCTATTTTTTCCATGAATTTATCTTTTACTAATGTTTGTGCTATGTTTACTATTAATATTGTTATTGTGCATTTTTATTTACTGTATATTCCCTAGTAGAAATTCAGTTACATATATATTTAATTTGTGTGGCTCCTTTTCAACAGCATTCACTTTAGAGTCTAATGGCCTGGTTCATATCTCAATGAGTTTAAAGCCTGAATCTGTGGATTGTGTGGCTCCTTTTCAACAGCATTCACTTTAGAGTCTAATGGCCTGGTTCATATCTCAATGAGTTTAAAGCCTGAACCTGTGGATTGTGTGGCTCCTTTTCAACAGCATTCACTTTAGAGTCTAATGGCCTGGTTCATATCTCAATGAGTTTAAAGCCTGAATCTGTGGATTGTGTGGCTCCTTTTCAACAGCATTCACTTTAGAGTCTAATGGCCTGGTTCATATCTCAATGAGTTTAAAGCCTGAATCTGTGGATTGTGTGGCTCCTTTTCAACAGCATTCACTTTAGAGTCTAATGGCCTGGTTCATATCTCAATGAGTTTAAAGCCTGAACCTGTGGATTGTGTGGCTCCTTTTCAACAGCATTCACTTTAGAGTCTAATGGCCTGGTTCATATCTCAATGAGTTTAAAGCCTGAATCTGTGGATTGTGTGGCTCCTTTTCAACAGCATTCACTTTAGAGTCTAATGGCCTGGTTCATATCTCAATGAGTTTAAAGCCTGAACCTGTGGATTGTGTGGCTCCTTTTCAACAGCATTCACTTTAGAGTCTAATGCCTGGTTCATATCTCAATGAGTTTAAAGCCTGAATCTGTGGATTGTGTGGCTCCTTTTCAACAGCATTCACTTTAGAGTCTAATGGCCTGGTTCATATCTCAATGAGTTTAAAGCCTGAATCTGTGGATTGTGTGGCTCCTTTTCAACAGCATTCACTTTAGAGTCTAATGGCCTGGTTCATATCTCAATGAGTTTAAAGCCTGAATCTGTGGATTGTGTGGCTCCTTTTCAACAGCATTCACTTTAGAGTCTAATGGCCTGGTTCATATCTCAATGAGTTTAAAGCCTGAATCTGTGGATTGTGTGGCTCCTTTTCAACAGCATTCACTTTAGAGTCTAATGGCCTGGTTCATATCTCAATGAGTTTAAAGCCTGAAGCTGTGGATAAGGCTCTCACAATCAGATAAAGCAAAGTTTGTTACAGAACCTGATCCGCCATTCAATTGCCTAGAAAATGCATCATGGAACAATGGAAGCAGGTGGTCTGGTCTGATAATTTCAGTTTTCTTCATCATGTGGATGATTGAGAATGTGTGTATTGCCTTCATGAGGAAAAGATAGTACCAGGATGCTCTATGGAAGAAGGCAAGTCAGTAGAACAATATGGTACTAGACAAATGTTCTCTTAGGAAGCTTTGGGTCCTGGCCTTTATAAAAATGTTACTTTGGCATGACCTGCCTATCTAAACATTCATTTTTGTCAAATATACCCTTTATGTCATCAATGTTTCTTAAGAGCAATAGCCTTTTTCATAAGGATAATGTGCCTCTAATTATTTAGAAACAGGAACATAAATATTCAAGGTCAGGACTTGGCCTCCTAATTCCCAAGATCTCAAACCCATGTAATCCAATTTGTGATAGATGGAGGCTCCATCCTCTAACAGAAGATAAAGGATCTGCTGCTAACATCCTATTGACAGACACCACAGACTGCTTCATCGTTTTTGTGGAGTCCATGAGCTGTGATGGTGCATAATTTTTGGCAGTCCATAGGGAAGGTTACATAATATTGTACAAGTGGTTTTAATGTTTTCTGAAATCGGTGTCTTTACCTGAATTGAACCTATGATTTTATGATAATTGCTAGTATGAAAAACTGAGCAACATCTGTTAAACATATTATGGCTTTCTTTCAAACTACTTTAGGAATTGAGTTGTGGCCAAATTGCCTCCATTGTGCATTTTCTTTCAACAGTTTTTCAACACACTAGGCAGGTTTGCTATGATCAACTGTAATGCAATGCGGATAATATGTTAACCCTGCTGTACACTGGATCCATATACCATTAAAGGGAATCTGTCAGTAGGGTCAACCCTAATGAGCCATCTATATGAGCATGCAGGTCACAGGAAGATAAATAAAATGATACCTTGATATCTGCAATGCAATGTCTTATACCAAAAAAATCCACGTAGTTCTTATATGTAAATGAGCTGTTCCAGGCTATGGGTTGGACACTGACATGCATAAGAATCTGCTTCCAGAGTTTATTAGAAATTAAATGAGGCTTTACCAGTATAGTATGTAATGGTTACCAATGTGATATGTAATGGCTGCTGTTTGTTCTCCTGACCTCACTGTAGAGTTGTGTGTGATTATTACTGAGCTCTGCAGGTTCCTCTCGGCTTCAGCGTCTGTCTCACAGACAGTCAGTGTTTCAATACTGTTGCAATACAGCAGAGCTGTGAGAGCTGCAGCAAATTTGTTTGTAATAAAACAAAGTTCAGTTCTGCTGTTCTATGTTTGTTACATGTCTCACAATAGTTACTGACCCTTTTATTAAAAATAAGCTATGGAGGCAGATTCTCATGCATGTCTATGTCCGACCCATAGCCTTAAACACATAAGAAGACATTGGATCGCATATATCAAGGTATCATTTTATATGGCTTTCTATTATCTGCATGCCCATATAGACAACGTAAGTGGGTTAATATGTAATTTGGTACGTTTTTACCATTTTTGAATAAATTCAGTCTTTTAATCAGCTGGACTCACATCATCGTTTTTTCATTCACTATATGTGACTGCACACTACTTAATCCTCACAGTGTGTGCACTGCATGCTGTCAGGATTTTCTTGGGCCAGCGATTAGACTGGGCGGTCACAGACTTTCATCCCAAATCTGGCCAATGCCTTTAATATATCTAAGTGCATGTAACTCTGCAGTGACATAAATATTAGTACTGCAGAAATAGCATTTGATAAAAAATTATAGATCTGCTGGAAGATAGCATAGTCAGTGACAGCAGAATTATGAAGCATGATAGTTTTTGCTTTTTGTTCATTGTTTGCATAGTTCTCTTTTTTATGTATATAAATACTTAAATAAAAAGTAAATCTGGCAAAAAAATACAAAATAAAAATTCAAATAAAAAATAACAATAAAGAATAATAGGGCTAGATATTGCTCTTGCTTCAAAGCACATTTTACATCAGAATACATGCAATAATATTACAAATAAATAATAGGACAGATTTTAGATTGCTTACATAATTAAAAACGTGATTTTTTTTCTCTAAACAATTTTCATTTGTTCTATAACTAATACTGATAAAAATAGGTAATTGTTTGGAAAACTACAGGACTAAAGCTTGACTTTAAATGGTGAAATGTTCATCTTCTCAAAATTCCAGCATTGCTTTCCTGTATCTGGTGTCTACTTGCTCCTTTTGATCCTTCTATATTTGTGACAGTCACAATTATGGCTACTGTCCTGTAAGTCAGCTCTCCAGTGTAAAGATCCAGTGCACAGAAGTAGTCACCGGGGAACACTGAACTTCTGGATTCTGTTATATAGAAGGGATCTTAACTCCATTCTAACTTTAATTTTCGTGTTTATAGTAGCATTAAAAATTAGGTATCTTGAATGTTGTGAATGGTTTACTGGTGTGCAATATGTGCCACGTAGTTCTCATTTATGTACTGTAGTACTGATAAGCATTGCCAAGAGACACCAAGTACCGTAGCTACATCCCATTGACAAGGTAATTAAGCACTGGGCTTCTAGCGTGCTAGCTGATGATAACTGTGGTATAGCGATGGATAAATGAAATACCACAATGCTTTGTAATGATGGCCTTGAAAGTGAAGCACCCAATGCAGCTGGCAACCCTCTCTTTATTTTATCAGAATTCAGATTACCCTTAGCTTCTGTTCTTTTCAACATTTGGAAGATATAATGTTCCTGTTTCTATTAGTAAAAATATATAATTGCTACTGTTCAGACAGAATCTATCTCTGTTTTCAAATTGAAATTATTTTTCTAAATTTTCACCATAACTAATTTATTTATTAACAGTATATGACAAATATTGTTTTTATGAATATGCTTAGATGTTCACATACATTATATTTATTTTATTTGCTAATCTTAATTTTTGCTGTCTAAACAGTTTCAAACTATGTTAAATAAAGTTAGCCAATAGAGATATTGCGAATTGATTCACAGGACCCTGTCCAGCAACAATGTCATTAAAATGTGGTCACTGAGCGGGAAACCTGAGAAACACCTCCTGCTTGACAGCATCCCCAGCTCCTCTTTTGATTAGCTGGCCTGGTGCATAGTCATAGCTGTAACATAATGCACATGTAACATTGCGCCAATCTAACTAATCAAAATATGAGTCACGGGTGCTGGCATTAAAAATTTGGTTATCAGGGATCCCATTCACTACCCACAGATTAGCAACGTGTCCGCTGACCGAGTCATGCGAATTGATTTTCACCATTCTCTATAGCCAGCTTAAAATCTGCTCTCCCTAAGATATGAGGGGACCACAGAAAAACGGTGATTAAGTCAATAAGTCATGAAAGTTGTAATAAAAGGTAAACTTTATTAATTAAATAAATTGATGTAATGGATGCATACAAGAAAGGCAAGAGGATGACGAGACCCAAAAATATGCAAGTAGGAAATTATATGTATTGACTCCATCAGGAATGTATAGTATGGATGATATAATCCACAAATGGTTAAATGTGACGGACTGAATGATAACCAAGTACAAAGGGTCGAGGTATTCCCATATATCACTGCAAATAGTCAGCGTACACTCAAGGTGAATATAAACGGAATAGGTATAATACATACTAAAAAAAAATGGCAGAAGCAGCTCCATTGAGATGCACCCATCCCGATGAAGGCACACCCAAAGCGCACTTATAAGTATTGGTATTAGGAGCTTGCAGGAGAAACTTCCAGTCTGCTACAATTTCATTGATACAGATACACCTTGTTGTGATTTAAAAATAAAAAAAAATGTTTACCAGCAAAATTTAAAGTAAAAATCATAACCAATTGTGCCAGCCAGTGCTATGGTGCCAGGGTTACTATTGCTTTTTTGTACTTTGTTGCAGTGCTGTACATCAACATTACCATTGCAGCAAATCACTAGCCTCAGCGGTGACACTTGCTTGCACAGCATGAGTCTTCTGAGTCGTGATGAGTGGACCCATGGAAGTTCGGGTTCATGCTTTCAACCAAGCTTTAGTTCAAAGTTGTGTTCGGGTACCAGAATTGTATCTAAACTTGAACCAGAACCCGAACACAAAGAGAAATCAATGGTGACCCAAACTTTGGAGCTGGAAAATCTGTCTCTCTCTTCTCTACTTCTGAGACCAGTTATTGGCTGCAGCAGTCATATAGATGTATACTATCACTCGATTTCTGTAGAAAAGTAAACGGTGTCTGGCAGGTAACAATTGGATTTGTATTTTTTTTATTTTCTCACATTCCCTAATGTTTGACCTTTTTTAATGTTCATGGCAACCTCATTATACTATATATGCCATTCTGTAAATGGAAACAGACTTTACTGAAACTTTACAAATGTGTGCATATATACACTGCTCAAAAAAATAAAGGGAACACTTAAACAACAGAATATAACTCCAAGTAAATCAAACTTCTGTGAAATCAAACTGTCCACTTAGGAAGCAATACTGATTGACAATCAATTTCACATGCTGTTGTGCAAATGGAATTGACAACAGATGGAAATTATTGGCAATTATCAAGACACACTCAATAAAGGAGTGGTTCTGCAGGTAGGGACCACAGACCACATCTCAGTACCAATGCTTTCTGGCTGGTCACTTTTGAATGTTGGTTGTGCTTTCACACTCGTGATAGCATGAGAGGGACTCTAAAACCCACACAAGTGGCTCAGGTAGTGCAGCTCATCCATGATGGCACATCAATGCGAGCTGTGGCAAGAAGGTTTGCTGTGTCTGTCAGCGTAGTGTCCAGAGGTTGGAGGCGCTACCAGGAGAAAGGCCAGTACGCCAGGAGACATGGAGGGGGCCCTAGGAGGGCAACAACCCAGCAGCAAGACCACTACCTCCGCCTTTGTGCAATGAGAAACAGGAAGAGCACTGCCAGAGCCCTGCAAAATGATCTCCAGCAGGCCACAAATATGCATGTGTCTGCACAAACGGTTAGAAACCAACTCCATGAGGATGGTCTGATTGCCGAATGTCCACAGATGGGGGTTGTGCTCACAGCCCAACACCGTGCAGGATGCTTGGCATTTGCCACAGAACACCAGGATTGGCAAATTTGCCACTGGAGTTCTGTGCTATTCACAGATGAAAGCAGGTTCACACTGAGCACATGTGACAGACGTGACAGAGTCTGGAGACGCCATGGAGAGCAATCTGCTGCCTGCAACATCCTTCAGCATGACTGGTTTGGCAGTGGGTCAGTAATGGTGTGGGTGGCATTTATTTGGAGGGCTGCACAGCCCTCCATGTGCTAGCCAGAGGTAGCCTGACTGCCATTAGGCACCGAGATGAGATCCTCAGACCCCTTGTGAGACCATATGCTGTTGCGGTTGACCCTGGGTTCCTTCTAATGCAGGACAATCCCAGACCTCATGTGGCTGGAGTGTGTCAGCAGTTCCTGCAAGATGAAGGCATTGAAGCTATGGACTGGCTCACCCATTCCTCAGACCTGAATCCGATTGAGCACATCTGGGACATCATGTCTCGCTCCATGCACCACAGACTGTCCAGGAGTTGGCGGATGCTTTAGTCAAGATCTAAGAGGAAAACCCTCAGGAGACCATCCGCCGCCTCATCAGGAGCATGCCCAGGTGTTGTAGGGAGGTCATACAGGCACAGGGAGGTCATACAGGCACGTGGAGGCCAAACACGCTACTGAGCATCATTTTGACTTGTTTTAAGGACATTACATTCCAATTTAATTTTGTGGGTGACTTGAAATACAGGCCTCCATTGGTTAATAAATTTGATTTCCATTGATGATTTTTTGTGTAATTTTGTTGTCAGCACATTCAACTTTGTACAGAACAAAGTATTCAATGAGAATATTTCATTCATTCAGATCTAGGATCTGTTATTTGAGTGTTCCTTTTTTTTTTTGAGCAGTGTATATAGAGAGAAAGAGCTATATATATGTGTGTGTATATATATATATATATATATATTATATATACAACTTTATTGTAATTGTCTGCAAACTGAAGCAGTGATTGAGATAAAAATAGTAGATAATCAATATCATACATTAGTCTTGCAGAATCTTATTGTCTACCGATGAACAATCATTAATGGATGCAGATGTAAAATAACGAGATCAAGTCTATTATGAATTTCATACTTTGGCTACTTTTCCCATGTCCTTGAGGAATACGGTTTTGTACAATGCACCTTTTAGAATGTGTTAATTAACAGTGAATTATAATTGTGACTTTAAATGTGCAGAAATATAATATTCTTCACTTCAGTCTGCATAACTTGTATCTATTGTCACACCCTAGTCTCTGATGTGTCTTGCTTATTCCTAAACCTTTGGCACTGTTTCCAATTCATTCAGTGCTTCTGCTGCTCTTCCTTCGTGTGGAGGTCATTGCTAGAAACAACTGGGATCTCTTCTTGGATGTTCTCTTGCCTTTTTAGGTTATGAGGGTCTCTGTGTGTTTTGGAGAACATGATTGACAGCTCCACTCCGGCCCCAATTAGCACCCTATAATTTATTAGCTTCTGCTTTCAGATTATGCGTTAACTTCGCAAATATTTCAACCACGGAAACAGCAGCTATCAAGTATCTAGCCTTGATCCAGCAGCCTGGAGCTACAGTGAGGAACAGCCAGAGCTGTCTGCCTAAGCCTGTGGGTATGAGACCAGAATAATCATTTGTGGGTATGTGAGCTGGTGTGACATAAAGGCAGAAAGAGAGCACTTTAGAGATGGCAGTGCTGGAAATTGCACATTGTGTCAGGATTCCGCTCACTTTATTCAGGAGGTGGGGAATGAAGGAAATGGTAATGAAGGAAGATTGCTTGTCTAACTGCCCTGCTTAAGCAAATTCCCAGATTGAATTACACATCAATAGCAACTGCAAGAATGCTAATGTCACCAATGTCTCGCTCCTTCCGCACCTTGTCTCAGTCCTTCAATCTTTATTGTAGTTTAGCCAAAAATGTGTGTGAAACGATAAGTCCATATTAGTTATAGTAGGAACCAGGAAGAAGGACTAAAAATAAATTTTAATTCATAAATGTAAAAAGCTGTATGGACAGAGACAACATGAGTAGCTGAAAAATCATACATATGTGATCTCTCACAGAGACTAGCGTCCATTATACATATAAAGATGCAAAAATCCAATAAGCATCTCTCAAAAGGCCACTTAAGGGCTCAGAAGAAAAACGAGATGTGGTCAAGTTTGAGGCATGAATTTACCCCAAAAATGTTAAAACACTAATAGATCACATGCAGAGAGGCAAAATAAGTGACGATACCATATCAGTGGGTTACGAGATCTGAGGAGACGAGGGAAGGACCAAGATATTGAGGCATAGGTTTGCATCCAGAGGTGATGACAATCAGATACATTTATTCCCCTCCACTCACTGACTTATTGGGCATTTTATATTTGACCGATCAATGAGATACCGTAACTGAATTAGCTATATGTCTCGTCCTTGATAGTTGAGTGGTTTTTATAGCGTCAATTTTTACTTGTGAGGTCTCTCATAGACCTTTTTAAATTTATGAATTAAAAGTTATTTTTTAGTCCTTCTTGCTGGTTCATCCAACTTTATTGTAGTTTGTCAAACATGGGAGAGTCCTTGATCTGTTCAGATCACAGTTCGGGTCTTTGCAATGAACAACTGTTGTCCAAAAGCAATCATCTAATTGCATCTGATGGCAGTAAATACAGTAGAAAACACATACACAATTTGCTGTGAAAATTGTAGCCTAAGGCCACGTTCACGCGTTCAGTATTTGGTCAGTATTTTACATCCATATTTGTAAGCTAATACCAGGAGAGGAGCAATAAGGCTCTTTTCCCACGATGAACTTTTGCTGAGCTTTTGATGATACAGAATTTCTACACTATTTCTGCACCTACTATACAAATTAGTTGACTTGCGTTTTTGAGTACGTTTTATTAACGTGTTTTTATCGTGATTTTGATCTGTGTTTTTTGTCTATTTTTGGTCTGTCATTCTTTAAATAAAACTGCTTTGCTTTTTATTCTTCCTGTTATTTGGCTTTGACAAAACTTTATTATACAGGTAGGATGTGGACTATATGCATTTTGTAAGTACTGCCGCTGCTGAAACGCACTAAAAAAGTATGTGTGTATTTTACCTGTGGATTTTTTTGCATCCAATGCAAATCTATGGGGAAATTCTCAGCGTACCCTCAAGAGAAATTGACAAGCTCCTGATATGAAATACGTACCGCAGGTCAGTTTACACTGAACAGTGGGCCTGAGATTTCTATAAATCCCATCAGCTTTTCTATAACTGTAAGATGCTGCGTTTTTGACACAGTAAAAATACGTAGCTTCAAAAATGCACCAAAAGCTCATTGTGGGAACGTAGCCTTGGAGGAAAAGTATAATGGAAACACGTCACCACTTCTGTATTTATCACCCACTCCTGGTTTTGGCTTACAGATGCTGATATAAAATACTGACCAAATACTGAACGTGTGCATGTGGCCTTAAGCTTACATTTTTTGCTAACCCACAGTGCCACCAACGTGGAAATCAACATAGACATGTTTTAAATTTAAAAGTGTACACAGACATTATCTACCTGCAAATGGTCAAATTTCCCAATTTTTTAACAAGATCATATCTTCTGTAATTTAAAAGGAATACATTTTACAATTCTTCACTGTGATCTTCCGTTCCTCCTATTATTTTAGTTTGTATTCTTGTCCAGTTGAAGAGACTATTCATGGGAGCAGCTGATGCCTGATTCAGTATGTAGTCTACCGTTTAAAAGGCAGAAAGCTGAATGATTCACAGAGACTATTATTATTTGGCAGCGAAATAATTGCAGCAGGTTCCTTTCACTGTAGAATCAAGGCTGTGCGCAGGGAAATTCCAAGAAACAATTAAAAAACAATGTGTTTTGTCTACTTAACTAAGATAGTAAATTGTAATTTTTATCAAGCTCCTACAATTAAAATAGCAGGTTCTTCACAGTACCGTTTTCATCCCCTGCATTGGCTGCACTATGAAAATATAGTAACCTTGATAATTGTCTCTACCTTGTTTAATCATAGATAGATGGACAGATAGACTGACTGATAGAGATAGATAGCGATAGCACAATACCAATCTCGTATGGATAATGTTCCATTTACGTCACCCGCAACCTGTCTTTTTGCATGGGAAATGTTCTGTATGGCAAGACGATGGAAGAAGACTCTGAATGTAAAAACCTAAGAGCTCTGTTCCTGGGCAACGAACGGGATTAAAAAAGTACTTGATGAATGGCGTAGACAAGAGGTTGCTAATGATGAACGGGGCAGCTGGTTGTAGCAATTGTACTTACAATCGTCGTTCTTCCTGGATAGTAAAGTCATAGGCTTCCTATTAGACACACGCCACGAATATAAATAAAAAAGCAAAGTGTTTCCTGATAATAATAACAAAAGAGGGCAGACATCTTTTCTAAATAAAGACAAGATAACCTTTCTTTAATTGGAGTTGCTTTCAGACAAGTTGCCTACACAATTTAGCTCCCAAAGGATCAAAATTACCAATTAATTAGGGACTTTTTTTTTACATTTCTTCCAATTTTTGCTCATAAATAGCCCATGAGTACATCTGTAAATAAGTTGGCAAAATAAAAGTACCATACCAGTAAACTCTTCTGTCTTTATGATCAACTTAGTGTTATTGTATTCTAAGTTCTTGTGTTGCTACGAAAGAAAAATAAGGTTTTTTTTTATTCTTAAGCAAGGAATATTTCTTCTAAAACTCATTTTGTGATTTTCCTTTGCTTATAGCATTTGTAATCTAGATCATTCTAACCACAAAAAATAAAAAAGGCTGTGCTGGTATGTTGCTAAAATGAAGCCCATGGCACGCGTCACACACCATTATGAATGCTGACCACTTATTGTATTTTTCATAAACCAAATGGACGTTTTTCGAAAAAGAGTAAGAATCATTTCATTCAGAACCTCTTAAGCCTGCATTCACCAATCAGTATTTGGTCAGCATTTTGCATCAGTGTTTGCATTCCAAAATTATATTTTATGTATTTTTTCTACTTTTGCACAGCTAAATGCCATAATAAAATAACTAGCTTTTATGCCTTTGCATAAAAACCCATGACATTTTGTTTTTTTGTAAGACAACTTGTAGATTATTTACTTAATCACTGCCATCTTGTGTATATAAGCTTTTTTTTCACTTTTTATTGAATTTTGCAGTAGGTACAATTGTGGCATTATTTTTTGGATTTTTTATGATGCTCATCATGAAGGATAAATAATGTAATTCTTTTGATATGGATGTGGTGATTTTAATTATGTACAGGGTTTTTTTCTTGCTTTTTTCATTAAAAAGTGTTTCACAGGAAAAATCTATATGCTTTAATTTTTACGCAACAAAATCAGTTATTTGATGTGATTTTTTTTCTTTTTATTACACAGAAATACATTAAAACAATTCTTATTCTAGCCATGACTTGATAGTGGGATGTCAACTGCATGTTATATCTGGAACCTGTAAGTGAGGTTGCAGAGGCACAATTCCTGTGCCTATACTATCACTGCAGCATAATAATATGGAGCCCTTCATAAACTTCATAGATCACCTAACATACAATTATGTTGTAGGGCAGAAAGGGGTTAAATGAGTCCTGCTAAACCCCATATAATGCTGATAGACAACTTTCCTTAATTACAAATTCATGTAGAAAAGATTGTTAACCCCTCTACAGTATATAAGCATAGGATTCAGAGCTCACAAATGTTCTCCAAGAGCTTTGGCAACATTTAGTATGCTTTTCATGGGAACATACTGAATTAAAATACCAGAAACTCTATATCATCAATCCCAGCATATCTTCCTCTATTATATACTGACCAGAAAGTGAATTGTCCATGTTCACTAAAGATGATCGAATCTGTTTAGATTAAAAATTGCCAGGTTTGTCAAATGTTTAGAACAAATTTGACTATCATAGTTTATAGCAAAACACAATTACCGAATATACTCAAGTATAAGCCGACCCGAGTATAAGCCGAGGCACCTAATTTTGCCACGAAAAACTGGGAAAACTTATTAATTTGTGTATAAGCCTAGGGTGGGAAATGCAGCAGCTACTGGCAAATTTGAAAAATAAAAATAGATACCAATAAAAGTAAAATTAATTGAGAGTAGGTTAAATGTTTTTGAATATCCATATTGAATCAGGAGCCTCATATAATGCTCCATACAGTTCATAATGGGCCCCAAAAGATGCTCGTTACAAAATAACCCCATATAATACTCCATAAAGTTCATGATGGGCCCCATAAGATGCTCCATACACAAATATGCCCCATATATTGCTGCACCAAGGTTAATGATGGCCCTATAAGATGCTCCATACAAAAATATGCCCTATGTAATGCTGCATAAAAGTTAATGATGGCCCCATAAGATGCTCCATAGAATAATATGCATCATATAATGCTGCACAAAGGTTACCGCTGGCCCCATGAGATGCTCCATGAATAATATGCCCCATATAATGCTGCATAAAAGGTTATTGATGGCCCCATAAGATGCTCCATAGAATAATATGCCCCATATAATGCTGCATAAAAGGTTATTGATGGCCCCATAAGATGCTCCGTAGAATAATATGCCCCATATAATGCTGCATATAAGGTTAATGATGGCCCCATAAGATGCTCCATAGAATAATATACCCCATATAATGCTGCATAAAAGGTTATTGATGGCCCCATAAGATGCTCCATAGAATAATATGCCCCATATAATGCTGCATAAAAGGTTATTGATGGCCCCATAAGATGCTCCGTAGAATAATATGCCCCATATAATGCTGCATATAAGGCTAATGATGGCCCCATAAGATGCTCCGTAGAATAATATGCCCCATATAATGCTGCATATAAGGTTATTGATGGCCCCATAAGATGCTCCGTAGAATAATATGCCCCATATAATGCTGCATAAAAGATTTTTGATGGCCCCATAAGAAGCTCATAGAATAATATTCCCCATATAATTCGGCATAAAAGGTTAATGATGGCCCCATAAGATGCTCCATAGAATAATATGCCCCATATAATTCTGCATAAAAGGTTAATGATGGCCCCATAATATGCTCCATAGAATAATATGCCCCATTTAATGCTGCATAAAAGGTTAAAGATGGCCCCATAAGATGCTCCATAGAATAATATGCCCTATATCAGTGTTTCTCAACTCCAGTCCTCAGGACCCACCAACAGGTCATGTTTTCAGGATTTCCTTAGTATTGCAAAGGTGATGGAATTAATGCTTGAGCAGGTGATAAAATTATCACCTGTGCAATACTAAGGAAATCCTGAAAACATGACCTGTTGGTGGGTCCTGAGGACTGGAGTTGAGAAACACTGCCCTATATAATGCTGCACAAAGGTTAACAATGGCCTCATAAGATGCTCCATAGAATAATATGCCCCATATAATGCTTCACAAAGGTTAACAATGGCCTCATAAGATGCTCCATAGAATAATATGCCCCATATAATGCCACATAAAAGGTTAATGATAGCCCCATAAGATGCTCCATAGAATAATATGCCCCATATAATACTGCATAAAAGGTTAATGATAGCCCCATAAGATGCTCCATAGAATAATATGCCCCATATAATACTGCATAAAAGGTTAATGATGACCCCATAAGATGCTCCATAGAATAATATGCCCCATATAATGCCGCATAAAAGGTTAATGATGGCCCCATAATATTCTCCATAGAATAA
>JARQOD010000005.1:319766679-319794970 GCA_033576555.1 Oophaga sylvatica | reverse complement strand
TCGGGGAACTTCAACTTGTGCACCCACAAACTGGTCTGGAAGTTGGTAGTCCCGAAGCGGGATGTGCCAATGGTCTTGGGAGCATACCACGATGGAGCAGGACACTTCGGTGGAAGAAGTTAGAGGTTCTACTTCGTGAAAGATTCTACTGGGTTGGCATGAGGAGAGCCATTGAGAAGTGGTGCTGAGAAATGTGCCCATCAACCTGCGCAAAAGACCGTAACAGCCACAAGCACCATTACAGCCGATCACACGAAGCAGCCGCTTGAACTGGTACTTTGGATCACGTGAAGTTGAATCATAGAATCATAGAATGGTAGAGTTGGAAGGACCTCCTGGCCTTCTGTCCAACCCCCTGCTCAAAGCAGGATTCTCTAAATCATCCCAGACAGATGTCTATCCAGCCTCTGTTTGAAGACTTCCATTGAAGGAGAACTCACCACCTCTTGTGGCAGCCTGTCCACTCATTGATCACCCTAACTGTCAAAAAGTTTTTTCTAATATCTAATCTGTGTCTCCTCCCATTCAGTTTCATCCCATTGCTTCTAGTCTTTCCTTGTGCAAATGAGAATAAAGATGATCCTTCTACAATGTGACAGCCCTTGAGATATTTGTAGACAGCTATTAAGTCTCCTCTCAGTCTTCTTTTTGCAAGCTAAACATTCCCAAAATCCTGCAACCGTTCCTCATAGGACATGGTTTGCAGACCGGTCACCATTCTGGTGGCTCTTCTCTGAACTTGCGCCAGTTTGTTGATGTCTTTTTAAAATGTGGTGCCCAAAACTGGACACAGTATTCCAGATGAGGTCTGACCAAAGAGAGTAGAGGGCAATAATGACCTCACGTGATCTAGACTGTATGCTTCTGTTGAACATCCTAGAATTGCATTTGCCTTTTTGCTGCTGCATCACACTGTTTGACTCATGTTAAGTCTGTGATCAATTAGTATACCCAAGTCTTTTTCACATGTGCTGTTACTTAGCCCTATTCCTCCCATTTTGTATATGCTTTTTCATTTTTATTGCCCAGATGTAGTACTTTGCATTTTTCCCTGTTAAAATCCATTCTGTTACTGCTGCCCACTGCTCCAGTTTATGTATATCTTTTTGAATCCTCTCTCTCTCTTCTCTAGTATTAGCTACCCCTCCTAGCTTTGTGTCATCAGCAAATTTGATCATTTACCCTCAATTCCTTCATCTAAATCATTGATAAAGATGTTGAAAATACAGGGCCCAAAACAGACCTTGTGGTACCCCACTTGAGACATTCTTCCAACTGGAAATGTGCAGCCATTACAACCACTCTTGGGTCCAATCACTAAGCCAGTTATGAATCCACCTAACAGTTGCCTTGTCCCATTCCATACTTAGTCATTTTTTCAATAAGGATTGTGTGAGATACTTTGTCAAATGCTTTGCTGAAGTCAAGATATACTATATCTACAGCATTTCCCTGATCCACCCAGTCAGTGATTCTGTCATAGAAGGAAATTAAGTTAGTCTGACATGACTTATTAGTTACAAACCCATGCTGACTCTGTTTAATCACTTCATTCTTATCCAGGTACTTGCATACATGTTCTTTAATAATTTTTTTCAAGATCTTTCCTGGTATAGAATCAGACTCACCGGCCTGTAGTTCCCTGGTCCACCTTCTTCCCCTTTTTGAAGATAGGAACAACATTTGCTCTTCTCCAGTCTTCTGGGACTTCTCCTGTTCTCCAAGAATTTTCAAAGATTATGGACAGTGGTTTCAAGAATTTCTTCTGCTATCTCCTTTAGTACCCTGGGGGTAATTCATCTGGACCTGGAGACTGAATTCATTTATGTTAGCTAAGTGTTTCCTCACTGTCTTTCTGTTTAAAAGATATCCTGGATTCTTCTATTTCTTTAATAGACATGAAGATCAGTTGATGTTACATTTCCTTTCTGAGAGAAAACAGATGCAAATAGGAATTTAAAGTTCAGCCTTCTCAAAATCCTGACTTAACATTTCATCATTTTCATCCTGTAAAAATCCTATAGCATCTTTGACTTTTCTTTTACTTTTGACGTATCCCCAAAATCCTTTTTTGTTGCTTTTGACGTCACTTGCAAGCCTTAATTCATTGTCCAGCTTTAGATAATCTGATTTGTGCCCTGCAGGTTCTGCAGACGGCATTATATTCTTCTTTAGATTATGCCTCCCTCTTTCCATTTGATAAACATTTCTTTCTTCCTTTTTTAGCATGTGTTTTAAGTTCTATGTTCATCCATCCTGGTTTCCTTAAATGCTCCATTCTTCCCTCTTTTCGAATTGTTAACGATTGTGCTTTGAGAATCTCATTTTTCAAGATTTTCCATCCTTCCTGGACATTTTTTGTCCTTAAGGATATCCACCATTGGATCCCTCCAATTCTCTTTCTGAGTTCCTTAAAATCTGCCTTTCTGAAATCTAACCTTGACGTCTGAGTCTTCACAGGACTTCCCCTCTTGTTATCCAAAATTCTAAAATAGCATGGCACTACCTCCTAGAGTCCCAGCCACTCTTACCTCCTCCACCATTTCCTCCCCGTTTATGAGGATTAGATCCAAGGTAGCAGATCCCCTTGTTTTTCTCCATTACCTTTGGAAGATAAAGTTGTCAGCAAGAGAGGATAACAATTTCCTGGACCTGTTAGTTTTGCCTGAGAGAGATTCCCAACAAATGTCTGGATAGTTGAAATCTCCCATGACCACTATGTCATTTTTTTGAGAACTTGGCCATTTGATGCATAAAGAGTTCATCCATATCTTCAGCTTGCATAGGCGGCCTGTAGTAAATGCCTACAATGGTGTCCTTTCCATTGTTCTGTCCTTGTATTCTTATCCAAACAGTTTCCACAGAACTCCCAGTCTCTGAAGCGTCAATCTCTGTGCAGATATACGCTTTTCTAACATACAATGCAACACCTCCTCCTCGTTTATCAAGTCTGTTTCTTGCAAATAAGTTGTATCCTTCTAGCCTTGTATTCCAATCATGTGTATCGTCCCACCAAGTCTCAGTGATTCCAATGACATCATATTTCTTCTCCTGCGTTAGTAGCTCCAGTTCTCCTTGTTTGTTGCCCATGCTTTGTGCATTCGTATAGAAACACTTTAGTTTTGTGATTGGTTTCTCTCCTTCATATTTTTATTATGTAAATTTTTTTTGTCCTTTGTTCTTTCCCCTTCACTTCTAATAGCAAATATCTCAATGGTCTTCCCTGGTTGCTTTTGTCCGTTTTCTTCCCTCCACATTATCTCAGTTTCAAGCTCCGAGATTTCACAGGCGAGCCAAAATAATGTTTTCCATTTCCTGGGCACCCCACCTGCAAGTAGTCTCCGATGAACTTCACTCCTGACCAAAATCCAACCTTGCCTGCGGACCTCACTACCAGTTGTTCACTGGAATATCAACTCTTCTCGCATGGCCATCCCTGGGTATGGAGACTCACTGCGCCCAAATTCATATACTTTCTTGACCTCAGTTTTCAAGTCCTGCTTTCCAGCTACTAGCGAAATGCATTTCCCCGACTTTCGCGGAATGTAGTCCTCTTTAGGTCTGAAAGTCCAATATCCGTATCCTTTACTTTGAATTTTCACTGGAACAGCAAATTCCTGGTTTCCAGTTGCTGGGACCTCTGTTCCTCAAGGAATCCCAGACAACCCACTCTTTTCTTACACGTCTCTTTCCTCATCCCAGGAGGAGTGAATACAAGTTGATCTCCGGAAACTCCTATCCTGGTACTATTCATCTTCTCCTGAAGCCATTGTGTTCCTGAGCGGGTGCCTCCTCTCCCCGCTCTGTATCCCATTCCGCTTCGTTATGTTCTTCTTTCAAAGAAATTGTCTACTCGACCTTCATTCCCAGAACTTCAATTTTCTTTACCCCGGTACTGCTCTCTGTGAAGCATCCATGTTATCGAGCAATCCTCAACCTAGCTTCCTCTATTTCAGGTAAGGTATTCAACGCCTGCGGCCGCGTTTACTGTCCTCCTTTCACTCAACGCCAAAATCCAGTGTTCTTGAGCTGCGGAGACTCTCACTTTCCAGAAGCATGAAATAGCAAATTATCTCCTCGGACTCCTCCCTGTTTACTGGGCTCCTTCAGCTGCAACAGCAAAATCCAGTGTTCCTTGAGCTCGCGGAGACTCTTCACTTCCGAAGGCATGGAAATATGCAAATTTCTCGGATCCTCCTGGTTTAGGTCTCCTTTCAGCTGCACAGCAAACCATTCTTGACTCGCGAGACTCTTCACTTTCCAAAGCACTGAATTGCAAATTACTCCTCGGACTCCCTGGTTACTGTCCTCTTTCAGCTGCAACACAAATCTGTTCCTGGCTGCGGAGATTTCATTTCAAAGGCATGAAATATGAAATATTCCCGGGCTCTCCTGGTTCGGCCTCTTCAGCTGCACAGCAATCGTGTTCCGAGCCGCGGAGACTTCATTCCAGAGCCTGGATATGCAATTATTCGGGCCTCCTGGTTTACTGTGTCCTCCTTTCAGCTGCAACACCAAAATCCAGTGTTCCTTGAGCTCGCGGAGACTCTTCACTTCTCCCAGAAGGCACTGGAAATATGCAAATTATCTCCTCGGGACTCCTCCCCTGGTTTACTGGTGTCCTCCTTTCAGCTGCAACAGCCAAAATCCAGTGTTCCTTGAGCTCGCGGAGACTCTTCACTTATCCCAGAAGGCACTGGAAATATGCAAATTATCTCCTCGGGACTCCTCCCCTGGTTTACTGGGTCCTCCTTTCAGCTGCAACAGCCAAAATCCAGTGTTCCTTGAGCTCGCGGAGACTCTTCACTTCTCCCAGAAGGCACTGGAAATATGCAAATTATCTCCTCGGGACTCCTCCCCTGGTTTACTGGGTCCTCCTTTCAGCTGCAACAGCCAAAATCCAGTGTTCCTTGAGCTCGCGGAGACTCTTCACTTCTCCAGAAGGCACTGGAAATATGCAAATTATCTCTCGGGACTCCTCCCCTGGTTTACTGGTGTCCTCCTTTCAGCTGCAACAGCCAAAATCCAGTGTTCCTTGAGCTCGCGGAGACTCTTCACTTTCCCAGAAGGCACTGGAAATATGCAAATTATCTCCTCGGGACTCCTCCCCTGGTTTACTGGGTCCTCCTTTCAGCTGCAACAGCCAAAATCCAGTGTTCCTTGAGCTCGCGGAGACTCTTCACTTCTCCCAGAAGGCACTGGAAATATGCAAATTATCTCCTCGGGACTCCTCCCCTGGTTTACTGGTGTCCTCCTTTCAGCTGCAACAGCCAAAATCCAGTGTTCCTTGAGCTCGCGGAGACTCTTCACTTCTCCCAGAAGGCACTGGAAATATGCAAATTATCTCCTCGGGACTCCTCCCCTGGTTTACTGGTGTCCTCCTTTCAGCTGCAACAGCCAAAATCCAGTGTTCCTTGAGCTCGCGGAGACTCTTCACTTTCCCAGAAGGCACTGGAAATATGCAAATTATCTCCTCGGGACTCCTCCCCTGGTTTACTGGGTCCTCCTTTCAGCTGCAACAGCCAAAATCCAGTGTTCCTTGAGCTCGCGGAGACTCTTCACTTCTCCCAGAAGGCACTGGAAATATGCAAATTATCTCCTCGGGACTCCTCCCCTGGTTTACTGGTGTCCTCCTTTCAGCTGCAACAGCCAAAATCCAGTGTTCCTTGAGCTCGCGGAGACTCTTCACTTCTCCCAGAAGGCACTGGAAATATGCAAATTATCTCCTCGGGACTCCTCCCCTGGTTTACTGGTGTCCTCCTTTCAGCTGCAACAGCCAAAATCCAGTGTTCCTTGAGCTCGCGGAGACTCTTCACTTTCCCAGAAGGCACTGGAAATATGCAAATTATCTCCTCGGGACTCCTCCCCTGGTTTACTGGTGTCCTCCTTTCAGCTGCAACAGCCAAAATCCAGTGTTCCTTGAGCTCGCGGAGACTCTTCACTTTCCCAGAAGGCACTGGAAATATGCAAATTATCTCCTCGGGACTCCTCCCCTGGTTTACTGGTGTCCTCCTTTCAGCTGCAACAGCCAAAATCCAGTGTTCCTTGAGCTCGCGGAGACTCTTCACTTTCCCAGAAGGCACTGGAAATATGCAAATTATCTCCTCGGGATCTCCCCTGGTTTACTGGCGTCCTCCTTTCAGCTGCAACAGCCAAAATCCAGTGTTCCTTGAGCTCGCGGAGACTCTTCACTTTCCCAGAAGGCACTGGAAATATGCAAATTATCTCCTCGGGACTCCTCCCCTGGTTTACTGGCGTCCTCCTTTCAGCTGCAACAGCCAAAATCCAGTGTTCCTTGAGCTCGCGGAGACTCTTCACTTATCCCAGAAGGCACTGGAAATATGCAAATTATCTCCTCAGGACTCCTCCCCTGGTTTACTGGCGTCCTCCTTTCAGCTGCAACAGCCAAAATCCAGTGTTCCTTGAGCTCGCGGAGACTCTTCACTTATCCCAGAAGGCACTGGAAATATGCAAATTATCTCCTCGGGACTCCTCCCCTGGTTTACTGGCGTCCTCCTTTCAGCTGCAACAGCCAAAATCCAGTGTTCCTTGAGCTCGCGGAGACTCTTCACTTATCCCAGAAGGCACTGGAAATATGCAAATTATCTCCTCGGGACTCCTCCCCTGGTTTACTGGCGTCCTCCTTTCAGCTGCAACAGCCAAAATCCAGTGTTCCTTGAGCTCGCGGAGACTCTTCACTTATCCCAGAAGGCACTGGAAATATGCAAATTATCTCCTCGGGACTCCTCCCCTGGTTTACTGATGTCCTCCTTTCAGCTGCAACAGCCAAAATCCAGTGTTCCTTGAGCTCGCGGAGACTCTTCACTTATCCCAGAAGGCACTGGAAATATGCAAATTATCTCCTCGGGACTCCTCCCCTGGTTTACTGATGTCCTCCTTTCAGCTGCAACAGCCAAAATCCAGTGTTCCTTGAGCTCGCGGAGACTCTTCACTTATCCCAGAAGGCACTGGAAATATGCAAATTATCTCCTCGGGACTCCTCCCCTGGTTTACTGATGTCCTCCTTTCAGCTGCAACAGCCAAAATCCAGTGTTCCTTGAGCTCGCGAAGACTCTTCACTTATCCCAGAAGGCACTGGAAATATGCAAATTATCTCCTCGGGAATCCTCCCCTGGTTTACTGATGTCCTCCTTTCAGCTGCAACAGCCAAAATCCAGTGTTCCTTGAGCTCGCGGAGACTCTTCACTTATCCCAGAAGGCACTGGAAATATGCAAATTATCTCCTCGGGACTCCTCCCCTGGTTTACTGATGTCCTCCTTTCAGCTGCAACAGCCAAAATCCATTGTTCCTTGAGCTCGCGGAGACTCTTCACTTATCCCAGAAGGCACTGGAAATATGCAAATTATCTCCTCGGGACTCCTCCCCTGGTTTACTGATGTCCTCCTTTCAGCTGCAACAGCCAAAATCCAGTGTTCCTTGAGCTCGCGGAGACTCTTCACTTATCCCAGAAGGCACTGGAAATATGCAAATTATCTCCTCGGGACTCCTCCCCTGGTTTACTGATGTCCTCCTTTCAGCTGCAACAGCCAAAATACAGTGTTCCTTGAGCTCGCGGAGACTCTTCACTTATCCCAGAAGGCACTGGAAATATGCAAATTATCTCCTCCCCTGGTTTACTGATGTCTTCCTTTCAGCTGCAACAGCCAAAATCCAGTGTTCCTTGAGCTCGCGGAGACTCTTCACTTATCCCAGAAGGCACTGAAAATATGCAAATTATCTCCTCGGGACTCCTCCCCTGGTTTACTGATGTCCTCCTTTCAGCTGCAACAGCCAAAATCCAGTGTTCCTTGAGCTCGCGGAGACTCTTCACTTATCCCAGAAGGCACTGGAAATATGCAAATTATCTCCTCGGGACTCCTCCCCTGACTCTAAGTAGGGCTGGCTACACCAAAGGCATTTCAACAACACTTTTTTCAACCACACGGTTACCCTGAACATGTGCTCACTGACCAAGGCCCAGCCTTTGAGGCAGAAGTTTCCAGGAGTTTTGTAACATGTACAGTTGCAAGAAAATCAGGATGCCGCCGTACCATCTGCAAACAAATGACATGTGTGAGAAGATGAACCAGGTGGTTGAACGAGGTGGTAATTGACCTATTGAAGACCTTGCCTCTGGAAGAACGAAACCAGTGGCCAGGGAAGTTGCCAGATCTGGTAGATCTATATAATCATATACCGGTAAACTCCACCAACTGCACTCCAGTCTACCTGATGAGGTCAAGACCTGGCAAGTTACCCATTGATTTGGACATTAGAGTCTTAACACCTGAGTTGACATCACCAGATACAGACTGGGATATAGAGCGGCAGCAACAATACCGTAAAGTGCAAGAATATGTAGAGAAAAGTTGGTCCCAGGCAAGACAGAAGCAGGAAAGAAATTATAATCAACACGCACCTGCAGTTCCTTTGTCACCTGGAGAACAGGTACTCAAAGAAAAAGATGAGTTCACAAATTAGATGACCAGTGGGATACTGAGCCATACACTGTTTTACCTTCAGACTTTGATAACACCAAGGTGTGCCTCATCAGTAAAGATGGAGGAGAAACCTCAGTGACAGTGTCAAGGGATCATTTAAAGCCATGCCCTGACCAATTAAAGGAAAGCTTTGAAGACCCAAACAGTCCTCAGCCCATAGAAGAGATGGAGGAAAAGGTCAGCACAGTACTCGGCGAGTTCCCTCCAAATTAGACAAGAGTGAACCAGGCCATAGTTGTGCCAGTCTTGATCTTTCCCCAACCAGTAGTTTCAGAAGGAGATACAACTCTGGAGACCAGCGGGCTCCAGTAACAGATGCCACATCTGCAGTGGAACGTGGAAATTTGCCCCCTGCTAGCGGTGAATCTGTCAGACACATGGTGAGTCTAAGAAGTCGCAGACTGTTGCCCAGTTTACCAGTAAGATGCAGGCCTACCAGCAGCACAGTCACTAGTAGATCCACAACATCAACAACAAACACACTAGACCAGGCTAGGTCATTAGAGATACCAGTACTGATCCATCCGTAGTACAAGAGGTCAGATCTCAGCCAGGTGTAGGGACTAAAATGTAAATCAGTTAATAATGTATAGTTGCAACCATTTAAGCATGAGAGTCTACAGAGACTTACTGTATGAACTTTTAAATAATCGTATTAACCTGTTGATGGACAATTGGGCCACAGGACTATGTGTGGCCGGGACCTTACTTGTAAATATTTACCCTGACTTGGCCTTGAAAATAAGCTACCGGCGTGGCCGAAAACCAGGACCACCTACAAAGTGCCCTATAGCCACGCCCAGAGTCGAAACACACAAAGTGGGCTAAGGTGGTTCTCATCAACCAAACTCCAGGTACACGGACAAATACAATTCCTGGACGGCAGCTTAACCCCTTAACGACCGCCGATGCGCCTTTTAACGGCGGTAGTTAAGGGTACTTAAACCACAGCGCCGTTTATTAACGGCGCTGTGGAGAAAGTATATATCGCCCCCAGATTCGGATTTTCTCCGGTCTCGGCTACCAGAGGTAGCCGAGACCCCAGAGAACATGATTCGGGTCGGTTTTTACCGACCTCGCTTTTGCGATCGCCGTTATTAACCCTATAACGGCAACTTAAAAAAAAAGCAGCAATTCTCTATTTAATTTCTCATTCCTCTGATATGATCGCACATCAGATTGGAGAGAAATAGGGTCCCCGGGACCCCCCGATCTGTCCCCCCGTGCCTCCCGGTGTCCCCCCTGTCCTCCCTTGGCTCCCGGAGCTGCCTGCGTCTTCTCCAGCAAAGAGAATGGCGGGCGCAGTGTGGCAGTGCACCCGCTGAGTCAGATTTTCTACAGAGTCTCGGCTACCAGGGGTAGCCGAGACCCCAGAGAACATAATTCGGGTCCCCCTCTTTTGCGATCGCAGTTATTAACAATATAACGGAGATCACAAAAAAAAAAGCCACGATCCTGCATGTAATTTCTCTCCCCTCTGATGTGATCGCACATCAGAGGGGAGAGAAATAGGGTCCCCGGGTCCCCGATGTGCCCCGTACCTCCCGGTGTCCCCGCTGTCCTCCCGCAGCTCCCAGCCTCGCAGCGTCTTCTTCCTGTAAAAGAAAATGGTGGGCGCATGTGCAGTGCACCCACCGAATCTGCCGGCCGGCAGATTCGTTCATTCTGTGAAAGTACATTTTGATCACTGTGATAAACGCTATCACAGTGATCAAAATAAAAAAAATAGTAAATAAACACCCCGCTTTATCACCCCCTTAGATAGAGACATATAACAAAATAAAGACATTTTATTTATTTTCATTTTTCCATTAGGGTTAGGGTTAGGGTTATAATTAGGGTTAGGGTTATAATTAGGGTTAGGTTTGGAATTAGGGTAAGGGTTAGAGTTACAGTTAGGGTTAGGGTTACAATTAGAGTTGGAATTAGGGTTGTGATTAGGGTTAGGATTAGGGTTAGGGTTAGGATTAGGGTTAGGGATGTGTTGGGGTTAGGGTTGGAGCTAGAATTGAGGGGTTTCCACTATTTAGGCACATCAGGGGGGTCTCCAAACACATGGCGTTCAAAAAATCAAATGGCGCTCCTTCCCTTCGAAGCCCTGCCGTTCGCCCAAACAGTGGTTTACCCCAACATATGGGGTATCAGCATACTCAGGAAAAATTGCACAACTTTTGGGGTCCAATTTCTCCTGCTACCCTTGGAAAAATAAAAAATAGCTGGCGAAATAATCATTTTTGAGGAAAAAAATGATTTTTTTATTTTCACGGCTCTACGTTATAAACTTCTATGAAGCACTTGGAGGTTCAAAGTGCTCAGCACACATCTAGATAAGTTCCTTAAGGGGTCCAGTTTCCAAAATGGGGTCACTTGTTGGGGATTTCCACTGTTTAGGCACATCAGGGGCTCTTCAAACGCGACATGGCGTCCAGCCAATTCTGCGTTGAAATATGCCGTGCGCCCAAAAAGTGGTGTACCCCCACATATGGGGTATCGGCGTATTCAGGAGAAATTGCACAACAAATTTTGTTTTAACACTTGTGAAAATAAAAAAAATTGGATCTGAAGTAAATTTTTTGCAAAAAAGTTAAATGTTAAATTTTTCCTTCCACATTGCTTCAGTTCCTGTGAAGCACGTAAAGGGTTAATAAACTTCTTGAATGTGGTTTTGAGCACCTTGATGGGTGCCGTTTCTAGAATGGTGTCACTTTTGGGTATTTTCTATCATATAGACTCCTCAAAGTGACTTCAAATGTGATGTGGCCCCTAAAAAAAAATGTTGTTTTAAAAATGAGAAATCGCTGGTCAACTTTTAACCCTTATAACTTTGTAACAAAATTGTGCTGATGTAAAGAAGACATGTGGGAAATGTTATTTCTTAAGAAATGTGTGTGATATATCTCTCTGATTTAAGGGCATAAAAATTTAAAGTTTGAAAATTGCTAAATTTTTCAAAATTTTCGCCATATTTCCGTTTGTTTCATAGATAAACACAAGTCATATAAAAATTTTTACCACTAACGTGAAGTACAATATGTCACGAAAAAACAATCTCAGAATCAGCTGGATTCGTTAAAGCGTTCCAGAGTTATAACCTCATAAAGTGACTGTGGTCAGAATTGCAAAAGTTGGCCTGGTCATTAAGCTGCCAATTGATTCTGTCACTAGGGGGTTAAGGACTAGGTGCTGCAGTAACTGTGTTATTGTTTTTCTCTTGGGGTTTTTAATGCTTTGTAGACTTTCATTTATTGTTGTTATTAACTGTTCTTGTTATGTTTTCTCAGTCCGGGATGTACTGAAGTTAACTAGGGGGGAATGTGGCACCCCAGAGTCCGATTGCCATGGTGACATTGCCTCCCTCTACAGGGTGATGATGTCATGCCTGGAAGCAGGAAGAGGTCCCCATGCGACGTAATATACAGCATCCAACACTTGTTTTAACTCCAGACTAAAAGGGGCAGAGTTTAAGAGAGTGACAGTTGGTGGGAGGAGTTAGTGGGAGGAGTTAGTCTAAGGTGAGGGAAGAGAAAGGAGCGGAGACAAGGGCTCTGGGAATTGCAGCTGAGTCAGAGCTGATCCCGAAGCGGAGCGCTGATATAAAGGACACCAGAGACCTGGGCTGTGTGGGTGCTCTACGCCCCGACAGCCGAATTTGGAGGGCAGGGGACTGCAAGCTCCCTGACCACACCAAACACCTGGTGGCACCGCAGCAGACCAAGAGCCCAGGGCTGCCAGTGAACAAACAGTGCCTGTGATAGGCTCACACAGGTCACATAGGTAAAAGCCAACATGCAGGAGGGGGTCGCAGCTTAGCTACAGGCAGCTGGGACCAGAAAAGAGAGCGCAGCAGTAAGGCCTCTAACCCCACCTGGCAGGGTGGATCTCCTGAATGCTTCCAGGAGAGCCTGACTCCTGCTATCATCTGTAATTAGTACCTCGGATTGCATTTTCGCCAACCTAGAAGTAAAAGGTAAAGAAAACTGCACTTTTCTGAGTCCTTTGCTTACTCTCTGCACCTCAACGTTCACCACCACCTGAACAGCCTGCTATATCTGCCCTGGGGCCTAGCTCTACCCGTGGAGAGCAGTAACATCTCTGCTGTGTCACAGTCCGCCCCAGTGGACCTGAACCACAGTGTCGGCCATATATGGCCGAACACCACAGGTGGCGTCACAAACTAATTCCCCTATAAACTTTTCCCCTTTCATCATCTTTATTTATAAACCTTTTTATTAGACGCCCAGGGCCACAGACTGTGTCACTGCTGCCGTGACAATTCCCCTGAAGAACCGTCCGACCAGGGTCTGAGTAACCCCAGCCCTAGGGGGTGCTCAATCTCCATCCTTATACAGTGGTGGCCAAAAGTATTGGCACCCCTGCAATTCTGTCAGATAATACTCAGTTTCTTCCTGAAAATGATTGGAAACACAAATTCTTTGGTATTATTATCTGCATTTAATTTGTCTTCAATGAAAAAAACAAAAAGAATTGACCTAAAGCCAAATTGGATATAATTCCACACCAAGCCTAAAAAAGGGGGTGGACAAAAGTATTGGCACTGTTTGAAAAATCATGTGATGCTTCTCTAATTCTTGTAATCACCAGCACCTGTAACTTACCTGTGGCACCTAACAGGTGTTGGCAATAACTAAATGACACTTGCAGACAGTTAACATGGATAAAAGTTGACTCAACCTCTGTCCTGTGTCCTTGTGTGTACCACATGGAGCATGGAGAAAAGAAAGAAGACCAAAGAACTGTCTGAGGACTTGAGGAATCAAATTGTGAGGAAGCATGAGCAGTCTCAAGGCTACAAGTCCATCTCCAAAGACCTGAATGTTCCTGTGTCTTCCGTGCGCAGTGTCTTCAAGAAGTTTAAAGCCCATGGCACTGTGGCTAACCTCCCTAGATGTGAAGGAAAAGAAAAATTGACGAGAGATTTCAACGCAAGATTGTGCGGATGGTGGATAAAGAACCTCGACTAACATCCAAACAAGTTCAAGCTGCCCTGCAGTCCGAGGGTACAACAGTGTAAACCCGTACTATCCGTCGGCGTCTGAATGAAAAGGGACTGTATGGTAGGATACCCAGGAAGACCCCACTTCTTACCCCGAGACATAAAAAAGGCAGGCTGGAGTTTGCCAAAACTTACCTGAGAAAGCCTAAAACGTTTTGGTAGAATGTTCTCTGGTCAGATGAGACAAAAGTCGAGCTTTTTGGGAAAAACCATCAACATAGAGTGTACAGGAAAAAAAAAGAGGCATTCAAAGAAAAGAACACAGTCCTTACAGTCAACAATGGCAGAGGTTCCCTGATGTTTTGGGATTGCTTTGCTGCCTCTGGCACTGGACTGCTTGACCGTGTGCATGACATTATGAAGTCTGAAGACTACCAACAAATTTTGCAGCATAATGTAGGGCCTAGTGTGAGAAAGCTGGGTCTCCCTCAGAGGTCATGGTCTTCCAGCAGGACAATGACCCAAAACAAACTTCCAAAAGCACTATAAAATGGTTTGAGAGAAAGCACTGGAGACTTCTAAGGTGGCCAGCAATGAGTCCAGACCTGAATCCCATAGAACACCTGTGGAGAGATCTCAAAATGGCATTTTGGAGAAGGCACCCTTCAAATATCAGGGACCTGGAGTAGTTTGCCAAAGAAGAATGATCTACAATTCCAGCAGAGCATTGTAAAGAAACTCATTGATGGTTACCGGAAGCGGTTGTTCGCAGTTATTGTGGCTAAAGGTTGTGCAACCAAGTATTAGGCTGAGGGTGCCAATACTTTTGTCTGGCTCATTTTTGGAGTTTTGTGTGAAATGATCAAGGATTTGATTTTTGCTTCATTCTCTTTTGTGTTTTTTCCTTGCAAGAAATTAAATGAAGATAAAAATAGCAAATAATTTGTGATTGCAATCATTTTCAGGAAGACACTGAGTATTATCTGACAGAATTGCAGGGGTGCCAATTTTTTGGCCACCACTGTATATGATTCACCTGGATCGCCCTCCAGGGCAGTGGGATACTCGGTACCGGGCCCGTGTATCAAAAAGGGATATGTCACAGCGGCAGTGACCCGGTCCGTGGCCCTGTGCGTCCAATAAAAGGGGCTGTATTATTTACAGGGGATGTTAGAGTTTGTAGTAAGGTATTCGTGACGCCACCTATGGTATCTGGTCAGAGATGACCAGCGCTGCGGTGCAGATCCACTGAGACCGATGGTGTCATGCAGCAGAGGTGAAATAGCTTTCCACAGGTAAAGCTTGTAATCTCAGGGCAGGTAGATGTTGTATTAACGTAATGGTACTGGGAGATGTAGCTGAGTGTAGTAGGTGACGCAGGAAGAAACTGAGAAACAATCAGCAAGTTGCAGTTTCCAAAGCTTTACTCACAGTTCAGTTGCCGGCAACACAAATGCCCCCTTGGTGCCACGTCCTCCAGGTGAAGAGTCCAGCCTACTCCCAGGTGGATGGAGAGCACTAGTCCAAGGCTCCCTGTCAGTGTATGCCTTCTCTGGCCATCTCTCTGTGCTGATTTTCCCGCCGTCTCTCCTTCCAGCACCCTCACAAACAGTGTCCCAGATCAGCAGCTGCGAATCCTGTAGGACAACATCTTACTTCTGCGTTCCTTTTGATTCTATATAGCTGTCTCTACGGCGAAGATATTTGTGTTTTTTGTCTGTGATCCCTATGTTACCACAGCAGTCGACCTGCTAGCTGAATCATAACGTTCTTCCACTAGTCTAAGGGGTAGAGTTCCCTCTGCGACCTTGATTCTCCCAGCCGGCGTCCGCCATTTCCGGGAATGACCACCTGTAGCTTTCAGCTCAGCCGTGTCTCTCTCTCTAAGAATCCCTTTTCTCTTCTAGGGAACCTCTCTTCTTCTTTCCCTGAGCAGCACCCTAGGACTGGAGCCTGCTCCACAATCCTATCTCCGTCCCCTCTCCCCTCAGGGAGAGCTCTCTCAAAAACGTCTGCTCTCTTCCTCCCCCAAGGGGGAACCGTCTTTCCTCCCCTCTAACTTCCAGCTCTGCCTCACAACTCACCCACCATCTACACCCTTTGCTAGCTGAGGCATGCTAGAGAACTCAACTAGTGTGTGTGATGGATGCAGTGTTGCCAGAGCCAGGTGTAATGTCTCACCTCACCTGAAAGTAGGAAATACCACATCCCTGGCTGAGATGCAGTACCTCTGTGGCGACTGGACCCACAGGTGATCCACACACCCATCTTTGTATATGCTACTCCATCCTTGAATATGCTCCCCCAAGCCATGTATATGCGCTCATACTTCTGTATGCTCCCCCAATCCATGTATATGCTGAAAATTCTTGTATATGTTCCCACAATCCATTTATCACAGGACGCTGAAACTGCACATGTGTAATTATATAAGTATCTACAGGTTACGTGCCAATTTGCAACTCAGAACTGATAACGGTCTTGATTTTACAGGTGCTGAAGTGGTGTAAGGTTTGATAATGGACCCCGTGGAATACAGAGCAGTCATCAAGTTCCTTTACTTGAAAGGCCGCACACTAAAGGAGACGTTCGATGAGGTGAAAGAGGTTTATGGTGATGATTCTCCATCACATGATTTAGTCACGAACTGACATCTTTAATTTAAATGTGGTTGTACTTCGGTGCAAAAAGCCCCAATTTCATGGCGATCCCACTCTGCTATTGATGAACACACCATCCAGCAAGTGGAGGTCGCCATTTTGGAACATCGCAACATAACCATTTGCCACCTAGCGCAAAATGTCAAGATTAATGTGGGGTCTGTGGAAAAAATCATCCAAGACCATCTTCACATGCATAAGGCATCCCTCGCTGGGTTCCCCAGCTGCTCATACCTTTCCAGAAGTAGAAAAGAGTCGAATGCTCTCAGGCTCTATTGACGATGTGCCATGGACACCAGGAGGACTTTTTCAACAGACTGATGATCACATAGGATGAAAGCTGGGTCCATCACTATGATCCTGAGACTAAAGTTCAGCCGATGCAATGTAAGCATCATGACTCACTGCCTCCAAAGAAGGCACGTGCCCAACTCTCCTCAGGCAAGAGCATGCTCACAGTATTTTGGGACCAGCATGGAGTAGTACTGATGGAATACCTAGCAAAGGGTACCATGATCACTGGGCCATACTATACTTCACTGCTGCGGAAGTTGCCGGAGACCTTCAAAACTGAGACGTGGCATGCTCACCAAAAGTGTTCGCCTTCTGCAAGGCAATGCACCAGTTCACAACTCGCATGTTGCTCAAATGGAAGCATGCTCCTGTGGCTTTGAAATTCTGCCACATCCCCCTTATTCACCCAACCTCGCACTATCGGACTTCCACCTCTTTCCAACAATGAAGTTATTTTTGAAGGGAAAGTATTTTCCAGGTGATGAGACTCTGATTTCAGAAGTCACAATGTGGCTTTTGGAGCAACCTGTAGACTTCTACAAGCAAGTTGTTTACAGTTGCTTAAAGAAATGGGAGAAGTTTGTGTCCCTAGGTGACACCTATGTAGAGAAGGACTAATAACTGTGCCAAGTTTCATTGTTTTCAGTCCACAGTAAGTGGGTCAGGGGAAATCTTTAATGAACGCTTCTCGTATATATGTATATATTCTTCCCCTTCCTTGTACATACCCATGTAAGGAGACTGCAGGCACGTAGGATGCAGTAACGGACCGTATACAGACCAAGGGTGATAGGGGTTTATTATACAACAAAAAACTCCACAAAGGGAGAAAACGGAGTGTTAATATTCTCTAATACAGCTAATGACTATTGGGGATAACTTAAGGCAAAAGAATAAGTAAGGCAGACAGTACAATTAAATACAACTTATCGCTCAGGTGTCAGTCACAGTTAAACTCCTGACCATGACTGGGGCCGCTTAGGATGTGTCACAGTGGAGGTCTGACACAGTCCTGAGGAAGCTGGTATAATATATCCTGACGATGGCGGTGTCCTTTCGTGGTCCTGACAATGGCCGTGACTCCTTGGGATCCTGATGCAGGTCTTGGGTCCAGAAGATGAGGCGATCAAGAGGGAACTGTCCTTTTCCTCAACATTGAATGTCCCAGCTCTATGGAGACCTGAAGCACTGCCCAAACACAGTTCAGAACGTGCAGCCCGGTTCGTAGTACCGTATGGATACGCGCCTACATCCCGTTCACCTTGTCACTCACCGTCAGCGCTGTCGGCAGGGTCAGCTGTGGCAGTGTCCTAGGCTGCATCAGCAGTATCAGCGAGGGCAGCGATATCAGCAGGGACAGCGGTGTATGGGCAGGACTCGGTGGGTAGTCTCCTGTTGAAATGCTATGCCGTCCCAGGCTCTGTCCTACTCTTCCCCATCTCCTCACAGCGGTTTTTACCTCACAGGAGTCTCGCGTGCTCGACGTTCCTGCCCAGCCAGTTTGAATCCTTTTGCGCGAAATCCCTCTCAGCTTGGCCACACCCCCTTCTCTCAAATACAGGGAGCGGTCCAGTGTTTTAAGCTTTCCCCCCTGCAACTTAGGTGACAGCCCTGACAGTTCAGTTTTGGACCCGTTACGGAGGGGACATGCCTTGATGGTTTCTTCCCTTTACACCCCCATCCTGGTATATGTGCTCCCTTATCCTTGTAAATGCTGCCCCATCTGAATATATGACCTTCATCTTGGTATATGCTCCCCCTATCCTGGTATTTGCTCCCCCAATTCATGTATATCCCCCCATCCTGGTATGAGTCCCCAATTTTAGTATATAGTCCCTCTTCTTTTTATACAATCCCTTATCCTTGTATATGATACTCCCATCCTTGTATATGCTCCCCTGTCCTTAAATATGCTCACCAATTCTAGTATATGTTCCCTCATCCTTGCATATGCTCCCCAATCTCTCAATATGCTCTAGTATATGTTCTCCAATCCATGTGTATGCTCCTTCAATCTATGTATATACAGATCTAGCTGAAGTAGGAGAGTCTGTGACTTTATATGGGGCATTATGGGGGGATGTCTATGAAGGAGGGTCAGTGTTATGTTTCGGTAGCTGAGGAGAGCAGGCAAAAAGGCAATACACCAGAGCAGTTGGAATCTATGAGATTGCAGTACCCTGACTAACCACCACAACTAGAGGCAGCCGTGGAGCGTTCCTACGTTGGTCCTAGACGCCTCGTCACAGCCTGAGAAACTAACTACACCTAAAGACAGAAACAGGAAAGCTATCTGCCCCGGAGCAGAACCCCAAAGATAATAGAAAGCCCCCAAACATGTAATGGCGGTTAGACAAGAGGAAATACTGACACAGAAAGAAAATAGTATGAGCAAACGCTGGGGCCCAAACTATCTAAATAGAAAAGGATAGGAAGAGTACTTACTGCAATCCCAGAAAACCCTGAAAAGCACCAACTCTACTAATTTCAAAATCACCTGAGATCACACGACCTCTACCACCTAAATTAGTTCTCTGGTGTAACAAAATCAAAACAGCAGCCACTGAAAAAACTGGAAAAAGCAAAAGAACAAAACTCAGTGGCTGAACTAAACTGAGAGGGCAGAAGCCCCCGGAGGGGACCCTGAAGGCCCCCAAAGAAGTGCAGTACAAAATGCAAAAATATAGCAAAAACACAAAAGAAGCAAAAGTCTTATCTGTAAGCAGGAGATGCAGACACGACACAGCAGGCTACAAGGGAAACTGGAATGAAGGATTCAGACCAGAACAATTGATCACCGGCAACCCTGATGGGAAAATGACTCCCTTATATAAGACCAGTCAGTAACACCTGATTCCCAGTCCTCACAATCTTCACTAGCACCGCTTGTAACCACCAGAGGGAGCCTCTGCTCAGAACTCATCTCAAACCCATTCACAACAGTACCCCCCCCCTTTGAGGAGGGGTCACCGAACCCTCATTTGAGCAACCAGGTCGGTCAGGATGAGTTCTATGATACGCACGGATAAGTCTCCTAGCATGGATGTCCGAAGCAAACACCCAAGAATTGTCTTCCTGACCATAACCTCTCCATTTAACCAAATACTGGAGTTTCCGTCTAGAAAAACGAGAATCCAATATTTTCTCAACCACATACTCCAGATTGCCCTCAACCAAAACAGGGTCAGGAGGCACAGCAGCAGGAACCACTGGCTCAACAAACCTCTTCAACAAGGACTTGTGGAACACGTTATGGATCTTAAATGTCCCTGGAAGAAGCAAACGAAAAGAAACAGGATTAATAATCTCCATGATCTTATAAGGTCCAATGAACCTAGGCTTAAATTTAGGAGATGCTACTCTCATAGGAATATTCTTTGAGGACAACCAGACCAAGTCCCCCACTTTAAACCGAGGACCATCAGTCCTATGCCGGTTAGCAAACCGCTGGGCCTTCTCCTGAGAGAGGGACAACCTCTCCACTACCTGGTCCCAAATCTGTTGCATACGCTCCACAACAGAGTCAACACCTGGACAGACAGAAGCCTCCGTCTGTCCTGAAGAAAATCGAGGGTGAAACCCAGAAATTACAGAAAAACGAGACATCAAAGTGGCAGAGCTAGCCCTATTATTAAGAGCAAACTCAGCCAAAGGCAAAAAAGAGACCCAGTCATCCTGATCAGCAGACACAAAGCATCTTAGATAAGTCTCCAATGTCTGGTTTGTTCTCTCAGTTTGACCATTGGTCTGAGGATGAAATGCCGAGGAGAAAGACAATTGAACACCCAGTTTAGAACAAAAAGTCCTCCAAAATCTGGAAACAAACTGGACTCCTCTGTCAGACACAATGTTCTCAGGAATGCCGTGTAAACGAACCACGTGCTGAAGGAACAACGGCACCAATTCAGAGGAGGAAGGCAACTTAGGTAATGGCACAAGATGTATCATTTTGGAAAACCTATCACAAATTACCCAGATGGTGGTCATTCTCTGAGAAACAGGAAGATCGGAAATGAAATCCATAGAGATATGGGTCCATGGTCTCTTGGGCACAGGCAATGGCATCAACAAACCACTAGAGCGAGAGCAAGGCTTGGAGCGAGAGCAAGTCCCGCAGGACTGCACAAATTCCCTGACATCACGAGACAAGGTAGGCCACCAAAAGGACCGACTAACCAAGTCTCTGGTACCAAAAATTCCGGGATGCCCAGCCAATGCGGAACAATGAATCTCAGACATCACACTCTTTTTCCATTGGTCCGGGACAAACAATTTTCCAAGAGGGCAGCGCTCGGGCCTATCCTCCTGACACCCCTCCAGAGCAAGTCTCAAATTGGGCGAGATGGCGGAAAGAACTACACCCTCTTTCAAAATAACAGAAGGATCAGATAACTCAGGAGAGTCCGCAAGGAAACTCCTCGAGAGGGCATCCGCCTTAACATTCTTAGTGCCAGGAAGAAAGGAAACCACAAAATTAAAACGTGTGAAAAACAAGGCCCACCTGGCCTGTCTAGGATTGAGTCGCTTGGCAGATTCCAGATAGACCAGATTCTTATGGTCCGTAAGGACCACCACCTGATGTTTGGCTCCCTCCAGCCAATGTCTCCACTCTTCAAAAGCCCACTTCATGGCCAACAACTCCCGATTACCCACGTCATAATTACGTTCAGTAGGAGAAAATTTTCGAGAGAAAAAGGCACAAGGGTTACTTTTAGAGGTCTTTGGATCTTTTTGGGACAAAATGGCACCTGCCCCAATTTCAGAGGCATCAACCTCCACCTGAAATGGCAGAGAAACATCAGGCTGCCGTAGAACAGGAGCAGAAGTGAATCTCTGCTTAAGTTCCTGAAATGCAGAGACTGCCTCAGGAGGCCAATTCACCACATCAGAACCCTTTCTGGTCAAATCAGTTAATGGTTTAACAATAACCGAGAAATTACCAATAAATTTACGATAAAAATTGGCAAAACCCAAAATCTCTGAAGAGCCTTTAATGAAGTAGGTTGGACCAATCACAGATGGCCTGAACCTTGACCGGGTCCATTTCAATAACAGATGGGGACAAAATGAATCCCAGAAATGAGATCCTCTGTACGCCAAAAAGACACTTTGATCCCTTCACATACAGAGCATTCTCTCTCAAAATCTGGAATACAGTTCGAACATGTTTCACATGAGAGTCCCAGTCATTAGAAAAAATCAAGATATCATCCAAATAAACAATCAGAAATTTATCCACAAAATCCCTGAAAATGTCATTCATGAAGGACTGGAAGACGGAAGGAGCATTAGTGAGCCCAAAGGGCATCACTAGGTACTCAAAATGCCCTTCAGGGGTATTGAATGCCGTCTTCCATTCATCCCCGTGCTTAATGCGAATAAGGTTATACGCCCCCCTGAGGTCAAGCTTGGTAAACCAAGTAGCGTTTTTCACCCTGGAAAACAGGTCAGAAATCAAGGGTAACGGGTATTGATATTTCACAGTAATATTGTTCAAGAGACGATAATCAATACACGGCCTTAATAAACCATCTTTTTTGGCCACAAAGAAAAAAACCGGCACCTAAGGGTGAAGAGGATGGTCTGATATGACCCTCTCTCAATGATTCCTTGATATAAGACCGCATAGCGTCATGTTCAGGTACAGACAAGTTAAAAAGGCGACCTTTAGGGAATTTACTACCCGGCACTAATTCAATAGCGCAGTCATAGCTCCTATGGGGGGCAAGGATGCAGATTTACTTTCGCTAAACACATCAGAAAAATCAAACAAAAAGTCAGGAACATCCTGAGCCTGGGGGGAGGCAGAAAAAACAGGAGTGTTGGTATTAACACATTGGCAGCCCCAACTGGTTACAGACACAGATTTCCAATCCAAAACAGGATTATGAGACTGTAACCAAGGAAACCCAGCACGATAATGTCATGCAGATTATATAGAACCAAAAATTTGCAGCACTCCTGGTGATCAGGTTCAACCCTCATTATCACCTGAGTAGAAAACTGGGGTTTATTCTCATCCAAAGGGGTAGAATCGATCCCCAGTAGGGGCATAGACTTCTGTAGGGGTATCAAGGAAACCCACAACGTTTAGCAAAATCATAATCCATCAGGTTAATAGCTGCTCCAGAATCAACGAAAGCCTGAGCAGAAAATGAGGACAGAGAGCATATCAGAGTGACAGTTAATAAAAACTTAGTCTGAACACTACCCAAGACAACTGAGCGTGCAAAACGTCTTCCCCGCTTAGGGCAGACTGAAATAGCATGAGAGGCATCACCACAGTAGAAAATAACCCATTGCGCCTTCGAAACTCATGGCGCTGTGCCCCAGACACAACTCTATCACCGGCCTAAAAAATGAAAATTGTATGGTACTCACAGAAGGGAAAAATATTGTGAAAGAAAATAGTATGAGCAAACGCTGGGGCCCAAACTATCTAAATAGAAAAGGATAGGAAGAGTACTTACTGCAATCCCAGAAAACCCTGAAAAGCACCAACTCTACTAATTTCAAAATCACCTGAGATCACACGACCTCTACCACCTAAAATTAGTTCTCTGGTGTAACAAAATCAAAACAGCAGCCACTGAAAAAACTGGAAAAAGCAAAAGAACAAAACTCAGTGGCTGAACTAAACTGAGAGGGCAGAAGCCCCCGGAGGGGACCCTGAAGGCCCCCAAAGAAGTGCAGTACAAAATGCAAAAATATAGCAAAAACACAAAAGAAGCAAAAGTCTTATCTGTAAGCAGGAGATGCAGACACGACACAGCAGGCTACAAGGGAAACTGGAATGAAGGATTCAGACCAGAACAATTGATCACCGGCAACCCTGATGGAAAATGACTCCCTTATATAAGACCAGTCAGTAACACCTGATTCCCAGTCCTCACAATCTTCACTAGCACCGCTTGTAACCACCAGAGGGAGCCTCTGCTCAGAACTCATCTCAAACCCATTCACAACAGGTCAGTAGGGAATCAGAATGGAGAAAGGGCAACATTGGAAAGACAGTGGAAAAAGGAGACACAGTAAAGAGTGAGAGGATATTGTGAAAAGGGGGCTCAATATTTAGTGGAGTCATAGTGGGGGGGTCAGCATTGGGAGAAAGAAATGTGGAGGCCACAGTTCTAAAAAAGGAAAGTGTTTGGGGGTATATCTCATAATGGAGGACAATGTGGCACTGTAGTTCACAAAGGTGTACAGTATTGGAAGTGTCGCGCCCGAGGGGCTGTGGGGTACTCGGTACCGAGCCTGTTAACTTCAATGGGAGATGTCACAGCGGCGGTGACCCGGTCCGGGGCCCCCAAAGACGGTCAATTAAAGGGAATATATTTACAGGGGATAGAATTAAATGGGGATAAAGTTTGTGTAGAGATTCGTGACGCCAGTTGGAGTGTTCGACTGTAGTATAGCCGGCACTGCAGAGGATCCCTGGGGAGTAGATGGTGATGGCAGTGCAGATGTTAAAACCCTCTCCAACCAGGGCAGTCCCCCAGACATGGTGATACCAGTAGGAGGCGCAGAGTAATGAAACAGGAGACATGGAAAGTCACTTTAGTATTTACTGTAGTTCGGGTGAAATTCAGAGGAGATATTACAACCTCACCGGTTACAGTCTGCTCTGGATAATGGGAGTTAACTTTCCCTGCTTGAACTCAGTGTATCCTCATGCTAATCTAATCCCTTCTGGGACCAAAGCTTTCTGAAGTTTAGAACTTCCCAGTATTGCTTCTACTCACTGTGTATTTCGCCTTCAGCAACCTTGCAGTTTGAGTCCTTTGTGAAACAACTTAAGCTTCCTGTTATGTTTCGGTAACTGAGGAGAAATGGCAAAAAATAGCAAAAGCGTAATACACCAGAGAGGCTGGAACCTATTGGATTGCAGTAACCTGAACTAACCCACACAACTAGAGGTAGCCGTGGAGTGTTCCTATGTTGATCCTAGACGTCTCGTCACAGCCTGAGAGATAACTACACCAAAAGGCAGAAAGATGAAAGCTATCTGCCCCGGAGCAGATCCCCAAAGAAAATAGGAAGCCCCCAAACATGTAATGGCGGTTAGACAAGAAGAAAGCATGGACACAGACAGAAAATAGAATGAGCAAACGCTGGGGCCCAATCTGTCTAGACAGAAAAGTACAGGAAAGAATTCTGACTGCAATCCAACAAAAACCCTACTAAAATACCAACACTTCTGATTGCCAAAAAACCTGAGTTGCCTGCTTAGACATTTAAACACCATGCACTTGCAAGTGTGGACGGACTACAAAACCTCAGGTAGCACATGTGCACCTGCCCGACTGAAGGTAGCCAGCAACGCTACAATCGCTTACCCCACTGTAAGCCCACCGGTTAGCACACCCCAGCAAGAAATGATAAGGTGTCATCGCAAGGCCAAAGCAGTCAGGGAATCACAATGTTTTTGCAACAAAAGACTGAATCTAGGCCATCACCACCACCACCACCACCATCACCAATCCCCTCTCAGTCTGCCATGTCCACTGCTAGTTCCCCATATGCACTCTCAAGTCCAGATCACCCTAGCAGACACTCTGAGTAGGACAAGAAAGTACTCATCCTCTCATCTGCGTACACTGGCTTTGAACGCCTACATTGCCAAACTGATCTCATTAGAGATGATGCTCTTCCATTTGGTTGAAAGCGCAGCGTTCCGAGAGCTTATGACCTACGCTGTCCCACGTTATGACCTACCCAGTCGGCACTTCTTTTCTAGAAAAGCCATCCCTGCCCTCCACCTGCATGTGAAAGACCGCATTGTCCATGCACTCACTCAGTGAGTAGAAAGGGGGCACCTCACAACAGATGCATGGGCCAGAAGCATGGCCAGGGCCGTTACGTGTCCATCACTGCGCACTAGGTTAATGTGGTGGATACAGGTTCCACAGGGGACAGCGGCAGTGGGACAGTGCTGCCTAGCCCACGGCATAAGCAACAGTTGGCTGTAGCCTTCGTCCCTCCTCCTCCTCCAGAAGCAAAAGCTCGTCGACAGAGCGCAGTCGCACGAGCACTCCGTCCGCACTGCCAGTGTTGCACACGAGGTGTCCCACTATCAAACTGCTAGTGGTAAGTGTCAGCAGGCTGTTTTAAAAGATGATGCCTTTTGGCGACAACAGACACACCGCAGAGGTACTGGCCGACTGCTTGCAGCGAGAAACTGAGTCATGGCTGGCAGTCTACATCTTGAGCCAGGCAAGGTAGTCAGTGATAACAGCCAAATTTTGTGGCGGCATTAGCCCTGGCAAAACTCAGACACATACCTTGCCTGGCTCAAAGTGCTTCTTAAATAATTATCCGGAGTTAACAGCCTGCTCCATAAGGTGCCAAGAATGTGCTCGCACATCCGTCGCTCACTCCGTAGACTCCAGTCGTATGCAGAGGCTGCAGCGATCGCTCCACGTCACAATGCACCGCCTAATCATAGATGTTTGCAACAAGGAGGAACTCCACCATGCACATGGTTGAGAGGCTGTGCGAACAGAGGCAGGATGTAATGCATTTGTGGGAGGATACACGGCAGGCAGTTTGAGGGCAGACATCGAGTTGTCGGGTGTGCAGTGGTCAAAGCTGAAAGACCTCTGTAAAGTCGTTCACTGTTTTGAGGAATGCACATGTCTGGTAAGCGCAGATGACACCATCATAAACATGAGCATCCCACTTATGCGTTTGCTCGTGCAAACTTTGACGCACATTAAGGATCAGGCGTCTGCAGCGGAGGAGGAAGAGGAGGAGGAGGAGGGAAGCCTTAATGACAGTCAGCCTTTGTCTGCTCAGGAACTGTCCTGGAGAGATGGAGGAAGAAGAAGAAGAGGAGGAGGATGAGGGGGATGATTATTTTGGGGAGGAGGATGCTTCTCAGGGGGCAAGAGAAAATTTTGGCTTGCCTAGGTCAGGTACAGGGTTTGTGCATGACTGGAGGGATGTGGATTTTCCAGAAAGTGCTCCTCCACCCACCACTGGCAGTGCATCATTGACACCTGGAACATTGACCCACATGTGTGATTATGTCTTGCTTATCCTAAAAAGGGACCCCGCATTGCCAAAATTATGAAGGATGACGACTAATGGTTTGCCAGCATCCTCGATCCACGCTATAAAGGCAAATTATAGAACATCATGCCACAGGAGAACCTAGAGCTAATATTGTCGAACAAACAAGCAACTCTGGTAAACCATTTGTTAGTGGCATTCCCAGCACAGAGCAGCGGTGCAGATTCTACCATGAGCCATACTGGGCCAAATGGAAGAGGTGTTCATGGTGCACACAGCCGAAGTGGCGTTGGAGACAGGGGTTTCATGACCATATTGTGGACTGATTTCTCGAGTACCGCTCACAACGACTATTAATACTGTTAATACTGAATCGATTGCAACAGACAGGAGACACAGAGACAGCAGTTGTCAACTATGGTACAAAATTACCTCTCCTCCCCTATCGATGTTCTCCCTCATAGTTCATTCCCCTTTGACTACTGGGCCTGAAATTGGACACCTGGCCTGAATTAGCAAATATGCCTTACAGGAGCTCGCTTGCCCTGCTCGTAGTGTTCTATCAGAAAGAGTCTCCAGTGCTGCTGGATCAACCTGACAGAAAAAAAGGACCCGGCTGTCGACCCAAAATGTAGGTGATCTCACCTTCATTAAAATGAACATGCCTGGGTTTCAAAGGATTTTGTACCACCTTCCCCTGCTGCACATAGGTTGCAGCAAAATGGCTCGCTTTATCCTCCTCTTCCTCCGACTTCTCCAATTCCTCCATTTGCAGCTGCTGAACGTCCAGCCTATACCTCAACCATATGCCGTTTTTTGCACCTCCCTAACTGGGCTGTTACCCCCCCAGGGCTGGCGTCAGCAATCTGGCGCACCAGGCAAGTCAGGGGGCCCTGAACAGGTGGGGGGCACACTCGCGTCAGCGAAACGGCGTACCATGAGACGCCCTGGGCCAGTACCGTCGCCCCACTAGTGGCCCCCCCTGCTTGCTCAGGGCCCCAGCCTTGCAATACTTTCCTCTCCCTGCTCCACCACGGAACTCTTTCTGCGTTTCCTGACAGTGACATTCAGGTCAGAGAACGCGATGACGTCACGTCTGTGCCCCTCTGGCTGAACAGTCACAGAGAGCTGAGGAGTCCAGAGTAGAGCAGTGCCCAGCCAGATTTTGTAGCTCCTCTCCTGTGATGTCGAACAGAGCGATGACATGAATGTGCATAGAGAATCTTTGTTCTTTCTTCAACTGATAAGGTCCTACCCAAATCAATCTCTCATTTGAAAAAAATGTTTGGAAATCTCTTGATGGGGTCTGTGCTTCTTGGAAGGTTTTGTATAATAAAGAGATAGGGTGATCTATAAGTTGGTTGATAAACAGAGAGTCTCAAATGGAGATAACATTCTGTATGGATCGTATTGTTTGGCTAATTTAAAATAAAACTCTTTATTTGTTCATAAAAGAACCATGCACCTGTTGCGGCTCCTGTCCAGAAAAATGTCCTGGAGAGACCTCTCCCCTGTCCTTGTAACAAAATCGGACTATGGGGCATGAAGCCTATTTTTATGTAATAAGGTCTCTTTTAATCCCGCAGGAAAGGAGGATTGTCATATAAGGGTTAGGGGGCCAGGAGACGAAGAGACATTTTGATAAATATACATGTTTTTGGTGATGAAGGGTAAGTTATATCCCGTTTTCCGTCGGGGACCAAATAACTATACGGGATCACGCCATTAAGATCATTTCTCTGTAACCCATTTTTGGTTGTTTTTTTATGAAAAAAGATCTAAAAACATGTACCAATTGCTGCTTGCTATCATACAAAATCTGGCGACCTATCCCCCTTCTTGCTTCAATCTATTTACAAAAAGTATGAAA
>JARQOD010000005.1:319714933-319766579 GCA_033576555.1 Oophaga sylvatica | reverse complement strand
GATCTAGTGGTGGTGGATGATGAGACGTGGAAGTAGGCCTGATTAAAAACTATGCCCAATTTAAAGGAGCGGGTCTCCTAGACATGGAGTGCCCATACACTAAGTGCATGGGCTGGCCAACATTTTCCCCTGTGGTGTACACCTCAACCTTTTCCATAACAAGTATTTTACGCCCAAGCATAACCGCCCACCTTTGTTAGGAATTCAACACTGGCTGTAGCAGCATGGAACACGTTAACCCTGGTGATCTAGTGGCGGTGGATGACGTGGAGGAAAGCCTGATTAAAACTAGGCTCAATTTAAAGGAGCGGGTCTCCTAGACATTTAATGCCCATACACTGGCTGGCAAACATTTCCTCCTAGGGGTAGATATCAACATAGTGTGTACATTTTTTTTAGGGGCATCATAAACATCTTTCAAAACTGTAGCGTGGTTTCCCACACAGTTGCTGCTGGGAAGGTGCAGGTTTTTATGTAAAAATATGGTGGACGAATCAGTGGATGAAGTAATCAGTTAAAGGGGCATGGTGATGAGAGGAATGGGAAAGTACATGATTAATAACAGCAGTGGCTATGGGAGGTATGAGAGGCAGGATACAGCCTACAATGATTCGTTGTTTAGCCACCATCAATTACCAGAATCGGTTTCATGCCCGTCAGAAGATCGGTGTAACAGATGCGCGTATGAGACTTGGCCTAAGAAATGCCAGTTCAAAATATGTTGCCAAACACGCACGTGTCTTTATAAAGGGAAAAGTGCAACATGTTCGTGAGATGCTGAATTACAGATAGCAGATCAGTGTCGGAGGAAAACCAAACAAACTGATGGATGCTCGTGCAAAAACTAAGTTTAAAGAGGAGTGCACCGTCCCTAACTATAAACACACCCGTTGCACATGCTTCTTCATATTCACCCTTACATATTACCAATAAGATACAAATGTCCCTGTTGAAAATTATTTATCATATTGTAACGAGCACTGTTAAAGGAATGCCACTAAACGTACATAACCACGACCCTTGGAAACACCAGATTTCCTCTTTACAAGATATGGAAGATGATGGTATTGATGATGACTTTGAAATTTACCACATCCACACCAAGAAGATAAAGATCACAGCTGCAAAAAATGTGCAAAAAGGCCATTAAAGGGAATCTGTGTTATGTTTTGGTAGCTGAGGAGAGCAGGCAAAAACGGCAATACACCAGAGAGGTTGGAATCTACTGGATTGCAGTACCCTGACTAACCACCACAACTAAAGGCAGCCGTGGAGCGTACCTACGTTGGTCCTAGACGCCTCGTCACAGCCTGAGAAGCTAACTACACCTAAAGATAGAAAGAGGAAAACTATCTGCCCAAGCAGATCCCCAAAGAACATAGGAAGCCCCCAAACATGTAATGGCGGTTAGACAAGAGGAAACACAAACACAGACAGAAAATAGTATGAGCAAACGTTGGGGCCCAATCTTCCTAAACAGAAAAGGATAGGAAGGAAAACTTACTGCAATCCCAAAAAACCCTAAAAAGTACCAACTCTACTAATTGCAAAAACACCTGAGATCACACGACCTCTACCACCTAAATTAGTTATCTGGTGTAACAAAACTAAGCCGCAGCCACTGAAAAAACTGGAAAAGGCAAATGAACAAATAACAGAGGCTCAGATAAACTGAGAGGAGCACAAGCCCCCCGGAGGAGACCTGGCTGACCTCCACAAGAGTGCAGGAAAAAATGCAAAAAGCAAGCACAGAAATAAAAACAGAAAATGTCTTATCTGAGAGCAGGAGAAGAGGCAAGATTCGGCAGGCTTCCAAGTGAACCAGGAACAACAGCAGTTAGACAAGAACAATTGATCACCGGCAACCCTGATGGGAGGGAACCTCCCTTATATAGGACCAGTCTGTAACTCCTGATTGCCAATCTTCACTAAATGGTTCAGCACTGTCTGCAACCACCAGAGGGAGCTTCTGCTCAGAACTCATCTCCAACGCATTCACAACAGTACCCCCCCCTTGAGGAGGGGTCACCGAACCCTCACTTGGGCAACCAGGTCGGTCAGGATGAGCTCTGTGATACGCACGGATCAGTCTCCTAGCATGGATGTCCGAAGCAAACACCCAAGAATTGTCCTCCTGACCATAACCTCTCCACTTAACCAAATACTGGAGTTTCCGTCTAGAAAAACGAGAATCCAATATTTTCTCAACCACATACTCCAGATTGCCCTCAACCAAAACAGGGTCAGGAGGCGCAGCCATAGGAACCACTGGCTCGACAAACCTCTTCAATAAGGACTTGTGGAACACGTTATGGATCTTAACTGTCCCTGGAAGAAGTAAACGAAAGGAAACAGGATTAAGAATCTCCATGATCTTATAAGGTCCAATGAACCTAGGCTTAAACTTAGGAGATGCAACTCTCATAGGGATATTTCTTGAGGACAACCAGACCAAGTCCCCCACTTCAAACCGAGGACCATCAGTCCTATGCCGGTTGGCAAACCGCTGGGCCCTTTCCTGAGAGAGGGACAACCTCTCCACTACCTGGTCCCAAATCTGCTGCATACGCTCCACAACAGAGTCAACACTTGGACAGACAGAAGCCTCCGTCTGTCCCGAAGAAAATCGAGGGTGAAACCCAAAATTGCAGAAAAATGGAGACATCAAAGTGGCAGAGCTAGCCCTATTATTAAGAGCAAACTCAGCCAAAGGCAAGAAAGAGACCCAGTCATCCTGATCAGCAGACACAAAGCATCTCAGATAGGTCTCCAATGTCTGGTTTGTTCTCTCAGTTTGTCCATTGGTCTGAGGATGAAAAGCCGAGGAGAAAGACAATTGAACACCAAGTTTAGAACAAAAAGTCCTCCAAAATCTGGAAACAAACTCGACTCCTCTGTCAGACACAATGTTCTCAGGAATGCCGTGTAACCGAACCAAGTGCTGAAGGAACAAAGGCACCAATTCAGAGGAGGAAGGCAACTTGGGTAATGGCACAAGATGTATCATTTTGGAAAACCTATCACAAATCACCCAAATAACGGTCATTCTCTGAGAAACAGGGAGGTCGGAAATGAAATCCATAGAGATATGGGTCCATGGTCTCTTGGGCACAGGCAATGGCATCAACAAACCACTAGAGCGAGAGCAAGGCTTGGAGCGAGAGCAAGTCCCGCAGGACTGCACAAATTCCCTGACGTCATGAGACAAAGTAGGCCGCCAAAAGGACCGACTAACCAAGTCTCTGGTACCAAAAATTCCGGGATGACCGGCCAATGCGGAACAATAAATCTCAGACATCACACTCTTTTTCCACCGGTCTGGGACAAACAATTTCCCAATAGGGCAGCGCTCGGGTTTATCCTCCTGACACCCTTCCAGAGCCAGTCTCAAATTGGGCGAGATGGCGGAAAGAACTACACCCTCTTTCAAAATAACAGCAGGATCAGATAACTCAGGAGAGTCCGCAAGGAAACTCCTCGATAGGGCATCCGCCTTAGTGCCAGGAAGAAAGGAAACCACAAAATTAAAACGTGTGAAAAACAAGGCCCACCTGGCCTGTCTAGGATTAAGTCGCTTGGCTGATTCCAGATAAACCAGATTCTTATGGTCCGTGAGGACCACCACCTGATGTTTGGCTCCCTCCAGCCAATGTCTCCACTCTTCAAAAGCCCACTTCATGGCCAATAACTCCCGATTACCCACGTCATAATTACGTTCAGTTGGAGAAAATTTTCGAGAGAAAAAGGCACAAGGGTTACTTTTAGAGGTCTCTGGATCTCTTTGGGACAAAACGGCACCTGCCCCAATTTCAGAGGCATCAACCTCCACCTGAAATGGCAGAGAAACATCAGGCTGCCGTAGAACAGGAGCAGAAGTGAATCTCTGCTTAAGTTCCTGAAACGCAGAGACTGCCTCAGGAGGCCAATTCACCACATCAGAACCCTTTTTTGTCAAATCAGTCAATATTTTAACAATAACAGAGAAATTACCAATAAATTTACGATAAAAATTGGCAAAACCCAAGAATCTCTGAAGAGCCTTTAATGAAGTAGGTTGGACCCAATCACAGATGGCCTGAACCTTGACCGGGTCCATTTCAATAACAGATGGGGACAAAATGAATCCCAGAAATGAGATCCTCTGTACGCCAAAAAGACACTTTGATCCCTTCACATACAGAGCATTCTCTCTCAAAATCTGGAACACAGTTCGAACATGTTTCACATGAGAGTCCCAGTCATTGGAAAAAATCAAGATATCATCCAAATAAACAATCAGAAATTTATCCACAAAATCCCTGAAAATGTCATTCATGAAGGACTGGAAGACAGAAGGAGCATTAGTGAGCCCAAAGGGCATCACTAGGTACTCAAAATGCCCCTCTGGGGTATTGAATGCCGTCTTCCATTCATCCCCGTGCTTAATGCGAATAAGGTTATACGCCCCCCTGAGGTCAAGCTTGGTAAACCAAGTAGCACTTTTCACCCTGGAAAACAGGTCAGAAATCAAGGGTAACGGATATTGATATTTCACAGTGATATTGTTCAAGAGACGATAATCAATACACGGCCTTAATGAACCATCCTTTTTGGCCACAAAGAAAAAACCGGCACCCAAGGGTGAAGAGGATGGTCTGATATGACCCTTCTCCAATGACTCCTTGATATAAGACCGCATAGCGTCATGTTCAGGTACAGACAAGTTAAAAAGGCGACCTTTAGGGAATTTACTACCAGGCACTAATTCAATAGCGCAGTCATAGCTCCTATGGGGGGGCAAGGATGCAGATTTACTTTCGCTAAACACATCAGAAAAATCAGTCAAAAAGTCAGGAACATCCTGAGCCTGGGGAGAGGCAGAAAAAACAGGAGTGTTGGCACCAACACATTGGCAGCCCCAACTGGTCACAGACACAGATTTCCAATCCAAAACAGGATTATGAGACTGTAACCAAGGGAAACCTAGTACAATAATGTCATGCAGATTATACAGCACCAAAAATTTGCAACTCTCCTGATGATCAGGTTCAACCCTCATTATCACCTGAGTAGAGAACTGGGGTTTATTCTCAGCCAAAGGGGTAGAATCAATCCCCAGTAGGGGAATAGACTTCCGTAGGGGTATCAAGGGAAACCCACAACGTTTAGCAAAATCATAATCCATCAGGTTAATAGCTGCTCCCGAATCAACAAAAGCCTGAGCAGAAAATGTGGACAGGGAGCAAATCAGGGTAACAGTCAACAGAAATTTAGTCTGAACACTACCCAAGACAACTGAGCGTGCAAAACGTCTTCCCGCTTAGGGCAGACTGATATAGCATGAGAGGCTTCACCACAGTAGAAACATAACCCATTGCGTTTTCGAAACTCATGACGCTGTGCCCCAGAATCCACTCTATCACACTGCATGGGTTCAGAAGCTGGTTCACAAGGCAACACTATTCCACGCATAACTCTATGCTCACGCAAACGTCTGTCAATTTGAATTGCTAATGACATAGAATCATTGAGACCAGAGGGAACAGGGAAACCCACCATAACATCTTTTACATTCTCTGACAGACCCTTCCGAAAAAGGGCTGCCAAAGCATCATCATTCCATTTGGTCAGGACTGCCCACTTACGAAATTTCTGACATTATAACTCAGCGTCCTCAAGCCCCTGATTTAATGCCAACAAGGTTTTTTCAGCTTGATCAATGACATTAGGTTCATCGTACAATAACCCCAGAACCAGAAAAAAATGCATCGACATTACTCAAAACAGGGTCCCCAGGTGTCTGGGAAAAAGCCCAATCCTGAGGGTCGCCGCGCAGGAGAGAGATGACAATTTGAACCTGCTGTGCTGCGTTCCCTGAGGACTTAGGTTTTAAGGCAAAAAACAACTTACAGTTATTTTTGAAATTCAGAAATTTAGCTCGATCCCCCAAAAATAAATCTGGCATGGGGATCCTAGGTTCCACAACCGGCAACCCTGCAAGATAGGTAGCAATACTCCGAACTTCAGTGGCAAGCTGATCCACATGGCCAGACAACTGTGCAAGCTCCATTGAGAGAAAAAAAAAATCCTCCTCAGCACTCAGAGAAACAGAGGGAAAAAAAATGCAACAAACAGAAAAAAAATCTCTGACAACTCTGACAACTTTTTTTTTTTTACACTATTTTTCCCTTCTGTGAGTACCATATAATTTTCAGTTAGGCCGGTGATACTGTTATGTTTTGGTAGCTGAGGAGAGCAGGCAAAAACGGCAATACACCAGAGAGGTTGGAATCTACTGGATTGCAGTACCCTGACTAACCACCACAACTAAAGGCAGCCGTGGAGCGTACCTACGTTGGTCCTAGACGCCTCGTCACAGCCTGAGAAGCTAACTACACCTAAAGATAGAAAGAGGAAAACTATCTGCCCCGGAGCAGATCCCCAAAGAACATAGGAAGCCCCCAAACATGTAATGGCGGTTAGACAAGAGGAAACACAAACACAGACAGAAAATAGTATGAGCAAACGTTGGGGCCCAATCTTCCTAAACAGAAAAGGATAGGAAGGAAAACTTACTGCAATCCCAAAAAACCCTAAAAAGTACCAACTCTACTAATTGCAAAAACACCTGAGATCACACGACCTCTACCACCTAAATTAGTTCTCTGGTGTAACAAAACTAAGCCGCAGCCACTGAAAAAACTGGAAAAGGCAAATGAACAAATAACAGAGGCTCAGATAAACTGAGAGGAGCACAAGCCCCCCGGAGGAGACCTGGCTGACCTCCACAAGAGTGCAGGAAAAAATGCAAAAAGCAAGCACAGAAATAAAAACAGAAAATGTCTTATCTGAGAGCAGGAGAAGAGGCAAGATTCAGCAGGCTTCCAAATGAACCAGGAACAACAGCAGTTAGACAAGAACAATTGATCACCCGGCAACCCTGATGGGAGGGAACCTCCCTTATATAGGACCAGTCTGTAACTCCTGATTGCCAATCTTCACTAAATGGTTCAGCACTGTCTGCAACCACCAGAGGGAGCTTCTGCTCAGAACTCATCTCCAACACATTCACAACAATCTGTCACCCCAAAATTGCCATATCAGATAAAGATATGGCTGAATAGTGCGTCCCATAACAAAGCTAACGGTAGGTATCATATATCCTGATACCCCCGTTTTCATATCAAAATACCGTTGTAAAGTTGGTTATTTTCGGTGTCAATCACTGCAGTCAGGTCAGGAGGGCGGCGGTTTTCATGTCCTCCCCCCCGCTCCTCGTCTGTCACGCTGTCTAATGATATGTATACAATGTCAGTAAACTATTAATACAGGAACAACACTCTATACAACAACTAGTATAGCAACATCAGCATGTAAGTATAGAATAGATTTACCTGACACGATATCTGCTGAACTCAGGGTTAATCTTGAGGACTTGATGAGCTGAAACAGGAAAGAGGTGGACCGGGATCTAACCTGACCCTAAACTGGGGTCCTAACTAATCCCTCACCTTGGAGGTACTGATAATGGTTCAGAGGTCCAAGTCTCCAGCCTAACCCTGTCTCCTATCAGACCCTGAACCCTGTAATCAGTCCTAAGAAGGATCCTGACTACCACCAAAGGGATATGGGCTGATCTCAGCTAAATACACAGATTAGACATATAAGACAGACAGGATAACACTCGCTTGCATACACACTCAAACACCAAAGGAACATAAATGGTCTGGGAAATAAACTCTAACCAAGTTGAGCTTAGAACAACTAAGGAGCTCACAACTAAAGTCTATACAGATTCATTCCTATCTGTGGTCTGCATGAAGGTTTCACTGGCAACTCCCCAAGCAGACAACCAGGAATTTAAAGGAAACCAATCAACAAATAATCAATTGCAGCCGGGAGAAACTGCACCCAGTCCCAGCACCGAGCACAGACAGAATTAACTCCTAGCTGCCAAACACAAAGAAACAGCAGCTCAGCTGTGAGAAGTCAAAATGTGCAACCGCGACGATCTTCGTGGCAATGCACACATGACAGTACCCCCCCTTCTACGAGGGGCCTCCGGACCCTCAGGGCCAGGCCTGCCCGGGTGAGTTCTGTGGAAGGTCCGAACCAAACGATCTGCGTTAACATCAGACGCAGGGACCCACGTCCTCTCCTCTGGACCATACCCCTTCCAATGCACCAAGTACTGAAGGGACCGGCGATTCAGACGTGAGTCAATGATCTTTGATACTTGAAATTCCAAGATACCATTGACCATCACAGGAGGAGGAGGTAGAGGTGACGGTATGACTGGCGCCACATACCTTTTAAGTAATGACTTGTGGAACACATTATGAATTTTAAACGTAGGAGGGAGGTCCAGACGAAATGCCACAGAATTAATTATGGAACTGATCCTGTACGGCCCGATGAATCTGGGACCCAGTTTCCAGGAGGGCACTTTAAGTTTTATATTCCTGGTAGACAACCATACCAGATCGTTCACATTCAGATCTGGACCAGAAACTCTCCTCCTATCAGCCATACGTTTGTAACGGTTCCCCATCGCACTCAGATTATTCAATACACCTCTCCACACAGAAGCAAGTGACGACGAGAAACGCTCCTCCTCAGGAACCCCAGAAGGGCCCCCCCATTGAAATTACAAAACTGGGGATGGAAACCATATGCCCCAAAAAACGGGGACTTACCAGTGGACTCGCTCAGCCTGTTGTTAAGAGCGAACTCTGCCAGAGGCAAGAAAGAAGACCAGTCCTCTTGGTTCTCTGAGACAAAACACCGGAGATATGTCTCTAAGCTCTGATTCAGACGCTCTGTCTGACCATTGGTCTGCGGATGAAAAGCCGAGGAAAATGACAATTGCATCCCCCGACGTAAACAAAATGCTCTCCAAAATTTGGACACAAACTGAGACCCCTATCTGACACCACATCAGAAGGCAACCCATGAAGTCTAACGATCTCCCTAATGAACACCTGCGCCAGAGTTTTAGCATTAGGGAGTGCAGGAAGAGCAACGAAATGTGCCATCTTACTGAACCTGTCAACAACCACCAGTATGACAGTATTCCCTGACGACGGAGGAAGGTCCGTAATGAAGTCCATAGATAAATGAGTCCATGGACGCTCCGGAAGTTTCAAGGGTAAAAGGGTCCCAGACGGACGGGTATGAGGGGTTTTAGAGCGAGCACACACCCCACATGACGCGACAAAAGTTATAACATCTTTATTAGCATTAGGCCACCAAAACCGGCGAGAAAGGAGATCTAAAGTAGCCTTACTCCCTGGATGTCCTGCTAGAGCAGAATTATGATGTGCCTCAATAACCTTTTGTCTCAACAGATTTGGGACAAACAGTCTCCCTGGAGGTCCTGCAGGGGCGTCCCCCTGAGCCCCTAACACCTCCTCCTCAAGCTCAGAAAATACAGCGGACACTACCACCCCCTCCTGAAGGATAGGACTCGGGTCATCCGTTTTCCCGGCCCCTGGGAAACTGCGAGACAAGGCATCAGCCTTTACATTCTTAGACCCCGGGCGATAAGTGACGACAAAATTAAACCTGGTAAAAAACAACGACCATCGAGCTTGTCTGGAATTCAGACACTTAGCGGATTCCAAATACAACAGGTTCTTGTGATCAGTAATAACGGTAACCGGGTGGACTGCCCCTCCAAAAAGTGACGCCATTCTTCAAAAGCTAACTTAATGGCCAAAAGTTCCCTATTGCCGATATCATAATTCCTTTTGGCGGACGACAATTTCTTAGAAAAGAAAGCGCACGGATGCCATTTACCAGGGGACGGACCCTGGGACAATATAGCACCCACCCCTACGTCAGACGCATCCACCTCCACAATGAACGGCTGAGATGCATCTGGTTGGATGAGAACGGGTGCCGAAGCAAAACATTTCTTCAAAGAGGAAAAGGCTTGGCAAGCTTTGTCCGACCATTTAGAAAAATCCGTCCCTTTTCTTGTCATGTCAGTGAGAGGTTTGACGACAGATGAGAAATTACAAATAAATTTCCGGTAGTAGTTAGCAAACCCCAAAAAACGCTGCAGAGCCTTAAGATCCCCTGGCTGATCCCATTCAAGCACTGCTCTCACCTTTTCAGGGTCCATACGGAAACCGGAGGCTGACACCAAAAAACCCAAAAACTGAAGTTCCTGTACGGCAAATACACACTTCTCCAGTTTGGCGTATAGTTTATTGTCTCGCAAGATCTGCAACACCTGTCTCACATGCTCCTGATGAGACACAAGATCTGGCGAGTAAATTAAAATGTCGTCCAAATATACAACCACAAACAGCCCCACAAGGTGACGAAAAATGTCATTAACAAAATGTTGGAATACTGTGGTGCAGTAGTCAGACCAAAAGGCATGACTAGGTTCTCATAATGTCCCTCCGGCGTGTTAAACGTTGTTTTCCACTCATCCCCCTCTTTTATCCTAATCAGATTATACGCCCCCCTGAGATCCAATTTAGAAAACCATTTGGCGCCAACAATTTGATTGAAGAGATCAGGAATAAGAGGGAGTGGATACGGATCTCGAACAGTAATCCGATTAAGTTCGCGGAAATCCAAGCAAGGGCGTAGGCCTCCATCTTTCTTCTTCACAAAGAAGAACCCCGCGGCTACTGGGGAAGATGAAGGTCTAATATGCCCTTTGGCCAGACTTTCAGAAATATAATCTTTCATAGCCTGCCTCTCAGGACCAGAAAGATTATACAACCTAGCTTTAGGCAACTTAGCATCAGGAAGGAGATTAATAGAGCAGTCATACACGCGATGAGGAGGCAACTCCTGACACCCCTCCTCAGAGAAAACATCCCCAAAATCCTCCAAAAAAGGAGGCAATGTACTAGGCATGACCGCACTGATGACTGTGTTCATGCAGTTGCTTTTGCAAAACTCACCCCATTGGCTTATTTCTCTGGACTGCCAATTAATCACAGGGTTATGTTTAACCAACCAAGGAAGTCCCAACACAATGGGAGTAGGTAGACCCTCCAACACATAACAAGATAATTGTTCCCTATGTATTGCCCCTACCCGAAGGTCAATGTTATGAACCTCATGAACAAAGCTACCTTGGCCGAGAGGCCTGGCGTCAATGGAGAATATAGGGATCGGTTTGACCAATACACTCAGATGCATACCTTGAGCCTGAGCAAACTGAGCGTCAACCAGATTAGCCCCGGAACCACTATCAAGAAGAACAGACAATCTCTCCACTCTCGTACCAACTACCACCTCCACTGGTACAAGGAACTGAGAAGAACTGGCGGATGAAATACATACTCCCAGGTTGTCGTCCACCACACAACCTGGGATTAACAGTTTTCCGGCGACTTTTGGCTCAACAAGGCACGGGATGGACATTCTCCAACAAAATGTCCCTCTTTCCCGCAGAAAAAACATCTTCTAGTCCTGCGGCGTACCGCCAATCCCCTCCTACGAAATGATGTCCCTCCCAACTGCATAGGCTCATCCGAACAGACAAGGGGAACCTCAACATAAGGGACTTTAGTGGTAGATGGAGAAACAACAGGGAGTGGGGTTACCTCACCCCTCTCCCGAAGCCGTCTATCAGTACGGATAGCTAAGGCCATAGCAGCCTCCAGAGAAGGAGGAGACTCATACTGAGCCAAAACGTCTTTTTATTTATCAGAAAGCCCATGACAAAAATGGCTCCTAAGAGCTGGGTCATTCCACTGAGTATCTGTGGCCCATCTACGAAACTCAGAAGCAAATTCCTCTGCCGGACGATCTCCCTGCTGTATCTTACGTAATTTTGTCTCAGCAAGAGAGACCCGATCTGGGTCATCATATACCAATCCCAGGGCAGTAAAAAATTGATCTACAGACAGTAGAGCCGGGGATCCCGGAGGAAGGGAAAATGCCCAGGATTGAGGGTCCCCTTGCAGAAGTGAGATAACAATTCCCACTCTCTGCTCCTCACTCCCTGATGATCGAGGCCGAAGCCGAAAATACAATTTACATGCCTCCCGGAAGGTGAAAAATTTGTCTCGCCCACCAGTGAACCTGTCCGGGAGAGCTACTTTAGGTTCAACTCTGGTTTGCTCCAGGGGAGACAAAACTTTGGACTTAATGTCCGTCAGCTCCATGGATAATCCCTGCAACTGCAGAGCCAGCTGGGCTACTGGATCCATGGTAACTGGAGATAATTTTTAGGGCCAGTGAAAATGTCACGCTGTCTAATGATATGTATACAATGTCAGTAAACTATTAATACAGGAACAACACTCTATACAACAACTAGTATAGCAACATCAGAATGTAAGTATAGAATAGATTTACCTGACACAATATCTGCTGAACTCAGGGTTAATCTTGAGGACTTGATGAGCTGAAACAGGAAAGAGGTGGACCGGGATCTAACCTGACCCTAAACTGGGGTCCTAACTAATCCCTCACCTTGGAGGTACTGATAATGGTTCAGAGGTCCAAGTCTCCAGCCTAACCCTGTCTCCTATCAGACCCTGAACCCTGTAATCAGTCCTAAGAAGGATCCTGACTACCACCAAAGGGATATGGGCTGATCTCAGCTAAATACACAGATTAGACATATAAGACAGACAGGATAACACTCGCTTGCATACACACTCAAACACCAAAGGAACATAAATGGTCTGGGAAATAAACTCTAACCAAGTTAAGCTTAGAACAACTAAGGAGCTCACAACTAAAGTCTATACAGATTCATTCCTATCTGTGGTCTGCATGAAGGTTTCACTGGCAACTCCCCAAGCAGACAACCAGGAATTTAAAGGAAACCAATCAACAAATAATCAATTGCAGCCGGGAGAAACTGCACCCAGTCCCAGCACCGAGCACAGACAGAATTAACTCCCTAGCTGCCAAACACAAAGAAACAGCAGCTCAGCTGTGAGAAGTCAAAATGTGCAACCGCGACGATCTTCGTGGCAATGCACACATAACATCGTCATCAGTTGCGTATCGCCGTCTGTGAATACCACAGATGGCGTTCGGCTTCCCGCAATTGCGCAATTCAAAATCCGGCCCGGCTCATGCGCAGTGTGCTTTGCCCAACAGTGGGCAAAGCATAAAATCAGTACAGCGCATGCGCTACTCTTTCCTTGCCCCGGAAGTCGTCCAAGGCAAGCAGTCATTTCCGGGGCAAGGAAAGAGTAGCGCATGCGTTGTACTGATTTTATGCTTTGCCCACTGTTGGGCAAAGTACACTGCGCATGCGCCGGGTCGGATTTTGAATTGCGAAATTGCAGGAAGCCAAACGCCGTCTATGGGATTCACAGACGGCGATACGCAACTGATGACGAGGAAAGGGGGGGGACATGAAAACCGCCGCCCTCCTGACCTGACTGCAGTGATTGACACCGAAAATAACCAACTTTACAAAGGTATTTTGATATGAAAAAGGGGGTATCAGGATATATGATACCTACCGTTAGCTTTGTTATGGGACGCACTATTCAGCCATATCTTTATCTGATATGGCAATTTTGGGGTGGCAGATTCCCTTTAATGTCTGGAAAATCATTTTTTCTAGGGCTAAGTTACCCTCTTACTAACGTGGTACCGAATGATGCATGCACAGCTCTCATGTCTAGTCAGCGTGAGATGCTTGAAAGATGATGTATTCTGATTTGTCCATGTCCACTTTTTGAAAGCGAGCAGAAAAGAAGGATGATATAGCGGGAAGACGTGATTTTGGTCAGTAAGGAGGTGATGTCAGGTACAGATAGGTAGATCTGTGTGTCATCTGCGCAGTGATGATATTGCAAACCGTGCCATTACATCAGCTGTCCCAGGCCGAAGGTGTAGATGGAGAAAAGTAGGGGTCCTAGAACAGAGCCTTGGGGAACACCGAAAGACAGGTGTCGAGGTGAGGAGGTGGTGTGGGAGAGGAAAACAATGAATGTCCCCCTAACAGTCTTGCTGTTTTTTAAAGACTCTGCCGATAACCACAAAAAGGTCATTTGCACCACCGGCCATGCCCGCATCAGCAGGGGTAGCAAAACTACCAGCCTTACCACCACCAGCATGATCAGGGACATGGCAGCAATGCACCCGACTTTGTTGGTTGAACACCAGGCTCTATGAACAGTGTCTGCGGGTAATACCATTGCGTCTTCTGCTGTTGTGCGTGCAAGCCAATCCCCTGTCCATGGTGTATGCAAATATGCCTCCTGCCTTGCATCTGTAGTTGCACACCAACTCAACTAGCAGCATTAACAATCACATCCATGTCCTTGTCACAACGCAGCGTTCAGTTGTCCATACCCAGTCCTTGGAACGCAAGCGGAAATACACAGCCAGGGCTGGCTGCAGGTTTTTATGGGCCCTGGGCGAAAGAGTCTCAGTGGGCCCCCTTAACACAGACCACGATTCATGATGCGCAGATACTGCAGAGAAATATGGGTATAGCACGCCAAACACTTCTCTTCTTCCATTACATGACTGATACCTATTGTAAATTGTACAATAGCTCAAAAACCGCCAAATCCTCACAGCGCACAGTACAGACTGGACAGTACAGTCCTCCATACAATATTATGGGCACCACATAGTCTCCCCCTCATCACCCATATAATACCCCATGCAGGATGTCACCCCGTCATCCCCCATATAATGCTCCATACAGAATACTGGACCCAATATAATGCTCCATACAGAATACTGGACCACATATAATGCTCCATACAAAATATGGAGCTCTCCTCTACACTGTGCTGCGTTCTGCACTGTTACGGCTCAGGAAAGGGCGCTGTGGAAAGACTCCCCATTATCATCATCATTGCCTGCCCATTATCATCATCATTGCCTCCCCTCATCATCATTGCCTGCCCATTATCATCATCATTGACTCCCATCATCATCATCATTGCCTCCCTATCATCATCATTGCCTCCCCATTAATATCATCATCATCATTGCCTTCCCATTATCATTGCCTCCCCATCATCATCATTATCATTGCCTCCCCATTAATATCATCATCATCATTGCCTTCCCATTATCATTGCCTCCCCATCATCATCATTATCATTGCCTCCCCATTAATATCATCATCATCATTGCCTTCCCATTATCATTGCCTCCCCATCATCATCATTATCATTGCCTCCCCATTAATATCATCATTGCCTTCCCATTATCATTGCCTCCCTATTAATATCATCATCATCATTGCCTTCCCATTATCATTGCCTCCCCATCATCATCATTATCATTGCCTCCCCATTAATATCATCATTGCCTTCCCATTATCATTGCCTCCCCATCATCATCATCATTGCCTCCTCACCACCATCACTGCCTCCCCCCACCACCATCACACATACAGCACCGCAGGCAGCACTCTCTCACATACACACACGCAGGCACACACACACACGCCTCACCTGTCCGGCGTCGGCGCGCTCTCTGCCACAGCCGGCCGCTGAATGATAATGTCATTCAGCGGCGCTGCTGTGAGAGAGGAAGCGCCGGCGCAGGCGCCCCCTGGAGCTCGGAGTTGCGGCAGCGGAGGCACGGGGAGAGGTAAGTATTGCGTCAGCTGCTGCGGGGCCCTGAGCAAGCGGGGGGGCCCAGTGACGGTGCTGACACCGCTAACGGGCGCCGGGGTGCCCGTCGGCGAGTGGGCCCCCCGCCTGCTCAGGGCCCCGGCACTTGCCCGGGTGTGCCGGGTGCTGACGCCGGCCCTGTACACAGCCAACGCCATTGTACTAAATTCACACATTTCTTGTCTGTTTGCGATGGAAATATTGCATTTTAGACTCGTGGAAGACAGAAGCTTTCCGCAACCTGATGGCGGTGACCATAACAAGGTACTCGGTCCCCACCCGCCACTATTTCTCCCAGTCTGCCGTAACGACATTACACAAGCAATCACGTGTCCTACAACATTACCCGGGCCCTCAACAATGCTGTTACAAGGAAAATGCACCTAACCACAGACACGTGGACAAGTGCTTGTGGGCAGGGATGGTACATCTCGCTGATGGCACAATGGGTTAGCGTTGAATAAGTCATGAGCCAGTCGGACATTGGGAGACAATGTCACAGATGTATGGAGGAGACAGTTTCTTGAAGGCTTTGTATGTCATAGTTAGGCTTTTGAACTGTAGCCTATGGGCAATAGGAAGGCAGTAAAGGGCCTGGCAGAGAGGAGAGGCTGGGAAATCATGGAGGGACAGTTAGATTACTCTGGCAGCAGAGTTTAGGATAGATTTGAGTGGTGCAAGAGTGCTAGAGGGGAGGCCAGAGAGTATAAGGTTGCACTACTCGAGGTGGGAGATCATGAGGGCGTGCACAAATATTTTTGAAGTTTCTTGGAATGTACGGATCCAGTAAATGTTTTTGAGTTGTAGTGGGCCGGAGGAGGCAAGGGCTGGGCTATGTAGCTTGAAAGAGAGGGCAGAGTCGAGGATCACCCCAAGGCCACGAACAAGCGGGACTATTTTTCACGGTGTGCCGTCCCCGCATTACACAGGCACTTGTACCACAACATTACCCATGCCCTCAACAATGCTGTTACTTGCAAGCTCAACCTAACCACAAACACGTGGACAAGTGCTTGTGGTCAGGTACGGTACATGTCACTGAGGGCACACTGGGTTACCATAGTGGAAGCCGGGACCCACTTCGTCCTTTGTATGGTGCACGTTCTCCCAACTCCTAGTATTGGGGGCCCTATGCAAATCTGGGTTGCCCCCACAGTCTACAGCTCCTGCTCCTCTTCCTCCTCCTCCTCCACCTCCTTCTTCTCCTCTTCAGCCTCCATCTCCAAAAGAAGCACATCAGTCAAACACTGGAAGCACTGTAGCACTGCCTCATGAAAGCGGCAAAAGGCTGTGCTGAAGCTAATATGCTTAGGTGACAAAATGCACAATGATGAAGAGTTGTGGACAGCTCGGAAAGAGCAGGCAGATCTGTGGCTGACACCGCTCACCCCACAGCCAGGTATGGTTGTTTGTGACAATGGCTGGAACCTGGTGGCTGCTCTGTGGCGAGGCAAGCTCAGACATGTGCCATGCCTGGCAAATATGCTTAACTTCATTGGTCAACGTTTTCTGAAAAGCGACACGGAGCTACCAGATCTGCTAGAAAAAGTACAATACTCTGCGTACCCATTTTAGAAAGTCAGCTACAGCTTCATCCGCCCTTGCCGTGCTTCAGCAGCGCTTGCAGCTTCTGGCTCACCGACTAGTGTGTGATGTCCCCAGGCGTTGGAACTCTACACTGCAGATGTTGGAAAGGATTTGTGAGCTGAAGAGGGCATTTGGTGACTACACTACCAGCATCAACAAGGTTGTCGGTATTCAGTTTTGACTTCACACATAAGATCTCAGGAATGGACATGGATGTCAGACATATGTACATTCCTCCAAAAGTTTGAAGAATCCAACAAGATAGTGAGCATAAATGACGCCATCATTAACGTCTCCATTATGCTTCTCTGTGTTCTAATCTGAATATTTATAGTTATTTATATAGCTCAAACATATTTACAGTTTAACCTTTTGAAAAACAACATTTCTAAGTAACAATGATAACAATAATACAATATTTAAACCAAAATCAAACGACCCTGTTCATGACAGCTTACAATCTACGCTAAGTAACAACGATAACAATAATTAAGCCCCCCAAAAAATCTTGCTCGTGACAACTTAAAATCTACAATGAGGTGAGGGAGATAAAAACTACAGGGGTGTATTTACAATTATATTACGGAGGTTAGTCGAAAGACGAGGAGGCCTGAGGACAAGTAGGAGGAGGAGAGCATGGTTAGTCGTCCTCTTGGTGAGGATACGGAAGTATTGACTGTTAGCAGACTTGCACGCATGGCTGAGTTTATGTTTCACTGACTCTCCCGTCACCCTAACGTTCTTAAAATTTTGGGCGACGGGCTGTACTGATTGGTGACACATCTAGACCCACGCTACCAGGAGAACTTTCTATCTCTTATTCCAGAGGCAGACAGGTGTACTAAAATGTTGGAGGACCAGAGGGCCCTTCTTGCAGAATTATTAAAAAAAATTCCCAAATGAAAACGCTAGCAGCAGAGGTCACAGTTTGTTGGCCAAGCAAGGAGTACAGGTGAGAGAGACACAACTTCAATCCAGCAGAGGAAGTGGAACACTGGCAAAGTTCGGGGAGAGTTTTCTCAGACCCTCCCATCGCCCTGGCACTGAGGCACGGTGGACTCTCACAAGGAGTGAAACGTTTGAGAAAATGCTGAGGGAGTAACTTGCTGATCGTACCAACGTCCTCTCTCATTCCTCTGTGCCTTATAATTATTGGTTATCAATGCTGAACACGTGGCACGACCTGGCTCTCTGTACTGCGCACGTGGAATGTACTCATGGTCAAGGAGTGCACGGCGCCTCGCTCTCTGGTGGTCGCTGGTCACACGGCGCCTCGTTAAATGGCAGTACTGCTTTTAGTGGCGGGAGCCGACGGGAACGTCCTTGCAGCGCCAGTGCTCTAAGGACAGAGCATGCTGCTCAGCCTCCTATGTGCTGCTTGTCCACGCCACAAATCTTTGATTTCTTGCCCGCTTTCCTTAAGCTGGCACCATGCCTCTAGGTCACCGGGTCTGTCTGCTGCATTTTGCCGCAGCGTCGGTGCTTCGGGTGCATAGTGCACTGCCCCTCTTGCTGCTCACACAGTCACAGCTGGGGACTCACTCATGCTTTGCTTTTTTTTCCCTCAGCTTCCGGCCAGGTTCCCTGTCTAAAAACAACCCCTCTTTCTGTGTAATGGGGCCTGTGCGTTACCCTCTTCCTTCTGCCGGGAAACAGTGGACGCAGCCTTGACAGTTTCGGACACGGCGCAGCACAGGAACCCACAGCCCGGTCATAGTGACTCCGTACATATCTGGCAAATCAGTTCTTTAATGCAAGCAGCATAAAAGGCATGTACTTCCAATTTTCTACAGAAAATTGTACAGTACATCCAGAACAGTTTCAATTTGAAGGACTTTGTGGCTCATATCATTCCACAAGATGACACTAGTCTCACACTTAAAACATTTGGTGGAAAATAATTTCCCCACTGATAGCTTGTGTAAGTTTAGAATTATGTTACATCATTTGTGTGATTAATTATTCATACGTATTGGGTTCACGATATATTCATCTTTTTCTTCAACGCTTTGGAATATAATGTTGTAAGAGTTAAAGCAACTTGTTGAAGTGTGTTTTACCTCAAATGTGAAACTACTTGTCAGTTGTCATCCTTACTATTTCTCCATTCTGTGTGCAGCTGACAACCTCATTGATGTTATTGAGTTTCTTTGTCAAGAAAACAACAGCTACACCAATACCACGTGCTTTTCCTATTAATTCATCATGCTGCTGAAGTAGAAGTGAGATTAGGGACCTACATAACATCTGGAGACTGTAGTCAACATGACACCGTGCCAACACCCACTGGGGTATAGCTACCAATTTGACATAGTTTGTGCACAGCTGAACAGAGTTGTCTGGAAAAAACCCTTCAATAACATGTTTAATGGATTGTCTAGTGGAAACACCCATCTAGTATTATTAGCATTATTATTTAGTTATTTATATAGCGTCATTAATTCCATGGTGCTGTACATGACAAGGGGTTACATATATAGTAATAGATATCGTTTCCCCAAAAAATCCTGTCCCCATGATCTTCAACGTTATCTTGCTATGGCCCTTCCAGGCAAGATTTCATCAAAAAGATTTAGCCTTCGTAATGCAGAGACAGCGTGCAATACAGAGTACAACACGCCTAAGCGTTCACCCTCTGTACTCAGACTTTCTGTCTGCGCAGAGACTGCCTCTAGGCTGAAGATGATGATGGTGGTAGTAGTTGGAGCATTTAACACAGTCATGAAGCTGCCATAACAACTTGAAACACAAATCTTTTTACCGACATACACCACTGTAAACATTTTTTTTTTGTGGATGCAAAAGAGTGCTGGATATAACGAGAGTGACAGACTGCCTAAAAAAGGGAATTTAGGCCTAAAATGCCTAAATTTTTGGCACACGGATGTATGAGGCATATTAGAGATAGACCTAACTGTAAAATGTGGCCTGTTTTTTAAAATAATGAAACATAGTGCTGTTTATAAGTACTATGACACCATTTTTTGCAAAATACTGCTGTATAAAAGTACAGTGACACCCAGAACAAAAAAGAAAACTGCCGTAAACTGGCCAAACTTTGAGCACGCACTGATATGAGCTACCACAGAGATACCAGTACAACAAATGTGTGGCCTGTATTTTTTTTATTTTTTGCAAAATACTGCTGTATATAAGTACAGTGACACCAAGGACAAAAAAAAAGAAAACTGCCATAAACTGGCCACACTTTGAGCACGCACAGATATGAGCTGGCATGGAGATACCACACCAAAAAATGTGTGGCCTGTATTCCAATTTACACCTGGGGCTAGCTATATACGGCCAATATATCATGCAGGTAGCAGCAGCAGCACCAGAACACAGGAAGGGAATGGACCCTCTTGATGTATGCAATGATCTATATACACACATACAGTGCCTGCAGGTCTTGCACTGATGTGTATAGAGCAACATACTCTACCCTGCCTACCTAACACTGGCACCTATATACTCCGGAATTAGTCCTTAGTAGGACTGTTGGTTTAGCTGGATTTGAGTAGTTTAGGATGGTAGACCCCACACTGACTAAGAAATCCCCAAATCTGACCCTATATCGGCAGCAGCTCTCCCTACACTCTCTCAATCCGGAGCTGAATGCGGCGAGCAGGGCGGCGTCCGGTCTCTTATACCCCTGATGATGCTGCGCGGCCAGCTAATCACTATACGACCACAACAAAGATGGCTGTGGTGTTTCATTGCCTGGCAGACAATCCCTGCATCGCAATTGGGTCTGTAAAGTCCGCCAAAAAAGCTGGGTGGAGACCCGAGTTCCCGCCGAGTAATCCCGGAAATGCTCGGTGCTCGCCGAGTACACTGAGTAACGTGATACTCTGGCGAGTTACAAGTAGTGGCGAGCGCGTTCGCTCATCACTAGCAATTATCAAGACACACTCAATAAAGGAGTGGTTCTGCAGGTGGGGACCACAGACCACATCTCAGTACCAGTGCTTTCTGGCTGATGTTTTAGTCACTTTTGAAAGTTGGTTGTGCTTTCACACTCGTGGTAGCATGAGATGGACTCAGTGGCTCAGGAAGTGCAGCTCATCCAGGATGGCACATCAATGCAAGCTGTGGCAAGAAGGTTTGCTATGTCTGTCAACGTACGGTCCAGAGGCTGGAGGCACTAGAGACAAACCACTACACCAGGAGACATGGAGGAGGCCGTAGGAGGGCAACAACAAAGCAGCAGGACCACTACCTCTGCCTTTGTGCAAGGAGGAACAGGAGGAGCACTGGCAGAGCCCTGCAAAATGACCTCCAGCAGGCCACAAATGTGCATGTGTCTGCACAAACGGTTAGAAACCGACTCCGTGAGGATGATCTGTGTGCCCGACGTCCACAGATGGGGGCTGTGCTCACAGCCCAACACTGTGCAGGACGCTTGGCATTTGCCACAGAACACCAAGATTGGCAAATTCGCCACTGGTGCTCTGTTCTCTTCACAGATGAAAGCAGATTCACACTGAGCACATATGACAGACGTGACAGAGTCTGGAAACGCCATGGAGAGTGATCTGCTGCCTGCAACATCTTTCAGCATGACCAGTTTGGCAGAGGGACAGTAATGGTGTGGGGAGGCATTTCTTTGGAGGGCCGCACAGCCCTCCATGTGCTCGCCAGAGGTAGCCTGACTGGCATTAGGTACTGACATGAGATCCTCAAACCCCTTGTGAGACCATATGCAGGTGCGGTTGGCCCTGCGTTCCTCCTAATGCAGGACAATGCCAGACCTCATGTGGCTGGAGTGTGTCGGTAGTTCCTGCAAGATGAAGGCAATGAAGCTATGTACTGGCCCGCCCGTTCCCCAGACCTGAATCCGATTGAGCACATCTGGGACATCATATCTCGCTACATCCACCAACGTCACGTTGCACCACAGACTGTCCAGGAGTTGGTGGATGATTTAGTCCAGGTCTGGGAGGAGATCCCTCAGGAGACCATCCGCCGCCTCAGGAGCATGCCCAGGCATTTTAGGGAGTTCATACAGGCACGTGTAGGCCACACACACTACTCAGCATCATTTTGACTTGTTTTAAGGACATTACATTCCACTTTAATTTTGTGGGTGACTCCAAATCCAGGCCTCCATTGATTAATAAATTTGATTTCCATTGATGATTTTTGTGTGATTTTGTTGTCAGCACATTCAACTTTGTACAGAACAAAGTATTCAATGAGAATATTTCATTCATTCAGATCTAGGATGTGATATTTGAGTGTTCCCTTTATTTTTTTGAGCATTGTAAATATATATATATATATATATATATATATATATATATATATATGTCAGAGAGAAACATACATACAGTACAGACCAAAAGTTTGGACACACCTTCTCATTCAAAGATTTTTCTGTATTTTCATGACGATGAAAATTGTAGAATCACACTGAAGGCATCAAAACTATGAATTAACACATGTGAAATTATACATTACACTTTACAAAAAAGTGTGAAACAACTGAAAATATGTCTTATATTCTAGGTTCTTCAAAGTAGTCACCTTTTGCTTTAATTACTGCTTTGCACGCAGAAAAGGTGATCGGCTGGACTCTACATGCCTAGTTCCCACCGTGAAGCATAGAGGAGGTGGTGTGATGGTGTGGGGGTGCTTTGCTGGTGACACTTTTGGGGATTGCATAGCCATGAAAATACAGAAAAATCTTTGAATGATAAGGTGTGTCCAAACTTTTGGTCTGTACTGTATATATATCTTTATATTTCATAGAGAGATAGATAGAAGAATAGTCATTAACTCTTTTGTTGGCTCCTGTAAAATCTCTGCAGGAGCCGACATGGTTGAAGACATGGTTTACATACAGTAAATCCATGCAGAATAGTTAGATTTATAGATGTCAATGACTAATAACATTAGTATAGTGTGTGTGTAAATTATGGGACTTGTATGTATTTAATAAAAGATTATTTTCGTGGAAAAAAATGGCTTTGCCTCCTGTGCAATTTTCTGCGCCAGCGAGGGAAAGCCAGTGACTAAATGAGTCATTTTCCCACGCTCAAGAGTTCACCGTGGGTCAGGCTGCAAGGCTGCGCAGCATCAGTGACGTCACCCCTAGTCACTGATGCTGCCGCCGCCAGCTTTTCATTCATTCATCAGTAGTTTACAGCTGGGGCGCTGGCATTAGCACCGCTCCCGGTTGTAAACTATATATCCCCCAGATATGGATTACGGCGTGGGACAGATCGCCGGACAGGTATGGTATATTGATGGTTTTTTATTTTTTCTTTATTACAGGAGATCAAGGGCATAATTTGAACTAGCTGAATAAGAAAGATGGCAAAACTGTGTGGTCTTTCATTTCATTAAAATACTTTATTCTGCCTGTGTGTGTTTATTTAACCCTTTACAAACTTTAGGATTAGTAATGGATAGGTGTCTTATTGACAGCTCTCCATTACTAAGCCATGCTTAATGTTACCTTACAATACAAAGGTGACATTAATCCCTTATTACCCCATATGCCACTGCTACAGGGCAGTGGGAAGAGAGAGGCTAAGTGCCAGAATTGGCGTATTTTACAGATGCATCTTTTCTGGGGTGGCTGGGGCAGATGTTTTTAGCCAAGGAGGGGCCAATAACCAAGGTCCCTTTCTAGGCTATCAATATCTGCCCTCAGTCACTGGCTTTCCTTCTCTGGCACAGAAAATTGTGTGGGAGCCCACCCCATTTTTTTCCATGAAAATAATATTTTATTAAATAAATGCAAGTCCCATAATTTACAAAAACACTATACTAATGTTATTAGTAATTGACATCTATAAATCTAACCATTCTGCATGGATTTACTGTATGTAAACTATGTCCTCTATCATGTCGGCTCCTGCAGAGATTTTACAAGAGCTGACAAATGAATTAACGGCTATTCTATCTATCTCTCTATGAAACATAAAGATATATATATTTGTGTCACTGACATATACTGTATATATATATACACTTATTCTATGTGTATATATCTATTCTATCTATTCTATTGTAATCTGTCAGTGTTATTTTACTGTACACCGCGCATGAATTGTCGGCTTTTCGCAAGTCACACTGATGGTTCGTGTGGTGTGGAAGTTTTTCTCGCACCCATAAACTTGCATTGGCGAGTTTCGGCCGATATACGTTGCAAATCGCTGCATCTGTATTTCTCTCTAGTGTGACTCCGGCCATAGTCAGAGAGACTCATTGCCTAGGAAAAGAAAAATAATCCCAAATCATTGTTCAATTGCATAAACACTAAGAAATTCAAAATTCAGGGATCTTCTGAGCAGGTGCTGGCGAGTCACTGTGACCTCCAGTGTGTCCCCGCCAATAATATGCTCTCCCCACTTCCTCCCTGCACAGTCAATGCTAGGAACCATGTGTACATAGCGATGACTATATAGAATAAAAAAAAAATGATCAAAAGGCCAATGTGTTAAATAATCAATATCAAATTTTATTATGGAAAATACTTTTATAAAAAGACCATAACACCAATATCGGCAAAAAAGGAGAATAGACGACCACACTCACTAGTGCATGTACACACACACATAAAACGACGCACCTATTCAGGCATGGAGTATTTTTACATCTACCAACCAACGTTTAATGTGACCAATCCCACAGCAAACTATAAAATTCGTTCTTGAGTCAGTTTCCCTGCAATGTTTCATTGCTAGTAAAAAAAAAAGATAGACCTGATAGATGGGAACAAGGTCATAGCTCTTTATTTTGCTGAGCGCTATACAAAAATAATGTAATCCTATACTTAATGGCTCCCTCTGCTTTCCCCCTCGCTTCTCTCAGTGTTAGGCAGTACTCATCAATCCATTCTACATATCCCTGTGAAGGACAACCCCCGTCCTCCCACGTCACCAATGTGACGTAACTCCACAGGCACAGCTTTCCGGCGCCCCCTTTGTCTCTCAGGTCAGTAAGGGAACTGCACCTAGAGCAAATGGCTGCCGGGGAGGGTGTCCTGTTACCCACTGGGTATTCTAAGATTCGTGATCAGAGTAAAAGCATCAGCCCAAGATTAATTTTATGGTTTAATTGCCTTAAGGGCGCACTAGATAATTACTAGATAATTACAGAAATATACAGTAAGCTATACAACGGAATTACAATGGATTTGCAGTCAGAGTAAAATACAACAATAATGTACAAGGCTTAGAGGTATTAGCTAGAGGTCAATATTACCAGGTTGTAGGGACATGTGGAGGCAGGGAACTCTGCGATCCCCAGGTGAAAGTCTTAGTTGCTGGACAGTCCCCCAAAACGTGTTCCGCTGCTCCCTTGGCAGATCTGTCCCTTGTTGCTTCTTGGCTTCTGTGAGAATGGATCTAGTCTGCCCATAGCTCACAGTTCTTAAACCTGCTAGGTCCCTCCCCTCTGTGTCCGAGGGTGGGATGATAATCTTCACCCTTAGCTCTCTGCAGAATTTATTCCCAATATCTAAAAAAGGGGTTAACTTTCTCCAGGACGATCGGATCAGGACACAAGAGGTACCAGCGGATGCAGTATGTTTTGCCTGTCGCATGGATATCAAACCTGGCCCGATTGGGTCTCGTTGGAGGGCCAATCTCTATATCTCAGACCCCCGAGCCATCACTGACTTGGGAGTTGCACCGTCAAATAACGGAGGTCCACCGGGTCACACAGATATTTTTATGAGAATGTACCTACAAAGATGTGCTCATAATTCATAATCCTAGAACAGAGCCTTCGTGTCTGGAAACATAAAATGGATGTGTTTTCAGTGTCTAGCTGGCAGGTATAATCTAATTGAAGCCTCTAGTTTTGAAGTACTGTTCTGGCCTGGCCTACTTAGCATATTAACAGGCCTGGCTATTCATATTGAGCAGTAAATCCTGTCTTGAGTCGAATCTACTCAGCATACTAAAAGATCTTTTCATTCACAGTGGAGGCCAACCCCTATTGTATTGAATATGCCCACAGGCCACGAGGCCAGGTGTAGTTAGCAGCCTGTGGCTCTGTGAACAGACAAAATGTAGGCTGGAGCAGGCCAATATCCAAGATGGTGGCTGTTCCTTCCTCACAATCCCTTTTTGTCATTTTTTTAAATACACAGACCAATAGAGTGAAAAAATGAAAAATTGATCCATGTGTCCATTCCTTGAAATTTATATCATGTCCCATTCTCATCCATTTTGCAGATCAAATTTGGCTATTGAAGTAGTGTTGAGCATTCCGATACCGCAAGTATCGGGTATCGGCCGATATTCGCGTTATCGGAATTCCGATACTTAATTCCGATACTTTTTCAATATCGTATACCGGAATCGGAAGTTCCCATAATTCTTTGAGAGGCAATGTGATTTTAGTCAGCCAATGAGGAATCCTACGAAGTGTGGGCACATCCTGTAATGATGCGGTCATCTTAACTAATGGCATGGCTGTGATTGGCTGCTGAAATGATGTCAGAATGCACTATAAAAGGCGCCGCAGCCATTTTAGCGTCACTGTGCTGTGAACTCAGTTAGGGACAGAACGCTGCTGTGCTGACTCTGAGGGACAGTTAGATATTGCGATTTTGTGTACTACTGTGCTTGAGGCAGGCTAGTTTACCAACCGCTGTGTAAAGCTTCATTTTGCCAGTGTTGTTTTAACAGCTCTGTGCAAGGTGTGTGTGTGACAGTGCAGGTGACGCTGCAGTTTGCTCTGCATCCACCGCTGTTTGTAGGCATCTGCACGTGTCACTTTTTTTTTTTTTTTTTTTATTTTATTTAGTGGAATTGGTGCAGCTCCATTATATTAGAAAAAAATCAAATCTATTAGTGTGACGTGCTTCCATCCGTATACAATACATTGGTTGCAAACACTATAGAAGTACAGAAAGGAGCTTTTCACAGATTGTGGACAGTTGTGTTTCAGTGTTCACTTCAGTCTGTGTTTTTTACTTTTTTGAGTGCAGATCACGCTCCAGTTACTTGTTCAAGCACTGCTGCTTGTACTCTGCTGAGCGTGTCTCAGTGGCTCATCCTTTTCATTTATCTCCAATTGGTTCTGCTACATTCCATTTAAAATAAATCTAATCTATTAGTGTGACGCGCTTCCATCCGTATACAATACATTGGTTGCAAACACTATAGAAGTACAGAAAGGAGCTTTTCACAGATTGTGGACAGTTGTGTTTCAGTGTTCACTTCAGTCTGTGTTTTTTACTTTTTTGAGTGCAGATCACGCTCCAGTTACTTGTTCAAGCACTGCTGCTTGTACTCTGCTGAGCGTGTCTCAGTGGCTCATCCTTTTCATTTATCTCCAATTGGTTCTGCTACATTCCATTTAAAATAAATCTAATCTATTAGTGTGACGTGCTTCCATCCGTATACAATACATTGGTTGCAAACACTATAGAAGTACAGAAAGGAGCTTTTCACAGATTGTGGACAGTTGTGTTTCAGTGTTCACTTCAGTCTGTGTTTTTTACTTTTTTGAGTGCAGATCACGCTCCAGTTACTTGTTCAAGCACTGCTGCTTGTACTCTGCTGAGCGTGTCTCAGTGGCTCATCCTTTTCATTTATCTCCAATTGGTTCTGCTACATTCCATTTAAAATAAATCTAATCTATTAGTGTGACGCGCTTCCATCCGTATACAATACATTGGTTGCAAACACTATAGAAGTACAGAAAGGAGCTTTTCACAGATTGTGGACAGTTGTGTTTCAGTGTTCACTTCAGTCTGTGTTTTTTACTTTTTTGAGTGCAGATCACGCTCCAGTTACTTGTTCAAGCACTGCTGCTTGTACTCTGCTGAGCGTGTCTCAGTGGCTCATCCTTTTCATTTATCTCCAATTGGTTCTGCTACATTCCATTTAAAATAAATCTAATCTATTAGTGTGACGCGCTTCCATCCGTATACAATACATTGGTTGCAAACACTATAGAAGTACAGAAAGGAGCTTTTCACAGATTGTGGACAGTTGTGTTTCAGTGTTCACTTCAGTCTGTGTTTTTTACTTTTTTGAGTGCAGATCACGCTCCAGTTACTTGTTCAAGCACTGCTGCTTGTACTCTGCTGAGCGTGTCTCAGTGGCTCATCCTTTTCATTTATCTCCAATTGGTTCTGCTACATTCCATTTAAAATAAATCTAATCTATTAGTGTGACGCGCTTCCATCCGTATACAATACATTGGTTGCAAACACTATAGAAGTACAGAAAGGAGCTTTTCACAGATTGTGGACAGTTGTGTTTCAGTGTTCACTTCAGTCTGTGTTTTTTACTTTTTTGAGTGCAGATCACGCTCCAGTTACTTGTTCAAGCACTGCTGCTTGTACTCTGCTGAGCGTGTCTCAGTGGCTCATCCTTTTCATTTATCTCCAATTGGTTCTGCTACATTCCATTTAAAATAAATCTAATCTATTAGTGTGACGCGCTTCCATCCGTATACAATACATTGGTTGCAAACACTATAGAAGTACAGAAAGGAGCTTTTCACAGATTGTGGACAGTTGTGTTTCAGTGTTCACTTCAGTCTGTGTTTTTTACTTTTTTGAGTGCAGATCACGCTCCAGTTACTTGTTCAAGCACTGCTGCTTGTACTCTGCTGAGCGTGTCTCAGTGGCTCATCCTTTTCATTTATCTCCAATTGGTTCTGCTACATTCCATTTAAAATAAATCTAATCTATTAGTGTCACGCGCTTCCATCCGTATACAATACATTGGTTGCAAACACTATAGAAGTACAGAAAGGAGCTTTTCACAGATTGTGGACAGTTGTGTTTCAGTGTTCACTTCAGTCTGTGTTTTTTACTTTTTTGAGTGCAGATCACGCTCCAGTTACTTGTTCAAGCACTGCTGCTTGTACTCTGCTGAGCGTGTCTCAGTGGCTCATCCTTTTCATTTATCTCCAATTGGTTCTGCTACATTCCATTTAAAATAAATCTAATCTATTAGTGTCACGCGCTTCCATCCGTATACAATACATTGGTTGCAAACACTATAGAAGTACACAAACGGGCCTTTCACAGCTACTGAACATGGGTTTTTATTTTTTAACTAAAATATGTATTTTTTCAAATGACACAAATATAAGTAATGTTGAAGAGGAATAGTCCTACATCCATTGTTTGCACAATATTACAGGTGTACATCATGTCCCTTAATCAACAATGTATTATTATATTTACTTGTATGCTTTTATTTAAAAGCCAAGAACACAGAAGGATAACCTTCGCACTGCAGCTGTTGTCAAAGTTCAACCCACATTATGCACTTCCAACATTGCAGCATTTGAGGCATGATGTGAGTTGGATTGGTCAAAGTTATGGAGTGAGAAGGTTCACCATCAGTACCCTATAGCATAAGTATGCTTTTGTGTTAGCATTTGTGTTAGACATGTGGATATCTGCCATAATATGTCACAATTATTTAGTTACAGATTTGTTACCAACACTAATCATTGAATGGTTTTAAATTTGACGTTTCACTTGTTTACAGCTTAGAAATAAGGGTGTAGCCTGATATCTATGTGTAGCACTAGCCACTTTAACATGTCATGTTTTTTTAAACATGTGTAGCTAGGTAGCAGTAATTTTTGCCGGACACACAGCAGGGGAACAGCAGGCGTTACTGAACCCCACTATCACTATAGCTTGTGTATTGGTCTGTGGACACGACACTTCTGAGCAGCAACTGGCAGTGTTGTAGCCCAGGGAGTATAGCTCAGGTGGTAGAAAGATGAACATAACAGGAGACATGGAAAACGTTGCCAACCAGTTAGTTAATCTGAAACCGGACAGGCAAATTCAGGCGAGATCCATGCCTAGTTCATTTTCAGAAAAGTAAGCCGTTCTACATTATCGTAGGATAGTCGCATGCAACGGTCTGTTAGTACACCACCTGCAGCAGTAAAGACGCGCTCCGATAATACACTGGCAGCAGATCAAGCCAGCACCTCCAATGCATACTGGCTAAGCTCTGCCCATGTATCCAGCTTAGAGACACAAAACTTGAATGGGGAAGAGCCATCTGAGAGTACACTGAGAGGGCAAGACATGTAGTCTGTAACCATCTTACGGAAATGTTGCCTCCTGCTGACTGGAGCCGTCTCGGATGGTGTAGACATTGGTGGCGCTGCCACAAAACTTCGACACATTTGGAACATACTGTTCTTGCCCTGTGCAGAGGCGCTGCTTGTGCTCCCTCTTGTTGCAGAGCTGTCTCCACTGCCTCGACGCACAGAGCTGCTTTGTAAATCAGTAGCAGCAGCAGTGCTCTCGGCTGGAATGGAGAACATTATGGATTGCACCAGTGTGTCTTGGTACTTCCGCATTTTACGCTCCCGGTTCAACGGTGTGATGAGGCTTTGTAAGTTGTCCCGGTAGCGAGGGTCTAGGAGGGTGTACACCCAATAATCAGACGTGGTGTGAATGTGTTCGATGCGGCGGTCGTTTCTCAGCCACTGCAGCATGAAATCAACCATGTGCTGCAGACTCCCAACTGGCCAAGAAACGTTGTCCCCTGCAAGAGGCGTCATCTCCGCCTGCTGTGCATCACCCCACCCTTGGTCTACATACTGACTAGAGCATTGTCTACCTCCCTCTGGAGCGATGTCTTCCTCCTCCATTGACTCCTCCTCATCCTCCTCACAAAGTCCTTCAAATACATATAAATTTACAAAATTTAAAACTCAAAATTTAAAAACTTTGTATCATAATTCTGTAACATCAGTTTATGGAAACACAATAGCATTACAAAAGGATAGACAAAAAATGTACATTATGTGCTTTGTAAATACATTAAAAGTTTGTAATGGTTATGAAAATATAGACAGCGACTCTGGAGGTTCAATTGTTGATACAGCATGGTACTTTGAAAGTCCTCCAGCCCTTTGTGAGGAACCACGTTGCGCTGACTGTCCAGAAGGTGATGGAATTTGTGACTCCTCATCCTCCACCTCTTCCAAAACCTCATGCCTTAGTGCTTGCAGTGTTTTTTGAAGCAGGCAGATAAGGGGACAGTCAGGCTGACTAGTGCATCATCTGCACTCGCCATCCGCGTTGACTCATCAAACGCACGCAAAACGTGGCAGATATCCTTCATAGAGTTATTCGCCACTCATTACACTGGCAGTGGCTGCCCATTCATTATAGGATCCAATTCTAATTACTGGTTCTCACCAACAAAGCTCTCCACAGCGCAGCACCCCCCTACATCTCCTCCCTTATTTATATTTATCGGCCTAACCGACTGCCCACTCCCAACTCCAAGACTTCACCCCGCTGCGCCAATCCTCTGGAATGCTCTACCCCAAGAAATTAGGACTATCCGCAATTTGGATGGTTTCAGGCGCTCCCTCAAAACACATTTGTTCACAGTGGCCTATCACATTCACTAATCAAAGTCATTCTATGTGTAATTCTGTGTGTGTAGCCCATTCACTATCTCCATGCATCCCTCACTTCCTTAAAATGGCTGGACCATCATTGTAAAAACACCATTGTATATAAACACCTGTACTTTGTATCTCCCCCACCTCATTGTAGATTGTAAGCTTTCACCAGCAGGGGCGGCTGATTTTGCTTTAATTATTGTATTGTTAACGTTGTTACTTATGACTCGTGTTTTGAAACTGTTAAACTGTAAAGCACTGCGGAATATTATGGCGCTATATAAATAAATAATATTATTATTCTTATTATAGAGGCCCACTCAGTAGTGGTGAAGTGTGAACGGCGCAAATTGCGAGTTGACTGCGCCTGATGCAGCTGATACTCCATTACTGTTGGCTGCTGCTCACACAACCGCTCCAACATATGTAACGAGGAATTCCACCTGGTGGGTACGTCACATATGATGCGATGTTCATGAAGGTGAAATCTGCGTTGCAGAGCTGCAATCAGCGATCTTGCCATGCTGGAACGTCGCAAGTGAGCGCACTCTAGGCGGACCTTGTGCAGCAGTGCATCAAGATCCGGATAGTCCCTCAAAAAACTCTGCACGACCAAGTTGAGCACATATGACAGACATGGTATGTGAGTGAGGTTGCCAAGGCCCAGAGCTGACACCAGATTTCGGCCATTGTCACACACTACCAAGCCTGCCTGTAGATTCTCTTCCAAAAACCACACGTCGCTCTCCTGCTTTATGGCATTACAGAGCTCCTGCGCTGTGTGGCTAAGATTCCCCATGGAAATTAATTTCAGGATGGCCTGTTGACATTTGGACACGGCTGTGCTCATATCGGTCGCAACAGGTAAACGTTCACGGGTCCATGTGGAGGTAGACCGTGACGGCTCCTGCAGCGATGATTCTGAGGAACTGGAATAGGAGGAGGAATCAATGTGTACAGACTTGATTCCTGCAATCCTTGGAGTTGGCAGAACACGTACAGCGCCACTCGCAAGATCAGTACCCGGCTGCACAACATTGACCCAATGGGCAGTGAGGGAAAGGTATTGTCCCTGGCCATGGGTGTTAGAACCCTCTTGTTAGGTTTTGTTTCAGTTTGCTGGTCACATGACCTTTTTTCCCTATTTAGTCTGGCTCCGCCCTTCTGGCTTTGCTTGACTTCATTGTATTATCTACTGTTAAGCTAGCCGGGTGCTTAGGTGCCTTAATCTGTCAGTTTTGCTTGATGTTAGGATCACAAAGTATTTATTTTTCTGTTTAATTATCCATGCTACAATTTATGTTAGGAGGTGTCCACCTTTTCTCACAGTCCCTAGATCTTGTAGGGATTACTCCCTCGCAACTATAGGTCTTCGTTCACACTAGATGAGGACTTTAGCGGGTCTGGTCGCAGGATCAGGTTCCCCGTTACATCGTAGGGATTCAGCTTAGTTGTATTGTAGGGACAGAATTCCCTTCTTTCCTTACTGGTTGTAGCAGATCATAACAATGGGTACTGGTCCACGCATCGGTGGTCAGGTGGACCTTGCTACTGAGGGCTTTTAGTAGCGCATGTTTAATTTTTCCCTCAACATGCTTTTGCAGACCAGGGACGGCTTGCCTGCTGAAATGAAATCGGCTTGGCACATTGTATTGTGGGATTGACAATGATATTCAGTTACGGAAACTGTCTGTCTCCACCAGCCTGAATCACAGCATTTCAAGGGACAGGAGTTTTGCAATGCCAGCATTCAGAGCCTGTGCTCGTGCATGGTTTGCGGAGTATGGCCGTCTTTTATCCCATGCCTGTGCTACCGATGGCTGTTTTGTGGCCTGGGAGTGTGAGGATGACAGGGAACTTGCTGCTGTGTGTGGAATAACAGTTTGTCTCTGGACAACAGTGGCCGAGGTTCTTCCATGGCGATCCTGTGAGGAAGCATAACCAGCTGTGTGTGAGCTCGATGAAGAGGCTTCAACACAACCTGAAGATGTAGGTGCTGCTGTAGGTTGGCCTACATCTCTAGTGTGTCTTTGTAACTCAACTACGTGCTTTGTCCGCACATGTTTCCACATATTTGTGGTATTGAGGTGACTGACACTTTTAGCTATTTTTAATTTTTAATTACACAGCTTGCATTTCACATAGCAAATATCATGTGCAAGTGTGTGAAAAAAGGACCACGCAGTGCAAGTCCTGGGAGCGCACGTTTTGACTTTTGGAAGACAACTGCTCCGAACAGGTGCCAAACTGGAGGCTACAGGCAACCGAGTCTGCAGCCTAACTCTCCCTCCTGTTTGTACCGTTGGGGCAATGTCTTCCTCTATCTTCCTTCTATCACTAACCATTTCTCTAGGCCTCTCCCAGCTTTCAACCAAAGTACTGGTTCTCACCCACAAAGCTCTCCACAGTGCAGCACCCCTCCTACATCTCCTCCCTCATTTCTATCTATCGGCCTAACCGACTGCTGCGCTCTGCAAACGACTTTCGACTAACCTCTGCACTAATACGTACCTCACACTCCCGACTCCAAGACTTCTCCTGCTCTACGCCAATCCTCTGGAATGCTGTACCCCAAGAAATTAGGACTATCCACAATTTGCATGGTTTCAGGCGCTCCCTCAAAACACATTTGTTCAGAGCGGCCTATCACATTCACTAATCAAAGTCATTCTATGTATTTGTGTAAGTGTGTGTGTGTCTCTAGCCCATTCACTATCTCCATCCCTCAGTCCCTTAAGATGGCTGGAACATCATTGTAAATGCACCATTGTATATAAACACCTATACTTTGTATCTCCCCATCTCATTGTACATTGTAAGCTGTCACGAGCAGGGGCGACTTATTTAGCTTAAATTATTGTATTGTTAACGTTGTTACTTATGACTTGTGTTCTGAAACGGCTAAACTGTAAAGCGCTGCGGAATATGATGGCGCTATATAAATATTATTATTATTCCTCTGAGCTGCTCCCACCACCTTCCTGTTCCTCATGCCATGTTGGGTCTTGGACCTCATCATCTCCACTACCCTCTTCCAACACCTGCTGTTGGGTGGTCTGGCCAGCACCATGCTCAACAGAAACTGGCACCTGGGTCTCATCATCATCAGATGCGTTCTGCGGTGTGCTGACCATCGGCACTGTCTCACCCGCCTCTTCAGATTCAGAGAGACACAGCTGTTGCGCATCACTGCATACTCCCTCTTCACATTACAGAATGCTGCTTGGCTGGGCCCCTGTTTGCAAGCCAATAGATTCTGAGAACAGAAGCAGACACTCAGCTGGCTCCTGTACAGAACTCTCTGACTGCCTGGGCAATTTGCAGGCGGTGAAGAGACAGATGGTTGCCCAACAGTGCTGTGGTCCTGAGAGGAGGTGGAAGCAATTGAAGTCGATGCATTGGCTGACATCCAAACAACAACGGCTTCAATTTGTTCTTCCCGCAGCAGGGGGTACTCCGAGCTCCTACAAAAGTGCGCATAAAGGAACGCTCACAGGGAAAACTGGTGGATGCTGTGTCACTGGGGGCCGCAGCAGCCACAGAATCCCCACGTCCTCTCCCTGAAGAAACTCCACGACCACGTGCCTTACTCCCTGCCTTCTTCATCTTGGTAGATTGATAAAGAAACTCTGAAAAGTTATAAGGTCTAAGTGTGGTTATTCCGCAGAGACTGCAGTGAACACTGCACACAACTGTTCACTACCCAATGCGTCTCAGCAGGAAGGCAGTCTGTGCGTCAAAACAAAGGCACAAGCATACATCCATGTACCCTGTTTATAAAGCTATATAAAAAAAATTATGTAGTAGTGATGCACACTTTATTGAGGTACAGTATTACATCGCAATTCACCATCTGTGGCTATGCAGTCTCATCTATATATACCTTATCTATCTGTTGTCATGCTTCCAAGTCGACAGTCACAGTCAGCCATAAATAGCAATTTTCACTATGCACTATGCACTTTTGAAAGGTTATGTTTGTTAATAAAAATGATTATTGCCACATATTATGAGTATTACATGATGGAAATTGTATAATTTTGTATAAAATATTTAGTGACATTATTCAGCAAATGGAACATTTTAGTAATATCACAGATAACTTGTAATGCTGATGATGTTTTGAAGTCAGACATTCATTGTCTATACAATAAAAATGGTGTACATACTGTTACTTATCCATCATTAATGGATTCAGATATGTACTTGTATGCTTTTATGTACAACCGTATAGCAGATTCCTTAACTAATTTATTTTGTGGTTTGCATTGCTGTTCAACATGTTAATGTATGTGTTTATGTTTGTCAATTCTTTATTTATCTAGATATTAGTTTAAATGAAATCATCATCTTATGGTAGTAAAGGTTATCTTTCTCTTGTTTGAAGTATAGACATTTAAAATTGACAGGTAACAAGGAAATTACTTGATCTAGTATTTAAACATCCTCCTTGACCCTGGGCTCCAACACCGCCAGTTGTTGCTCGGAAGTGCTGTTAGCACAGTCAACACTTGCTCCTGTGTTACTGGGGTTCAGTAACGTCAGCTGGTCCTCGGTTGTGCCATTGGCTCTTTTCCTTCTGCTGCCCCTCCGGGTTCCAGCACAGTCAGCTGGTCCTCGTTACTTGCATTGGCTCTTGTACCTTCTGCTACCCGTCCGGGTTCCAGTACCGTCAACTGGTTCTCCGCAGTGCCTTTGGCCTAGGTGCCTCCATCTCGGTATCCGAGTTCCAGCAACGTCTGCTGGTCCTTGGTAGTGCTTTGGAGCACAGGTACCTCCTGCTTAGTAACCGTGTCCCAGTAACGTCAGCTGGTCCTCGGTTGTGCCATTGGCTCTTTTCCTTCTGCTGCCCCTCCGGGTTCCAGTACCGTCAACTGGTTCTCCGCAGTGCCTTTGGCCTAGGTGCCTCCATCTCGGTATCCGAGTTCCAGCAACGTCTGCTGGTCCTTGGTAGTGCTTTGGAGCACAGGTACCTCCTGCTTAGTAACCGTGTCCCAGTAACATCAGCTGGTACAAGATTGTGCTACAAATACAAGATACGGAACAAGAGACACAAGAACAATAAGCAGAAGATCTAAAAGCAGAAGAACATGAAGTATAAGACCAAAATGAAGAGCAAAATATATGCTCTAAATTCTAAGCAGAAGAAGACTAAGCAGTGTATGGGGGTGAGTCCGTTCCTCCTCGTGGTGCCCCTGGAAAATGCCTGCTGCTGCAGGCTAAACTGAACACGGACAAATACTGTTGTAATTTAAATCTTTTAGTGACAGCAAGAACGGAAGGATGAAAAATTCATACTTTGACAGATTACAAGTACAGGATTCTCTTCACAAATAAGAATATGATGAAGAAGATGAAGCAGAATATGAATAAGAATAATAGTTTAATAAGAAGAATATGAGTAATGTTAACAAAGATGAATAGCAAGAAGTTTAAGAAGAAGATAAAGAAGGTGAAGATGAAGAATAATTTGATGAAAAAGATGATGCTGCAGAAGATTATGAAGGAGAAAGTGTGTGAAAAGTTAAAAAGGTGAAGATGAAGAGCATGGAAGTTGTGTAATATACATATTTGCCTAAATATAAAAAACGTTAACATTGTCAATTTCTTCGTCAATCCGAACATCTTTAAAAAAAAAAATATTTATGCTATTCCATTTGATTGGGTTAAACATCTATGCCTTTAATGTCTCCTCAACCTTCCCCAATACATTCTACATTACTCTTTCTTGTTTTCCTTCATGTACAATTAACCAACAAGGCAAGAATGGGTTTTTTTTAATTTCGATATTTTGTTCCCATAGACTTACATGGGACTTCCGGTATCGGTATCGGGTATCGCCGATATTTTAGTGATATCGGCGATACCATTCCGATTCCGATACTTTAGGATATCGGAAAGTATCGCTCAACTCTATATTGAAGTCAAGGGATGTAAGAAATAAACATGAAACATGGAAGACATACTTCCACAAAATAAAAATCTGAAACAGTGAAAACTGCATATCAGGGGGTCTGAAATGAATTGAAAAAAAATAGCTATAAATTAAAGAAGCCTCTAACACAGAAATTGTAAAACTTTTGCTATTGAGGTCTCCCCGGCCAGGTTAAGCTAATGCCTGGGCCCTCATCAAACTAGTGCTTTTTTCATCACAGAGAGTCTAGTTCAGGGTTCTAATACGTTGACATTTCTGAACCTAATAATTGATATTACCCATTTCCAGAGATCCTTCACTCCAGGCGAAGCAGTAGAAGCAGCATTAGGGCTTGTTTACACTGGTCAACCTACGACCATAATTGGTGGTTGATTGGCTACATAGAAATCGGCGATAATTTAATTAGCCAGCTGATTTGTGCTTATGGTGTGCACAGAACAGTCAATATTAAGTCATTCAGTGGTGTATTTTCGGCAGCTTGTCTTGTATTAATTATGATGATGTGTTAAAAAGAATTATGATTTTTAAACAAGCTTAAAAATAATTTCACCCAAACGATTGATTGGCATCCTGTTTTTGCTTTTCTCATTAATCATGCAGTGTGAATGCACCCTTAGCCCCATTTTAAGAAAGCAGTTCTTGCAAATTTCTGTTTGCAAGCCATTTTGAAATATTATATGCTAATACTGCTGTCAGGCTTACAACCTTCCATAAATTCAAGGGCAGTCTGTAAAATAGGCCACTTTTTTGCACTGTCCGTAAAAATGTTTTAAGGTTATCCTTGACTTTTTTTTGAAGTTGAAGAAGCTTATATAGATTATTTTGACTGTAATTATCATCATTTTTCAGTGAATGCAGATAATATCTTCTGATCAGAATTATGGGCTGTAGGCATGTAGCAGTTATAATCATAATGATTTTTTATAGTTTTCCAATGTGTCGATAAAAAACATTGTCTATCGATAAACCATCCAGAAAAAATAAAAAGTCCACCCTGACTTCAGTTGATCAAAAACAGCAGCAGAAACTACGAACTACGAGGGCATTCACAGGTAACATTTGTCCTAAGAGACATGAATTTGTTTGAACACATTGTGTGGGATTTTTCAAATTCCTGTTCATTGCAATGTAACATTTGGTCGGTGCCATAAAAAAGATGGTACACGTGAATGTAACCTAACATAGCTAATGTAGAGAAGTCACCCATAGGTCAGAAATCAATTTAATATACTTATCTCCTAATTCTAACAACCATTACTGAAACTATTCGCTTGGCAAACAGAGTATCAATCCTTCACCATAAAACTGCGGGACGTAATCCAGTTGGTTAGGCTGCATTTCGCCTGTCATGTTTCATCATTCCGAGTGATATGCCGTGCTGGAGGAGGAATTCTTAGTCCACACTCTGTACATTTTTAGAGGTTATCAATGAAATTCCACAGCAAGGTGAATTACATTAAAATATTTTTCTAGCGATTCCTGAACTCTCCATCCAACTTGGCATTGGGCTGCCAAGGCATGAACTTTTGACCGAAGCTTGGATTGCTTCGAGACATGTCCCGCTTGTTAGTTTCGGGTGACAGTTCACTGTACTCCAGATCCTCTTGTGTCTAAAGAGGGAGAGGGCAGGATGATATTAGCACTGTATTTTCACAGGAGGAAGAAATTCCTTCGGTCTCAAATCTGTCTTGGCTAGCTGCCTTAGTCCTTGCCATGCACATGGCCACCAGAAAATCCTCCTATTTTTGTCTTTAGGTTGGAACCTAGTAGTTGAGCAAATACCAAAGACGTGTTATAATTAGTTGACACTTGTGTTTGTGTCCCACAAAGGATGTATGCAATGTGCACTGTTCTAAAATGTGTCACTACTACCTGCAGCTTTACAAGTAAGGCTCTAAAGTGTCTTTTAACAGGTTGAGGCGAAATATAGCCCAGCAGTGTGAAGTAATCAAAGTCCCCAAATGTCATGTGACCTTAAGTGACAGAATATGGAAACTTGGATGGCAACTGGATCCCATCTCTGATACTCTGGTTGCATCAATGTAAAAAGAACAGTATGATGTTATAGCTCAGATATTTTAGTCTGACTGGAAACTCTTATTCATTTGCTTTAATATACATAACTTGCCATCACTTATCGCTTACAGGGGATTATAAAAAAAATGGTGCATTACAGGTTTATCATGTGATTATCTAACATACAATATATTATTTCGGTAATCATTGTTAATATTAGTAAGGTATATGATCTTCTGTCTCATATTCTTCACAATATGCTACAGTTCTTATGTCTTTTCAGGACATATTCACATGTAGTGTAAGCACTTTGCTTTTTTCGACTGCATTTTGAGTTGCTGAAAGTCTGCTGTGTTGAACAGTTCTAAGCAAAGTGGATGTGATTTCATGAAAAATCATGCCCACTGCACATTGAAAAATGCTGTTGAACTGTGCATTTTTTCATGTGTTTTTAGACTTCTTTGGAGAGCCTATAAAATGCGTGTGTTTCTTCACTGAAAAAAAGCGAACACATTAAAACAATGCAGCGAAAATGCAATAATCAGAGCAAATTACTATTGTGTATTTTGGTACTGACAGCTGCAGAAAAAAGTGCCAAGCTTTTCTTGCTCTCAAGAAACAGTGCAAGTCTGCTGAAAAGGATTAAAGGGGAAGATCCATGCTTGGAAGATAAGGCATGGAGTATTACCCAATGGCGTTTCTCGGGACGGGGAGAGCAGATGGGGCATTTACTGCTGGCACAGTCAGCCAGGGGCACCGTTGGGTAGCAGTCCAAGATGTCTCCCAGGTGGCATTTTGCACAAGAGCACGGTGTAGGGCAGATATTTTTAGAGCATTACAATGATACTGTATTTTTAAGGTTTCCAGAATGTGCTGCAGAAGACCGGAAAAGATGGAAGAGATGCTGTGGATGGGAAATGTCATCATGGCGTCCTGACAAGACTGAAAAGAAAGAATGAGAACAATTCCAATCAAAAAAACATATAAGGTACCTGGATGTAAAGGTTTATTTGTGATACCAACTACATCTCAACATTACTGTGGCTCCTGTATGGTCCGTAGTCTGATGATGGTTGTTAACAACAACTGCCAGTATCTCCTTACCATTGTTAAGGATAGGCCGGGGTCACACTTTGAGTGTGATGCGAGAAACTTGCGCGAGTTTCTCGCATCAATACCGGGCACTGCAGCCAGCACTCGGGACTGGAGTGTGCGGCTGCATAGAAATACATACAGCTGCACACTCCGGTCCAGAGTGCTGGCGGGAGTAACGGGTTTTGATGCGAGAGACTCGTGCGAGTTTCTCGCATCACACTCGCAAGTGTGACCGCTGCCATATACTGAGAATTGTAGGAGCTTTCAGTACAACTGTATATGGGGCTGACATACGGCAATTGATCGTTGTACTAAGTTTGGTGATGTATCTATGTATTGATAATGGTTTCAGTGATATATTCCTGTATTGATAGTAGATCTAGTGCTCCATCCACCATCAATCTATCTGATGTTGCTTCTGGTGAGGTATTCCTGTAGTGTTATTGATTTTGATCCTGTACACATGTTATAATCTATACGTTGTCAGATAACATGATACATGACTAAATTAATAAAGTATTGTGCTGCGTGACTAGCTAGAAGGTAACTGCTGCTGTATTTACAGTATGTTACGAGCATTAATTATAAAATTCGAAGTTCGTGCTGCTGGTTAACCCCTTTACTCCTGAGGGTTGTTTGCATGTTAATGACCTGACCAAATTTTTACAATTCTGACCTCTGTCCCTTTATGAGAATATAACTCTGGAACGCTTCAACTGATCTTTGCAATTCTGACAATGTTTTTGTGATATATTGTACTTCATGTTATTGGTAAAACTTCTACAATTAACTTGCGTTTATTTATGAAAAAAACGGTAATATGGCGAAAATTTTTCAATTTTCAAACTTTGAACTTTTATGCCCTTAAATCAGAGAGACATATTGCACAAAATAGTTACTAAATAACATTTTCCACATGTCTACTTTACATCAGCACAATTTTTGAAACTAAATTTTTTTTTGTTAGGAAGTTATAAAGGTTAAAAGTTGACCAGCGATTTCTCATTTTTGCAACACCTTTTTTTTAGGGACCACATTACATTTGAAGTCACTTTTTTATACTAATTACATATGGACATCCGCTTGTACTGGTATTTACTATAATTTCTGCTATTCCAAAGTCTTACCTAATTGATTTAGCATACTCCATTTTGGCACCAATCCACTGTGATGTTTCTAATGCTATCACTCTCTGCTCTTAGGTCTCACCAAAATATATGAAATACCTGTGGCTTTATCTATGAATTTTTGGCACCACTTCCTATAAGGGTATGATATTGCCTGTGTTTACCCAATGTTTTTTGTCCTCCGCCAGATATCCTTCTCTTTTGATTTTTTTATTTCTGTTTTATTTCTTTATCATCCTATTAGTATCCATGTGAATAATTGCAGATATACCCTGAAGGATATAAACTTCGCATGTGAATGTATATATTGTATATTCCTGTATATTTTAAAGTACACCTATTTTTCTGTGTTTATTTTTCCAGCGACTGCATGATAAAAGCCAATTTGGGCCGAAACGTCTTTATTTGAATGTCGCCACCATTGCCAATAAAAATTGTTTTCACTTGAAGCATACTTACCTTCTCTACGTGTGCAGTGATTCTAAGGTTTTATGTTGATTGGACCACAAGGTCCTTTTCACTAGCACCGGACACTTCAACTCTTCTTGTCGAGTGCTAACCATTGACATTTTATATTTACACAGACAGTGACAGACAGAGACCAGAATCAAAGGCATGGGAGCTGCAGCGGGGGACATTATACAGTGTTAGAGCTAATTTGTGCGGTCATTATACAGCGGAATGAGCTAATGTGGGAGCCAGTATACAGTGTGATAGCTATTTTGGGGGCCATTATACAGTGTTAGAGCTAATTTCGGGGGCCATTATACAGCAGATGAGCTAACGCAGGGGGTCAGTTATACAGCATGGGAAATGTAGGGGTCATTATACAGTATGAGAGCTAATGCGGGGGCCATTATACAGTAGAATTTAAAGGCTACTGTGGGGGCCATCATACAGTGAGAGAGTTACTGTGGGGGCACAAAAGAGACATTGTACTATGCAAAGGGCACAATGGTGGCATTATGTGAGGCAGTATGAGGATCCCTGCTTTTGTACCACACAGCAGGTGTAGTAGTAGGGACTAGTGATGAGCCACCCCCGTAGTGTTCGAGTTTGGTTCGGTTCGCCGAACAGCCGTGTGTTCGATGAACTGTTCGACGACGGCTGTCAAACACAATTAAAACCAATGGCAGGCAAACCAAAGGTGTCCAAAAGCTGACAAATTGCTCAGAAGACACAACTAACACATGGAAAAGTGACAAGTACATATAGTCATGCGAAAAGAAAAGAGGTGAAGGAGTAAAAGGAGGGGGAGACACAGATATAGGCATGTCATGCCCTTCTAAAACCAAAAAAGTGCCAGTCCGTTCCTGCCCATGCGACCTGCGTGTCGCCGGGTTTGTGCCAGAGCTGCGGTGGACCCTGATGGCCAACCCCCCTCTCCCAATACTGCGGTGGAGGCAGGTCTAATCATTTTTATTTAAATTGTCTCTCTAATTTGAATGAGTACACTTTAAATCCTTTTACAAGGATCTATTGGAGGGCAAGTCACGGTAATGCCAGGTCCAGTAGAGTCCAGTAAAGCTGCTGCAGTTAAAAAGCTTTTATAAGGATCGAGCTTGGCGGTCCACCGCAAGGCATTATACCGCCAGTCCCAGCCCCTGTGCCTTGGGGTGCCTCCCCCTTCACTGATTGTCCCGGGGACCCGAATTATTTCCTTTGAAAAAATTAAGTGTCCAAAGTACAGGTGGTGTAGCTTGCTTAACAGCTGTGTTAATCCGCTGACTAGCAGACACTGCTACTAGGCCCAAAATGATTGTCGTTTTTTTGGAAAAACCGAACTCTTCAAAATCTAGTTGCCCCCAGCAACATAACCCTCAAGTCCTTATCTTCATCTGCAACCTGGATAAATTCTAATCCGGGTTGTTTTGCATGTAGGACCTCTAAGGCTGAGGTCACACTAGCGACAAAATCGGACGACTGCAATGCGATGAAATATCGCATTGCAGTCGGACCAATGTTAATCTATGGAGCAGCTCCCAGCATCAGATTTTTTGTGGTCCGATTTAAACGTGCGAGTGCAATCGCAGCATGCTGCGATTGTCACCGATTGTGGGTCGACTATCGCCAATGCAAGTCTATGGGAGCGATGAAAAATCTGATTACAAACGGATCGCAAGTGTGACTTGCGATTAAATCGCACCGGTGTCCTTTAGAAAAGCCGGCAATTCATCCCCGGCTATACAGTAAAATCACACTGACAGCTTTAATAAAGAATGGAATCAATATATAATATATACACATAGAATACATATATATATATATATATACATGTCATTGTGACATATATATATATATATATATATATATACATACATATATTTGTAGTTCATAGACTTCTACATACTGTAATAGCCGCTAATTCAATTGCCGGCTTTTGTGAAAATACAGAACCCGACGTGAAATGACACATGGTTTACATACAGTTAACCATGTAATTTCATGTATTTTTATATATGGTTTAAGCTTACAATTACATGAGTATATGTGTGCAAAATTGCAAACATGTAGGAGTAATTAAAGGTATAAATTCGTTGAAAAAAAATCTCTAATTAATAATAATTTCTCAATTATTAACCTGGCTTAAAGTCACCTTTCAATTGCAAGGTGGCTTTAACCCCTTATTAACCCATTCGCCACCTCTACAGGGCAATGGGAATAGACAGGCAAAGTGCCAGAAAGGGCTAATCTAATTAGAGATTTGCCTTTTCTGGGGTGTCTGGGGCAGATGTTAGTAGCCAGGGGGGCACAAAAAAAATGTACCCTCCCTAGGCTATTATTATCTGCCCCCACTCACTGGCTTTGTCTGTCTGGTGGAGAAAATACAGCGGGAGCCCACGCATTTTTTTCAACGAATTTATACCTTTAATTAACCCCTACATGTCTGCAATTTTGCACACATACACTCATGTAATTATATGTTTAAACCATATATAAAAATACATGAAATGACATGGTTAACTGTAAGTAAGTAAACCATGTGTCATTTCATGTTGGGTCTGTACTTTCACAAAAGCCGGCAATTGAATTAGCGGCTATTACAGTATGTAGAAGTCTATGAACTATAAATATATATATATATATACATGTCACAATGACATGTATATATGTATATATGTGTTCTATGTGTATATATCTATTCTTTCTTTTGTGATTTAAATACTATTCTTTTGGATCCACTATATGTCAGTTTTGCAAGCCTGCGACAAATTCTCGCAAGTCGGATGTAAATCGGATGTTACAACTATGGTCAGATGCGACTAAATCGCATCTTTCCAGGAAAATCGGATGCCAGACGGATGATTGTTCATGACATTTTGCTGCGATAATCGACCGACTAAAACGGTCAGATTTTTTAGTTGGTGTGTGTGACCCCAGCCTAAGTGTTTATGTTGCGTCTCTATTATGAATGGGGTGCAAGAATTTCAATCTCGCACCACAGGCACCATTTTTAAAATCAACTGTCATGTCAATTGCCAATCGTGCTACATTATTTATTTAATTGAGTGCGGTTGTGGGTTGCAGTACATCGGTCGGACGATACAGACGATGCATGCAAGGCTCAACAAGCACCGTCAAAATATCCGAAATGGGTTCATGCTACACAGTCTCTCAAAACATTTCTCCCTAGTGCACCAAAAGAATTTGAATTTTTAAACTTGGTACACTGGCCCCTAAGGGGTTAAACCTCACTATTGAAAAAGTCACGTAATATATGCATTTTGTTATTTATTTATTTATTTTCATTTATTTTTCCTTGTGTACATTGTTTTTATGTCGTTTTTACGTTGGTTTTATTCAATTTATCTGTGTTTTTTTTTCTTTTTTGCAGTCATATTTGCATTTTTAATCATGTGGGTGTTCTGATTAATTGCCTTTTAATTTTCATTTGCTGCTCCACCTTTATATAGCTTTCCTACTCCATTCTATGTATAACTGCCACCTGAGGTAGACGGAGCTATTCAGTTGAAACGCGTTGTGGATATCAATAAATGAAAACTTTTTAATATCAGCTGAATTGCGTCCCTCGCGCTCCTTATGACCGGATTGCTTTATCATCACTTATGTCTGATCCTCTCTTGAGGTACCAGGCCGGAGCTGCAGCGGACAACCTTAATCTCATCTGCCTTTATCTCCAGCATGGCTCTCCCTTGAAACCGTCTATCTGAATTTGGTTGCAAAATTATTGTCTGGGTTAGATGCAGTTAAAAATTTGTAATTAGATCTACAGCCGGTGGCTACTCCGCTGACTAGCAGACACTGCTACTAGGCCCAAAATTATTGTCTGGGTTAGATGCAGTTAAAAATTTGTAATTATATCTACAGCCGGTGGCTCCTCCGCTGACTAGCAGACACTCAAGCTTTGGAGAGATTCCCAGGCTATAGTATGAGTAAACAGCTCTAGTCTTCACACTCAACCATCTGTGTTACCCCAAGCCATAGTGTATGTAGTTTCTTACGGTTAAAAGGGGGTGAGGAAAGACCCAACTCACCTGTAATTGACGATGCCAACGTCACGTAAAACACAGCAAGGGGACTCCAAAAAGAGTCTCCATTTTTTCCAAAAATTTGGGGCATTGAAACCACTTAAGTAGCATCAATTGCCCCAGAGTTGCTTAAAATGGTTGGTGAGGTGATTTGAACAAATCCTCAAGCGTTTACTCTCCCCAGGATGACACAGGGGTAGAAAAGTCCTTGCGGATCCATGATTTGTTCATCTTTATGAACGTGAGTCTGTTTACATTCTCAGTGGACAGCTGCGTGCGCTTATCTGTCAGACTCAGCACACCACCAGCAGCGCTGAACACACGTTCAGAGAGAACAAAAATTATTATTAATTTGAAAGCTGGTGGAGCTTAGTATAGATGGCCTAATACAATGAGTACCACACACTGCTACAGGCCCAAAATTATTCTACAGGCAAGATGCAGCAAAAATTATTATTAATTTGAAAGCTGGTGGAGCTTAGTATAGATGGCCTATTAGAATGAGTACCACACACTGCTACATGCCCAAAATTATTCTACAGGCAAGATGCAGCTAAAAATAATTATTAATTTGAAAGCTGGTGGAGCTTAGCATAGATGGCCTATTAGAATGAGTAACACACACTGCTACAGACCCAAAATTATTTTCCGGCCTAGATGCAGCTGCAAATTATTAGCAATTTTAAAGCTTAAAACGTTTGGTGAGGTAATTTTACCAAATCCTCAAGCTTTTACTCTCCCCAGGATGACACAGGGGTAGAAAAGTCCTTGCGGATCCATGATTTGTTCATCTTTATGAACGTGAGCCTGTCTACATTCTCAGTGGACAGCCGCGTGCGCTTATCTTTCAGCACACCACCAGCAGTGCTGAACACACGTTCAGAGAGAACACTGGCTGCGGGGCATGACAAGATCTCCAAGGCGTGAGTGGCGAGCTCCGACCATTTATCCAGATTGGAAGCCCAAAAAGAGCAAGGGTCCAGTGACACAGTCATGGCTTCGATGTTCAGTTGGAGATACTCCTGTACCATCGTCTCTAGGCGTTGACCATGTGTCTGTCTTCTTGTCTCCTGTGGCCTTGCAAAGGATGGGCAAAAAAAAACTGGTGAAAGGATTCCGCAAAATTGCTGTGAACACCAGCAGATACTGTGTTTCTGTTACGGTTTGAGTGCTGAACACTCGACAGTCCCATGGTTGGCAAGTTAGAACTGTGAGATTCACTACGTGCACCACTGGTGTTTTGTGGAAAAGCACATGTAAGATTCTGCAACAGTCTCTGCTGAAACTCCTGCATGCGTGAATCCCTTTCTATGGCTGGAATTATTTCGGCAAATTTACTTTTGTACCGGGGATCTAACAGTGTGGCTACCCAGTAGTCAGGATTATTTCAAATTCTGACAATTCGAGGGTCATGTTGCAGGTATTGCAGCAAGAAGGCACTCATGTGTCTTGCGCATCCGGGAGCACCAAGTCCCTGTTGTGTTGGTGGCGAGGTACGACTCATGCTTCCTTCCTCTGCCCTCTCCCCCCAACCTCACACAATAGAAATGTGATCAAGGTCTCCCTCATCTGATGAGTCTTCCATGCCCATCGCCAGTTCGTCATCCACTTCTTCCTGGACTCCTGCATCTTCCTCACTAGTTTGGCTGCTACCATGCGCCCTGGTTAATCCCTCTCCCCCACCCTCCCATGCCAGCCGCCTTGGTGCTGCCGACCGTCTGGACCTTGCAGATGTTAGCCTTTCCGCATACAACTCCTCCTCCTCTACTTCCTCCACCTCCTCTTGTTCCACCACCTGACTCCGAATTCTGTTTAACATCTGCTCCAGCATGTAAATCACCGGAATAGTCATGCTGATAATGGCATCGTCAGCACTAAACATATTCGTGGCCATTTCAAAACTGTGCAGAAGGGTGCATAGGTCCCTGATCTGAGACCACTCCTCCAGCGTGATTTGCCCCACTGATATGGAAATTTAATTAGGATAAAAATATCCTTCTGTGTTTGCTGCTTGCTTCTCCAAATCTCTATTTAATGTCTTTTTTGAGCGCTCAGAACGAAATGAGGACTGTCCACAACGCAAGTGTCAGTATAACAGTTCGTCAAAGACATACATTTATTATTCATTCAAGGTTTTATACGTTTACAAAAAGGGGCTGGTTAGTCAATTAACATACAATTAAAAGCTGCTAGATTATTGGCTGTTCTAGTGTAAATATGATAATTATGATAATCATGATTAAAAGAGCTGAAGTTGCAGAATTATTGTTTATATTCTTGTGACCTAGTTGTTTTGCATAACTATAATGTAAACAACAGATATCTAATAGGACTTTTGGTACTTCATGCATTTGTTCCTTTACGAAGGCCTCTTATGAAGGCCAGATTTCTTTAAAACGACTGATTATAGCTGGCCTAGAAATATGTGAGCACAGGGTTTTTTAGCAAGTGAGATCTATCTAACTGTGAACTGTGAATACATATATGTGAATATACTTTGAATATATGGAATACATATATATTTCCATGACACCACCTCTGGATCTCGTTGGCCCAGGCTATAATTCAGAACGTATTGCACTAGGGCTTGTCGGTGCTGCCACAGTCACTACAACATGTGCAGAGTTGAATTCCACCATGTTGGCACATCGCATTTTAGCCAGTGAAGTGGCAGGCCCAACGACTTCTGTAGCGATATAAGTTGCTGAGCTGTGGGATGCGAACGGCGGAAGTAAGCACACAGTGACCGTGCCCTCTGCAAAAGGCCATGTAGTCCGGGACAGTGGGCTAAAAAAATTGCTGGACAACCAGGTTCAACACGTGAGCCATAGAAGGCACGTGTGTGACATTGCCCCGGTGAAGGGCCGCACCCAGGTTTGCGGCATTATCGCACACGGCCTTCCCTGGTTGCAGGTCCAGTGGAGACAACCATTCATGAAACTGATTCTCCAGAGCTGACCACAACTCCTCAGCTGTGTGACTCACATTTCCCAGATATTTCAATGTAAAAACCGCCTGATTACGTTGAGCCCTTCTGCCAGCATAGCAAGGAGGTGTGCTGCAGGATCCCTTCTGCGCAGTTAGAAAGCCCGTGGCATGACCAGACAAGCTTTGGGTGCAGGTGGAGGACCGAGAGGAGGTTGAGGAGGCAGAAGCAGTGGAGGAACTTTGAGATAAAGAGGATTGACGCACAACTCGTGGGGACGGCAACACTTGGACAGCAGCCTCTTGTCCTGCTGTCACCATAGTTACCCAGTGCCCAGTCAGTGACATGTAACGTCCCTGTCCATGCCTACTCGTCCAAGTGTCTGTGGTGAAATGCACCCTGTCACACACTGAGTTTCTCAAAGAAGCGTTGATGTTGTGTGCGACATGCTGGTGGAGCGCAGACACAACTTTCTTTGAGAAGTAGTGCCGACTGGGCATTTGGTACTGGGGCACTGCGACGGACATAAGGGCTCGAAAATCCTCTGTGTCAACAAGGCGGAAAGGCAGCATTTCTGTAGCCAAGAGCTTGCAGATGGTGAAATTCAACCTCTTAGCTTTCTCATGGCCAGGAGGAAATGATCTTTTACTTGTCCACATCTGAGTGACCGAGGGCTGGCTGTTGTGCGTAGACGGGGTTGAGTAGGGTGTCCCCGGACAACTGACGGTCTGTGAGGAAGATTCAGGCGCAAACGTTAGGTTGCCTTGATCCAAAGGTGGTGCTCTCGATGTCGGAGAGCGCTCAGCACCAGCTGGTGTTTCCACTTCCAAATGAACTGATGACCTGCCAATCTGACTGACTGTTGCTGGTAAAGAGGTGCCAGGTCTGAGTCTCAAAACAGGTCTGACTGCTGTCCCCCCAGTCACAGAGGATGAAGAGACCGCGGTCGCGGATGCACAAGATTGGGCAGACGGGGGTTGGGCTGGCCCACTAGGCCGTACTGTAGCACAGTGAGCTTGCCACTGCAACTTATGCTTCATATCCATGTGACGGTTCATGCATGAAGTACTCAAACTATGGATTTTTTGGCCTCTACTTAGCTTTTGGTCACAAATGTTACAGATAACACGAGTTGGGTCATCCGTACCGATGTTAAAAAATGCCCAGGCTATGCAAGGCTTAGAACCCATGCGACCTGAAGAGCCACCTTGACTTGTGGTCAGAGGCAGAGTTGTGGTTGGGGATGCAGTTGGTGACGTGCTTCCAGTACTACGCCTCTGTCCAGGAAGGCGCACCCTGACCTCGTCGTCACTCGAATCCTCCTCCACCTCCTCTGCTGACCTCATCGACTGTCTCACTGTGGGTTGACAGTAAGTGGGATCTACAACCTCGTCATCATCACCCTGTGTGTTCTCACCCCCGTCGTCCTCAGAGCCAACCTCTTCCTGCCCTGACACAAAACTCAAGTTGTCGCTCACATCTGGTATTTGAGTCTCATCATCGTCTTCCTCATTATCTCCACCAACAGGAGTTACAGTTTGGGAACGAGGGTCTACATTATGCTCAGAACCTTCTTCATCTGGTCCTGGATCAGACTCATAAACATTCTGGGCATCAGTGCAGATCATTTCCTCGTCTGGATTCACAGAAGCTGTGGAGACGACCTGTGATTCCCAGGCTATAGTATGAGTAAACAGCTCTGCAGACTCAACCATCTGTTCTACCCCATACTCAGACGGGCAGTTGGAGACTTGGGAGCTGTGAGGAAGCAAGTGCGATTGGGGTGACACCTCTGAGGACTGGAGTTTTTTGTGTTGTTGAAGTTGAGGTGGAGAGCCGACTTAAAGGAGCACTTGTTATCTGTTGAAGCACCTTATTTTTTTGTGCCTCATCTGGAATTTGTAGTGATGGGCGTGCCCGTAAGAAAGGGATCGTACCACATTGTCCACTAAAAGAAGTAGACATCTTAGTTTGGTTGGAAGATGGCCTTTCTTCTGCAGATGTTACTGTTGTTTTAACACCTACCCCACGGACACAACATTTTTTTCCCTTAACAACATGCCTATTCCCCTTTCCACCAGCAGCAGGCCTTTTGCCACTCATTTTGGTGGTTACCTAATTGACAACTGTGGAGTTGTTTCCACAAAAAACGATGGCTGCAAAAAATTCTTAGTATTTGAACGCGGGTGGAGCTTTGTATAGATGGCCTATTACAATGAGTACCACAGACTGCTACTATGCCCAAAATTATTGTCCAAGCAACATGCAGATAGAATTTTTTTTTGTTTTTTAAGGCTGGTGGAGCTTTGTAGAGATGGCCTATTACAATGAGTACCACAGACTGCTACTATGCCCAAAATTATTGTCCAAACAACATGCAGATAGATTTTTTTTTTTTTAAGGCTGGTGGAGCTTTGTATAGATGGCCTAATACAATGAGTACCACAGACTGCTACTATGCCCAAATTATTGTCCAAGCAACATGCAGATAGATTTTTTTTTTTTTAAGGCTGGTGGAGCTTTGTATAGATGGCCTAATACAA
>JARQOD010000005.1:319625509-319714833 GCA_033576555.1 Oophaga sylvatica | reverse complement strand
TTCAGAAGAATCTATGATGATAATAGAATAACATTTGAGCAGTTGTATTGTTTGCTTTAAAGGTCTTTGTTGTCTTTGTGTTGCCTACTAAATATTAAATGGGTGGACAACAATAGAAATTAGGAAGGGAAGATGCAAGTCTGGAATGTCAATCATTATTGCTGCCAGACACATAATCACATTGACTAAATCCTTAACAAATTCCAGAACAAGTTCACATTCCTATGGCTGTACTACTGTAATTCATCCAGTTCTTTTGTCTGCAGCTTTTACTGAACATTTGCCTGTGGTCTTGATACATTTCCCTTATTTGTAGCACAGGACAGAATAATCCCAATGTCACACTCCTGTACCGATACTGCTCTGCAGCCATTCAGCCAGCACAGCACACTTCCCCAACTCTTTCCTGGAGTTCTCCCCAATTACATACGATACGATACGATACACTTTATTGATCCCGGGGGAAATTACAGTATTACAGCAGCAATACAAACAGCAGTACATAAAATATTAGGACACAAATCTTGCACAGGTGTACCAACATTACATAATAAATAAATAATAAAAGTGTGTAGTTCAGGTGTTTATAAGACAATGTTAATTGACATTAGTACACCAGCCATCAGTCATTATTTTCTGCCACCCTTAGGAAATTATTATACATCCCCATAGCAGTAGGTACAAACGATTTCGTGAATTTCTCCTTCTTGCACCTTAGTAGGATTAGACGGCTGCTGAATGTGCTCTTCTGATTCAAGAACAGCTCGTATAGTGGGTGTATATTATTGTTCATTATAGCCCTACACTTCTTCTGAATTCTATCCTCCAATACCTCCTCAAAAGAGTCCAGATGGAGGCCAACAGCTGCGCTTGCCTTCTTGATAAGTTTGTTGAGTTTATTAGCGTCAGCTACTCGCACACTACTGCCCCAGCAAATGATAGCAAAAAAGATGGCGCTTGCTACAACGGACTGGAAGAACATCTCCAGCATTTTACCGCACACATTGAACGACCTGAGCTTCCGCAGAAAGTACAGTCTGCTCTTTCCCTTCTTGTAAACCTTTTCTGTATGACACCTCCAATCGAGTTTACTGTCAAGGTGAACCCCCAAATATTTGTAGCTCTCAACCATCTCCACCTCCTGGCCAGCAATGGTGATCGGAAAGTAATCCTCCTTTTTCCTTCTATAACTCACCACTATCTCCTTGGTTTTCTTTACATTTAGTTCTAGACAGTTAGTCTGACACCAATCCACAAAGTCAGAAACCACCCTTCTATATAGTCTTTTATTTCTCTATGACACATTTTAGACGAAAATAATTCTCAAATTTGCTTACAATTTACAATCCACAACTCTGGTATCTACAACATCACACATAGAGGAGGTACAATAGATGTTTGCCTGGCAATAGTCTTAAAGAGTATTTGTTGTTTATTTTTTTTTCTTTCAGAATTCAATAGTTTGCGTTAAAATAATAGCTTTTTACTATAGAAAATCTGTTCCTGAACTGGTCTCACATTTTCAAAATTCTCAATTCACAAGAAAAATCTGTCTTCAGTGAATAGACTTTCCTATTACTGAGATAGGAGATGGCAGTTGGTGTTTGTAAAGTTCTATGGAGAACTGCAACTGTTATTTCAGGAGAACTTGCAACAGAATCTCCGTGTCTGCCTATAGGTTTTTATCCCCTCCCCCTCTGCCCTCCATAGTACGTATGTATGTGCACCAACTGTCATTTTCTATTTCAGTAATGGGAAAATCTGTCTTCATTGAAGACAGATTTTACACAGGGATTAGTGCCGGAGGAGAAAGGAGCCAATTTCTCTGATAAGATATATTTCAAAGTTGCATATTTTTCATGTGTAATATTGATTTATGGCATAAAAACATACAAAAATAAGACAGTTACTCTTTATGCCACCTACCACAGTTGTGTCAAACATGACTGCAGGTAAGAATATTTATGGTACAATGATGATCATTTTCACCATTAACAATGACATTTCTTTTAAAATCAATAGTTCATTTGTTATATGTCTGTTTAATGCCATGTCATAGAAATAGCAAGAATGATTGTTTGAAATAGATCCAAGGATAACACAACATAAAACACAAGATTCTGCTTGAGAAATTGCAATAGTGAATTAATTAATTAATAAGAGATCTTTTTTCTGAAACTAGCAGTACTTTCATCATTGGCATTGGAATTTAGTGAGCCTAACTGCAGTACAGGTGCGAACATACCGCCGGTGCAGCCAGTAAAGGGGGGGGCCCTGCAGAGCTGCTAATATTGAGGGCAATCTGGCCTGTTTCTCTGGCTCTGGGGGTCCATGGCCAGATCACCTTTATATGCGATGGGCAGGGAGCAATCCCTGCAGCTCCGCTGCCTACAGGAGTAAAATGACAGTGGAGCAAAGCTGCAGGGATCTGTCCTCTGCTTCCTACTCACGCTTCCTGTCTGACATAGGCGTGCGGTTGAATGACGTCAGCATTCAGCGTGCCTGTGTCAGAGAGAATGCTGCCAGCAACAATGATGCTGCTGATTTTGGGGAATAAATGGAGAGGTGAGTGGTGGTGTTTTTTAATAATACATTTGTCTGGAGGTGGGGAGAGCAATGATTAGGGTGGTGGCAAGGACAATGATGAAGGTGGTGGAGAGGACAATGATGGATGTGGTGGAGGAGAATAATGATTGGGGTAGTGGAGAGGGCAATGGTGGAGAGGGCAATGATGGAGGTGGTGGTGAGAGCAATGATAGATATGGTGGAGAGTGCAGTGATGGGGTGTTGGAGAGGGCAATGATGGGGTTATGGAGAGGGCCATGACTGAGGTGGGGTTGAAAGCAATGAAGGAGGTGGGGAGAAGGTAATGATGGAAATGGAGAAGAAGGCAATGATGGAGGTGGGGGTGAGGGCAATGATGGAGGTGTGGTAAAGGCAATGATGGAGGTAGTGGAGAGGGCAATGATGGAGACAGAGAAGAAGGCAATTATTGAGGTAGGGAGGGGACACTGATGGGATGGAAGGGAAGGACAATGAGGGATGTGGTGAATTGGGATTGGAGGAAGGGTGCATAGGACCCTTCATAATAAATTGAAAATGGGGGAAGATGCTGTCATGGACTTGTAATGAATTGGTAGGTGTCGGAGGATGCTCAGTACCTGATAATGTCTTCTTCCACCCCAAATTCATTATGATGCTATTAAGTACTTATAATGAATAGGGGGAACACAGGACAAGGACTGCACACATTCAGGATTTGCAGGAGAAAATTCTGCTGCATGTTCTAATTTGTTGGCAGAAGAACGATGCTTAAAACACATTTATTTTTTGCCACATTTTTGCCATGCTTTTGTTGCTTATTTTCCCCCACTCATTAGTATGGGTGAAAGACGCTGCAAGAATTGACATTGTTCAGATTTTAACCTGCTGCAAATCTGCAAGGATAAAATAAGCAGCGTGTGCATGAGACTTCAGGGATCTCATTCACTTCACTTGTACTGTAAAAGCTTGCATATTTTACGTGTGCACATAGCCTTACAGTTAATTGGGGAGAGTCACAGACTGAATAATTTATATTATTGAGAGTCACAAATTATACTAAATGGGGGACACAGTGCTGCTTATCACTTTATATTTTTAATGGTGGGATACATATCTGTATTCAGGGTGAGAGACACAAGTATCTAGACAATGTATGTGACCTTGTTATTTTCAGGGCTGCGATGATCATTGTGACAAGTCATGGCTGGGAGATGTCGACATGAAGATCTGTCCAGATGGAGAAGAAACAGCAGAAAACGGCTCTAGTTAAGCGAGATGTCAGCGGTAAGTGCCTGGATGTAAATATCATTCTGTATCTGCACTGTATGATGTGGAGAGATAATGTTACCTGTAAAATCTCTTATTCTATACACTGTGTTCCAAATTATTATGCAAACATTGTTTAGGAGTGATAAGGTAAGAAATTTTTTGTTTGTCAGTTAAACTCATTGATGGTGATGTGTGTCAGGGCTCTTTATATCACTGTAAGCAATTGCAGACACCTGTGCTAATTAGTTTGGCAGGTGTGTCCAATGAAAGGCAAGACTACTTAAGAAGGCTGTCCCACATTATTAAGCAGCCTACATTTTCTGCCAAAATGGGAAAGAAAAAGGATGTGTCGGCTGCTGAGAAGCAACAAATTGTGGAGTGTTGAGGTCAAGGCATGACTACGATCAACATTGCCAAGACACTTCATCGTGATCATCGTACAATCAAGAAGTATGTAGCTGATTCACAGTACACACGTGTGCGTGCTGATAAGGGAAAATTGAGGACTCTTTCCTACAGGCAATTACATCAGGTTAAAAGAGCAGCGGCAAAAAAGCCTTGTCATAGCAGCAGACAAGTTTTTGAAGCTGCTGGTGCCTCCAACGTCCCCCGAACAACAAGATGCAGGGTCCTTCAGAGGTTTGCAGCTGTGTGTAAGTCATCCTGTCGACCTCCTCTATCCACTGCACACAAGCAGAAACGGCTCCAGTGGGCCAAACAATACATGAAGACTGACTTCAAAACTGTTTTGTTCACCGATGAGTGTCGTGCAACGCTCGATGGTCCAGATGGATGGAGTAGAGGATGGCTGGTTGATGGACACCCCATGCAAACACGGCTACGGCGCCAACAAGGAGGAGGTGGAGTAAAGTTTTGGGCTGCAATCATGGGGAGAGAGATTGTCGGCCCCTTTAGGATCCCTGAAGGGGTAAAGATGAACTCCATAGTGTATGTTGAGTTTCTCAAACAGCACTTCCTGTCATGGTTCAAGAAGAAGAACCGTGCATTCCGCAGCAAGATCATTTTCATGCATGATAATGCACCGTCTCATGCTGCACATAACACATCTGCATCTCTGGCTGCTATGGGCATAAAAGGGGACAAACTTATGGTGTGGCCCCATGCTCCCCTGACCTCAACCCCATTGAGAACCTCTGGAGCATCATCAAAAGGAGTGTCTATGATGGCGGGAGGCAGTTCACATCTAAGCAACAGCTCTGGGAGGGTATTCTGTCCTCATGCAAAACAATTGAAGCAGAAACCATCCAAAACCTGACAAATTCAATGGACGAGAGAGTTCAGAAGCTCCTTTCGAACAAGGGGCCCTATGTGCAAATGTAACATCACCTAGAATAAAGTTTTGAGTTGAAAACTGTTTGATTTCAGTTTGTAAGAACCTGCTAATGCTTATAATTTCAAAAATGACCATTTTTTTGTTCTTTATTAAAATGAAAAGGTTGAAAACTCTGCTGTGCATAATAATTTGGAACATGCATTTTGAGTGCAGTTTGAGTGTTTTATTTTTTAAAAATATACTGTTATCATAGGCAGTTTGTACAAAAACCTTTCAATTGTACTCTAATAGTTATTTGACTGGAAAATTACAATGACTTCAATTCATATAGGTAATTTGGGAAAATCTGAGAAAATATTATTTGCATAATAATTTGGAACACAGTGTAGTCTCAGCTTTGTGAGAAATGTCTGTGTACTTCCAGATTTTTATCAGGCGGCACACAGATTTGTAGAGTTTTATAGGACCGTTCACACATCCGTGAAAATCATGGATCTGAGAATGAAATCCATGAGGGTCAAGAATGTACACTTCTGATCCAATTTTGAGGATCAGAATACGACATTCTCAATGCGTCTGTAAAAGTGTGCCTCCCACCGAAACTGCACACAGATATAGGAATGTAGCCTTATTATATATAGCACAGGCCCTTAGTATAAAATGTATTCACTTATTTTGTATAGCACAGTCCCTTAGTACATAATGTATTCACTTATTTTGTATAGAACAGTCCCTTAGTATATAGTATACTCACTTATTAGGCATAGCACTGTCCCTTACATATAATGTGCACATTTATTCTGTATAGCACAGTCCACTAGCATATAGTGTACTCATGTATTATGTATAACACAGTCCCTTAGTACATAGTATACTCTCTTATTATGTATAGCGCCCTCTTTAGTAACATAGTTTTCTCTTTTATTATGTATAACACCCTCCCTTATTACATACCGTCCTTTGTAGTTATACAGTATATGGTGCCATCCCTTTTTATATAGCTTCCTCTTCTGTTATGTACAGCACTGTCTCTTACAAAGTGAATTCTTGGTATGTTTCTTATTCACAGCACCCTCTTTTATTACATAATCCTCTCTTGTTAGATATAAAATGACTGCTGATGGAGCAGCTGGTGACCAGAAGACCAGTCCATCAGCTCCTCCATTTAAATAGAAGCTTTCCCATGCTCCATCAGCCATCATTGCATTATATATCTAACAAGACAAACAGTATATAATAAAAAAGAGGGCTCTAAATAATCCGATATGTAAAGAACGGAGCTGTACATAAGAGGTTGCACTGTGTAATAAGGGATGACAATATAAATAATAAAGAAGATTATGTAAGATATATGCATGTATGTATGTATGTGTGTGGCTGTATATATAATATATATATATAAATAAAAATAAGTAGAAAAGGATCAGAAGACAGCAATGATAATAGATGTGGCAATGCCAAGTGACAGCAACTTCAGAAAGAAGGAATATGAGAAGCTGGAGAAGGCCTCAAAGGAGAACTGGAGAAGATGTGGAAGGTGAAGACAACAGTGATTCCAGTGGTGATAGGAGCACTTGGAGCAGTAACCCATAAGTTGGAAGAATGGCTACAACAGATACCAGGAGCAACATCTGAGATCTCTGTCCAGAAAAGCGCAATGCTGGGAACAGCTAAGATCCTGCGCAGAACCCTCAAACTCCCAGGCCTCTGCTAGAGGACCCAATAATGAGAAAGGACAACAAAGACCACCCCCAGTGGGGTGAGAAGGAAGTTTTTATATACTGTATATACAGTATACATATATATTTATATATATATGTAGCTTTGTCGCCATAAAAGGAGTGGGGCCCAGACACATTTCTTGCAAAGGTTTCCAAGTTGCCAGTGTCCGCCCCTGCTGCAGTATCAAATTCATTGCTGCATATTTTGTAACTGACTTGGTCCAGCATAAAAAGTTTGTGCAGGCTTACCATACAAAAGACCTAAGAAAATACTCTGAAGATGTGAATCCTGTTCATCCAAATGGATTTTTTTTTAGGAATTCAGAATGTTGCTAATAAAAATTTTATTAGATCAGAAAGATAAAACTAGGTTGATGATGTCAGTCGAGACAGAAACAAAAAACTGAAGCCAGCTTTCCATTACAGCTTAAAATATGCAGGGGCACAGAACTCTGTTGTGACCAAAGGTGGATAATCCAAAGAAATAGAAAAAAAATGGTAATAGTCCCTTATAAAATGTAAAACTTTATTATAGTGCAATTTCCAAAATACATTCCATATTGTAAGGGGGAACGATGGCAACTCGTTTCGAACGCACACAAGCCTTCTTTGTTTGAGCTACACAACAGTGTGTTCATTGAGGTATTTAAACCCAGATTAAACCAATCTATATGCAAGTACAAGTCACATGTAATATACAGTATATATATGTATATATATTAATTTACAAAAACAAGAATGATGAAAACAAAAGAAAAGACTAATATTTGCAAAAATCATAAAGAAAAAATAGAAAATGAATAATCTGATTAATAATGAAACATGATTTCCCTATGCATATTGAGGCCATCTGAGAACGGTGTTCCCAGGTTATAAACTCAAAACGCCTCTTGTGTGAGAAGGCGTCTCCTCAAATCACCTTCTCTGATGGATTTATTAACCTTTTCAATGCCTTAAACGTTAAAGGAGGATAACTGTCATTGATGGCAAATAATGAAATGTTTAGGCATGTGGGAAACGGGTTGCCATTTTTTCCCTCTTACAATATGGAAACTATTTTTTACTTTATACTATAATAAAGTTTTACATTTTATAAGGATCTGGAACTAACCGTTAATATGCATAACTAATATATCAGTGATAAATATTCACTGACAGACAAGACTGCAAATTATATCAATAAATCTCAGTCACTAAAAAATAATATATGCCCTTAGTCTTTCCACATATTCCCACACTGACCTATTAAGAGTTATGTGGTTGGAAAGAGTGATTTCTATGCTATGAAGAGCCTATTTTTCATACATCACTGCTCAGCCATTGTTTAATCACTGGAGGTCTAGGCCACGGTTACACGTTCAGTATTGGGTCGGTATTGTACATCTGTATTTGTAAGCCAAAACCAGGAGTGGAACAGTCAGAGGAGAAGTGTAATAGAAACACGTCACCACTTCTGGATTTATCACCCACTGCTGGTTTTGCCTTACAAATATTAAGGCAAAAAAACTGACCAAATACTGAACGTCTGCACATGGCCTTATTATGTTCTGTGATTAGTTTAACTATTAGGAATCATTAAGCTCAGCCAATCAGCCAATCATAGGTGGTTCACCAAAAAGGTAACTGATAATCATAAAAAAGTAAATGATGAAAAATATGTAGCTTTTGATTAATAAATGTTTTTTTTTTTTTTTTTTTTTTGAGGATGATGCCTTAGATACAATTCTTCATATTTGTATTGCCCAGCTAGGGAGTCACAATGTCCGCATGGTAACCTGCATATCATGTAGTAATAGTTGTCACCTGTCCACATCCCTAGATTGTATATGAGAGGCAAGCAAATAAGACTTATAAAATCCTTGAAAAATACACTTTCCATGTTGCACGTTATAAAAAGAGTCTTGTAATAGTTTTAAGATTTTTACACAAAAACTGGAGAAGTCTTCATTGTGATTGCTACTTTCAAGGACAATTACAAGGAAGGAAAGCACTGTTTGAATGGTACTATAAGGTTGTTCTCAACGACCCCATAGTACAGTGCTTGAAATGTAACACATTGATATATTCCTCTGAACGGATAACAATCACCTCTTTCTGAAGAGGATAATTAAAGTTCAACTGTTTGCCTCTAAAATTTATCATATTGGTTTATATACAGTCTAATAAATCCCCTCCAACTTATTTATAATGTGTGATGCTGGGTTGAGATTGAATTTATTGAAGAAAAATTTTTCAAGCGGAATCCACATCACGAAAAGCTCCTTTAATTTTTTCCTGAAGAGAATTTGAAGAGTCTTTTGAAGCATTTTTTTCCCCCAACACTGTTTTGTAGCCTTTTAAAATGACAAAAGTTTGAAGACAATTCTGCAAGAAATTCTCCTTAAGGAAGTGACATATCACGCCATTCTTTTCTCCTACAAGATTTTCGAATTCTGGTCTGAAAAAGGCTCAAAGAACTAGCATCAGCAGCAAAGTGGGCTTTCTTACAAACTAATTAATAAGAATATTCAAGAGTGTTCAAAATCTGTTCTTGAGAACTTTGGAGCGGATTTGATTCAAAATCTTCCTCCGAAAACTCAGTGTGAACATAGCATGACTTGATAAAACGAAAGCAATTATAAAAAAAAAATTATAAACATGTTCATAATTAACAAAAAGCACAGATCATTATCCATATCCTGTTCCCCAAAGCTTTCATCCAAAAATATTACTATCGCTTTCTTTAAATCTGAGAAATTATTTTTACCACTCTATCAATGTACAATAAAAGAAAAAATGAAAACCCATTCTCAAATAGATAATCAATCAAATCTAATCAAATAGATTATCAATTAGCCTTCTTATTATTTTTGAAAAGGTCCTATCTGCACCCCATACCCTTGGTTAGATTTACCTCTGTCCTAAATCTCCAATTTTAATGTTGTGTTTATTAATTTTCTTTCTTTTTTGTACTAATAAAATCATTGTAATATATTTGTGGCTCTATACTCCTTAGCTTTTTATAGTTTTTTTTTCAAGGTGTATCAGGAGAGCATTAGTATTTTTTCAGGTCAATATATATGGGTCTCATTATCAAACAGCGTTGATAAAGATCAAACCAATATTATAATAAATACTATTTATATATTGTATTTTTGGGTTTAAATCATATCTTAACTATTACGCAATTCTCTATCCAGCAAGTTGTCAAGTTATTAAATTATACATCAATTCTCAATCTTAAAAATTATAAAACTATATAAAATATTACAAATTATGGATACTAGATTCTGTGATGGGACATTAATATAGGGAACAAGTCTGACTCACATAAGTGGACTCGGAAAGCAATTTTTCCCTAATATGGGGTAATTAGCATTTGCCTTATGGAGTTTTTGCTTTCCTCTGGATCAGCATGTTAGGCTACAGGTTGATCTCAATGGACTAAAGTCTACCTTAAATTTTAAAAACTATGAAGCTATGAAATGTATAAATTATGTGAAAATGTAGAATTCATGCTGCTTTATTAGATTAAATTTACATTTATTTTTACACTCCGTAATACTTCGTCATAACAGCCATTTTAGGATTTCTGATTGGCTATTTTGATTTAGATAAATACCTTAAGAATTTGAATAAATACTTTAATAATTTGTATAAATACTATACACAATTGAATTTCGTACAGTTTAATCTGACAAGTCTTAATGCTAATATTATATTTTCAAAATTATAGGAAATTTATGCAAAAGTAATTCCACAACTAATTGAGTTAATTAATAAATTTTTCACTAATTTCAGTGCTTAGAAAATAAGTTGACTTAATCCTTAGGTCTCCTTTTAGTAGTCATAATGCTGTCACATATTTTGTGCATAGAATATGATCAGATTGCTTCCGAATAATGGAAGAAAAATATTGTTGAGGGTTGTTTTTTGTCACAAGTAAGGTGGTGTAGTCATAAATATAATATTTAATCAACAGATTTCATATTTACTGTGATGCTAAAAGAGGTTGATAACAATCTGTATATATATATTTAACTTTCAAGTAAAATGAAAAGAAAAAAAAGAAAAAGTAATAATAAAATGATAATAATCATTAGAATATTTTTTTTGTGTGCAACAGTCAAGGAAGGTTTTTGTGATCAGAAGTATAAATATATGTAAAAAAATATGTAACTATTTATTCTAAGGCTAAGTTCCCACTATGAGTATTTGGTGCATTTTTTTCTGCTGTGTATTTTCAGTGTTCAGAAAATGCAGTGTATTACAGTTGCAGTAAAGTGGATGAGATTTCAATAAATCTCATGCACACAGTGCTTTTTATGCAGTGCATGTTTGAAATCCGCAACATGTCATTATAAAATATGCATGTTTTTGCACATTTTCCCCTTAGACTTTAGATGAGGAATTTCTGCAAATAAAATAAAAATGGTAATTCGCACTTTATCAATGTAGTTACCGTATATACTCGAGTATAAGCCGAGATTTTCAGCCCATTTTTTAGGGCTGAAAGTGCCCCTCTCGGCTTATACTCGAGTCATATACCAGGGGGTCGGCGGGGAAGGCGGAGCGCAGCTGTCCTATATACTCACCCCCTCCTGGCGCGGTCTCTCCAGCCCCTGCTCTTCTCCCTCGGTCTCCGACCTGTGTTCAGCAGTCCTGTGGTACCGCTCATTAAAGTCATGAATATGCACATATTCTGAAGTTAGGCATAGCTGCCGGAGACTGAGCAGGGGCTCCAGTAGGGGGTGAGTATAAGCGATATTCATCTGTCCCCGTTCCACCGTTGCTCGCCGCTGTGTCCTCGCATCCTCTGGCTGTGAATGTTCAGATCAGAGGGCGCGATGACTTGGTTAGTGCGCGCCGCGCCCTCTGCCTGAGCATTCACTGCTGGACTACCCGGAAGACAGCGGCGTGCAGCGGTGGACAGGGGACAGGTGAATATTGCAGGTGCTGGGGCCTGAGTCTGCGGTGACACCGGCACCTGTCCCCAATAGCGCGCCGGTGTCCCTGCCTGCTCAGGACACCTGCACCTGGCCCCCCAGCGACGAGAGGTGAGTATGTCTTTTTTTTTTTTTTATTTGCAGCGGCAGGCAACATAAGGGACCTATACTATCATATCGGGGCACAATCTATGGAACATCTTGTGGGGCATAATACATGGGGCAGCATATGGGCACAATACATGGGGCAGCATATGGGGCACAATCTATGGAGCATCTTGTGGGGAATAATTCATGGGGCAGCATATGGGGTACAATACATGGGCAGCATATGGGGCACAATCTATGGAGCATCTTGTGGGGCATAATCTATGGAGCATCATATGGGGGCATAATACATTGGGCAGCATATGGGGCACAATCTATGGAGCATCTTGTGGGGCATAATACATGGGGCAGCATATGGGCACAATCTATGGAGCATCTTGTGGGGCATAATACATGGGGCAGCATATGGTGCACAATCTATGGAGCATTTTGTGGGGCATAATATATGGGGCACAATCTATGGAGCATCTTGTGGGGCATAATACATGGGCAGCATATGGGGCATAATCTGTGGAGCAGCATATGGGGCTCCTGATTCAATATGGCTATTCAAAAACATTTAACCTACTTTAATTTTACTTTTATTGGTATCTATTTTTATTTTTGAAATTTACCAGTAGCTGCCACATTTTCCACCCTAGGCTTATACTTGAGTCGATAAGTTTTCCCAGTTTTTTGTGGCAAAATTAGGGGGGGTCGGCTTATGCTCGGGTCGGCTTATACTCGAGTATATACGGTATATCTCAGTTAAGTAACAGTAAAAATTTCTAAACCAAAGCAGTTTTATAAAAACATGACATATCAGAAGGAGGCAAAAACAGCTGAAAAAAACAAGATACCGTATATACTCGTGTATAAGCCGAGATTTTCAGCACCTTTTTTTGTGCTGAAAATGCCCCCTCGGCTTATACACGAGTCATAGGGCAGAAACCAGCGGGGGAGGGGATGCGGCGGCAGGAGCCGGTGGCTGGGACATCATACTCACCCTCCCCGTGCCATCGCTGAACGTCCCTGCAATCCTGCGTTCTCCCCGGCTTCCTGCAGCTCTCCCCGGCTTCCTGCAGCTCTCCAGCGCTGAGCGGTGATGTAATACCCGCTCATTAAGGTCATGTAATATGGACGCGACGCCACTCCCATAGGCGTGGCCTCCATATTCATGGCCTTAATGAGCGGTATTACGTCACCGCTCAGCGCTGGAGAGCTGCAGGAAGCCGGGGAGAGCTGCAGGAAGCCGGGGAGAACGCAGGATTGCCGGCCGGGACGTTCAGAGATGGCACGGGGAGGGTGAGTATGATGGAGGAGGATGGGGGGAGCATGGAGGAGGACAAGGAGCATGGAGCAGGACGGGGGGGATGACGGAAAGCACGGAGCAGAACGGGGGGAGGACGGAGAGCACGGAGCAGAACGGGGGAGGACGGAGAGCACGGAGCAGAATGGGGGAGGACGGAGAGCACGGAGCAGGACGGGGGTGGGCACAGAGGAGAATGGGGGAGTGCAGAGCTGGATGGGGGAGCACGGAGCAGGACAGGATAATGGAGCAGGAGGAGGGGAGCACAGAGGAGAATGGGGGAGCACAGAGCAGGAAGGCAACTTATACACCCGGCTTATACGCGAGTCAATAAGTTTTCCAAGTTTTTGTATCAAAATTAGGGGGGTCGGCTTATACACGGGTCGGCTTATACATGAGTATATACGGTAAATATGCATTTTTAAAACACTCAAAAACACAATGAATAAAATGCAATCTAATTTAGCTAATTGGAGCAGAAATACTGTAGAAAATCTGCAGCATCAAAAACTCACCAAATAATCATTATGGGAACGTAGCCTAGGGTCCACTTGAACACGGTAGGACTTTATGCAGATTTTGGTGGGGTTTCTGCTTTGAAAAATGCTTTACATTCCGTGCTTATGAATTGTTTTTCTACTACACTGTTCACATTTTATGGAAAATTACTTTAAGGTCTTGATCGCATCATGTAAAAAAAGCAGTTATGAATATCATACTACAGTAAATATTGCTGTGATTTCTGGTTTGAAGATCTAACTTAATAGGGCTAATTCTTAATCATTAGAACTGCAGTGCTGTAAATTGCACAACCAAGGCAGAAATCCAAGTGCCATCCTCAGATTTCTTCTGTGGATTCTGTAATAAACTCTGTTTTAGATTTGAAATATGAAAACCTGTAAAGTGTAAAAATACACAAGTATTTTACGAAAGAGGTAGTCATTAGTGATGAGCGAACATGCTTAGTGATACTTAGATATCACTTGAGTATCTGGGTGCTCGGATATACTTGGCACTCATTGAACATTGGCTGGTGCTCGTTTTAAATGCTCGAATCCCTGCTCCGCATGTTTGGTGCCTGTTACACAGCCGATAAACAAGCGGGGATTGCCTGCTACTCACTGTAATGCCATAGCCATCTTGGTAGTGGCATTACTGTGATTGGCTAGCAACATTACCTCATTAGAGGTTATAAAAAAACCTGCACCGCCATGCTCGGCACACTGACGCCATTGCACAGCTCAGGGTCAGTTGTAATTGGAGGAAGAGTGTAGTTGTCAACCCTGTGTGCACAGTTTTTGGAATCAGAGTCCTCTAGTGGTGATACTTTGCTGAATCATCATACTAAATGTATTTCTTAGGGAAAATCTTGTGCTCTACTGTTTCTGTGTGATACATTCTGCTTTAGGCAGAGTTTAGGGCTTTGTAGTCTGCTAAATATATAGCTGTTGCAGGTGACTACATTTTTTTCATGAAAAAAATTACTGTATTTTCATCCAAGCGCGCTGACACATGGCACAGCGCGGGAGCGCTGCCATACGCATTGACTCGGCACCAAGCGCACGCAGAGGATCCCAGGTTAGAGCACAGCCGCATACATTGGATCAGCCTTCTATCTCCACGGACCATAGCAATATATAGCTGACTCTCCATATAGCGACGCCTCTTATATTGCCATAAAAGGACTGAACCTTGGCTCTCTTTTCCTTTACTCACTATTTTGGCACTGGACTATTCCTGAGCGACGTTTTGAAAAAGGCTAAATTATAGCCGAAACGTTATTTCGCTCTTTTCTTTTTGTCCTTATCTGTTGCCACAATCAGTTAATAAATGTCAACTAGACTTTGAAGCCTTATTTTCTACTTAGAGTGCGGTGTATCCATTATCTTTGATATTATAGGACAATTCGTCCTTTACACCAGCGCCTCACATACTTACTGAGTGCACGTCATTCTCTCTTCTATGTATTTTCATCCATACAGTTTAACATGCTTTGTGTGAATTACGCTGGCTTGAAATTTTTAAAAAATCCTTGGCCTGCTACAGGTCACCACATTTTTTTGTTCCAAAAATTGACTATTGTCATCCATACAGTTTAACGTGCTTTGTGTGAAATTATGACGGTGGTAAGAAATTTAAAAAAAAAAAAACGCTTGGCCTGCTACAGGTGACCATTTTTTTTGTTCCAAAAATTGACTATTGTCATGCATACAGTTTAATTTGCTTGGTGTGAAATTACAGTGGCTTGAAATTTGAAAAAAACTCTTGGCCTGCTACATATGACCATATATTTTTGTTCTAAAAATTAACAATTGTCATCAATACAGTTTATTGTGCTTTGTTTGAAATTATAGTGGATTGAAATTTTTAAAAACTGCTTGGCCTGCTACAGATGACCACATTTTTTGTTCCAAAAATTGACTATTGTTATCCATACGGTTTAACCTGTTTTGTGTGAAATTACAGAAGTTTGAAATTTTTTAAAAACTTTTGGTCTTCTACAGGTGACCAAATTATTTTGTTCCAAAAATTGACTATGTGTCATCCATTCAGCTTAACGTGCTTTGAGTGAAATTACGATGGTGAGAAAATTTTAAAAACTACTTGGCTTGCTACAGGTAACCACATCTTTTATAAAAAAAATTGTTTCAATTAATCAAGAAAACTTGGTTTCCAGAGACCTAGCAATTGGAAAATTAGTAAGGCATGCAGTAAGGGACAGGGAAGTGGAAGTGCTGCTGATGGTGCATGCAGACACCGAGGTGGTGGGGCAGATAAGACTTTTCCTGTTGCTGGAGAACAAGCTACACACCCATAGATGGCTCATAGTTTCCTGTCCAACTTTGCACGGAGGCACTGGAAACCACTTTTGAAGTCATACCCGTGCAAACAGGTGGTTGGTTGAATAGCATACAATGCTTCCAGCATGCTTACCAACACCATCCAGTATTCCACACGGTTCAGTCTCACCAGCCAAGAGTCTGGATCACTTAATCCTCACCCTGATCCTCCTTCCTCCCACCATGTCGAGTCCCAGGAGACCAGTGATCACACAATAGGACAATCCAAGGAGCTCTTTACATCATGATTTCATGACTGCAGCCTCTCACACTGCATGTTCCAAAAGGAATAGGAGAACATGCTGTTTAGTGATGCACAAAACCCAGAGCAGCCACGGTCACAGCAAGATGATGGTGGGCAACCACAGATTTAGTAGAAGGAGGAAACTGATGATGAGACACAGTTGCCGATAATTAAGGTTGTTGTTAAGTCATCAAGTCAGAAGGACCAGTGTGGATATATCCTTCATGGAGCATATCAGGAAATTTGGAGCAGGCCCTCTCCACAGAGCACAGAAGAAAGCTATATTATAGTTATATGCCTCTAATTTAATTTGATTTAATTTCATGGCCAGTATGAGTTGCTATGATAGCCAGAGGCCAGCTGAATACCCCTGTGCTAGTCACATGATTGCTTCTGTAACATCCAGCCTGTAGCTCAGCATCATAAAAGAATGATTTTTACTATATACAGAAATACTCGTACAGTACAATTGCTATATATAGTGCAAGCAATCAGATGATAGCAAGTTCAATTCCCCAAAGAGGAGTATCAGATAAAGTAAAAAGAAAAGGAAAAAAGATTTTAAAATATAAAAAAAGAGAGATATAAAAATTCGGATCACCCCCTTTTTTATAAGTTACCTTTACCAATAAAGAAATGTAAAAAAAATACATATTTCGCATTAACATGTACATAAAACTCTGATCTATCTAAATGTAAAATTCATCAACCCGGTCAGTAAAAACTATAAAGAGAAAAAATTAAAATGCCAGCATTATGTGTTTTTGATTTCTGCAACTCCACAAAAATCTGTAATAAGAAGTGATCAAAGTGTTTTATGTACCCAAAACTAGTATAAAGAAAAACAGTAGGTCACACGCTAAAAGAAAATAAAAAAGCTCCTCACAGCTCCATTGACAAAAAAGTAAAAATATTGCAGTTTTGGAAAATGGCGACTAAACCTACATTTTTTAAAAAATTTCTGAATTTTTTTCACCACTTAAAAAAATGCAACTTTGTTTACCATTGTCAACATAATTATCTGGAGATTCATATTTTAGGTGATTTTTACTGCACAATGAGCATCAAAAAACAAAACCTAAAAAACAATAGTGGACTTGCGTTTTTTTTTTCAGTTTCATTTCACTTAAATTTTTTTTCAAATTATCCAGTACTCCATATAATAAAATGGATAATGTAATTCCAAAAAATTCAACTAACTCCACAAAAACAAACCATCACATGGCTTTTTAGCAGGAAAATATAAAAAGTTATGCCTCTTGGAAGAAGGGAAAGGAAAAAAAAAGTGCAGAAAAGAAAAATGGCTCTGTCCTGTAGGGGTTAAAGGGAGTATCTGGGACTTTACAAAAAGCAAAAACATGTATTGAAACACTAACAGGCAGGTAATTGCAGCGTACCTGCCTTATGTGCCTAGTGCCGTTCTTCCCATACTGCTTGTCACATACCACTCTTGCCTGGTATTCAGCTGCCTCATTTGACGCAACAAGGTGGGACTTCTGACATCATTCTGACTGACAGCCTGCTCCCCAAATTAGGCATCAGGGATCCAACCATAAATCAGAATAATGTTGGAAATCTCACCATGTCGACAGAGCGGAGTGGAAAAGAAGCCTCTAGTCTGTGAACATAATATCAGCACAGTCTTCTGGATCCCTAGCAGGAGTAATCTGTGACAGCTCTGTGCCGGTGAAGAACGGCGCCGTGCACAACAGGCAGGTAAGTTGCAATTACCTGCCTGTTAGAGCTTTGATATATTTTTTTGTTTTTGTAAAGTCCGGGAGATACCCTTTAAAGAGAATCTTTCACCAGATCTTTGATCTGACCATATCATGGTATACAGGTTCCAGTACTGAATAAAATAGTTTTTATTCTCATCTCCATTACAGGGATATTAGCTTATAAAGTTTCGATTATAATTAGTGATGAGCGAGTATACTCATTACTCGGGTGTCTTCCAAGTATTTGGGCGAGCTCGAAGATTTAGTTTGTGTCGCCGTAGCTGCATGATTTGCAGCTGCTAGACAGCCTGGATACATGCGGGGATTCCCTAACAGGCAATCCCCACATGTATTCAGGCTGTCTAGCAGCCGCAAATCATGCAGCTATGACACTAACTAAATCTCCAAGCACAAGGAAAACTCGAGCAACGAGTATACTCGCTCATCACTAATTATAATCTAGATTATATCCAAGGGGGTGCTACCAAAGATTTGTCTCCAGTTGTGTGTCCTTTTTCCTCTGGATCATGTTGACCAATCAAAAGCAGAAGGTATCATTTGGGGAAAAAGAACACACCTCCACAGTAGCTAAAAACAGGCTTTCATTTAAAAGTGCTGGATTAAAGCATAGTGAGACAAAGCTCAGCTTAGCTATACTCCCCTTCAACTACGCTGACTACCGTCAGATGAAAGCTAAAGTTGTTTGTAATCTCTGCTCACTTTGCACTTTGTAATTACTCTGCAGTGAGGAGAGTAGGCTATCATTACATATCTCACACTGAGAAACCTGATGTAAGCAATTGTGGGGGGTATTTGCTTTTTTCCCCTGTATGTTTCTGCTTGTTTATGACTGGTCAACATCATACAGGAGAAGAAGTAAATACCCATAGAGAAAAATCTCTGGTAACGCCAGCTTGGACTAATCATAAATTATAACCCAAACTTCACATTTGAATACCCACAGTGCAGAATAAATTACCATGGCAATATAGATATGCTAAACAAAAGTTAAAGGTCTCTTAGTGAGTTCCCGGTAACGCTCGTGTTGCCTGGCTGCGCACGCAACAACCAATTACAGAAGGGAGGATTTCAAGATCCCGTCACGCAACAACCAGGCAAACTCTAAACGACATGCGGCGCTCTTTAACCAGATTCTGCTATTCGCGCGTGCGTCGCCCAACAGAATTAAAAGGCTATGTACCTGCCCTTCGGAGGTGTTCCGAGTGTCCTGAACACTCCGGAAGATCGCGCGTCATAAAGGGCGGGGCTAAGACACGAATCCGCTCCGTCAAAGCGCATGGTCCGACCGTGAACCCTAGCCTAAAGGAAAGAAATAAACTGAACTCTACAACCTGGAGAGGTTTTCTTTGAACAGCATTCACTTTACTTCCCCTGCTATGTTTACCAGGAATCAGATGCAATATTCTACTCTAACATGATGACCTATGATTTTATTTATAAAGTGCCTTAGGTCAATGCTTGCTATCCTGTGACCATGTCAGCTACCAGTTTACAGTATTACAGGCTGAGGTCACAGTCTTTTTCTTTGCTCAAGCTGATTGCCTGTTTCTCAACACCTGCCTTATACATGACAGCTCTGTGTCCTCATAAATTATAAATCATGTGCCTTCTGTCCTGATGCTTTGGGACAACCACAAAGTTAGAAACTGTTCTGTAACTTTAGAACATGAAGTGTTGGATGAGACAGCTGAGAGAAAATCAGACATACATTGCTGCACCGAGGTCTTCAAACTTTTTGTATGCAGAAATAATCAGATTAGAATGTAATTAGTGGTAATTAGAGAATTATAAGGACTATGTTAAGTAGAATATTGGAGAAGAAGAATGATTCAATTTCATTTTACATAAGGAGTTTGCTGATTGACCGAACATGTAGGCATCATCAATCATTTGTTTGTACATAGCTGCTATGATCTTTTACAGTTCTTTGATCTAAGTCACAAGGTCATTGGCATTCATGAGCCACTAAAGTATGCTGAAGTGAAGGTATCGGTAAAGTCTAAGCTTTACTGATAGATTTGGTTACTAAGTATCCTGGTGCAAACAAAGAAAAAAATACACTGTGGTTGCTGCTATCCATTTAGATCAAATTATTCTAAAATTAAAAGTGGTCCCTAGAAGATTTAATTATTTGTAATCTGTTCAGATTTAATAAAACAAAGATTAAGAATGTTAAAAAATATGTAAAATTGATGTAACATGCAGAAAATATTATTTACAATCAAATATCGCTGAAAGTATTTTGCAGGAAAACATGTCAACTACACTATGTGCAGAATTATTAGGCAAATGAGTATTTTGATCACATCATCCTTTTTATACATGTTTCCTACTCCAAGCTGTATAGGCTTGAAAGCCAACTGTCAATTATGTAAATAAGGCGATTTGCATCTCTGCAATGAGGAGGGGTGTGGTCTAATGACATCAACACCCTATATAAGGTGTGCTTAATTATTAGGCAACTTCCTTTCCTTTGGCAAAATGGGTCAGAAGAGAGACTTGACGGACTCTGAAAAGTCAAAAATTGTGAGATGTCTTGCAGAGGGATGCAGCAGTCTTGAAATTGCCAAACTTTTGAAGCGTGATCACCGAACAATCAAGCGTTTCATGGCAAATAGCCAACAGGGTCGCAAGAAGCGTGTTGATAAAAAAAAGGTGCAAAATAACTGCCCATGAATTGAGGAAAATCAAGCATGAAGCTGCCAAGATGCCATTTGCCACCAGTTTTGCCATATTTCAGAGCTGCAACGTTACTGGAGTATCAAAAAGCACAAGGTGTGCCATACTCCGGGATAATGGCCAAGGTAAGGAAGGCTGAAAAAAGACCAACTTTGAACAAGAAACAAAAGATAAAACCTCAAGACTGGGCCAAGAAATATGTTAAGACTGATTTTTCTAAGGTTTTATGGACTGATGAAATGAGAGTGACTCTTGATGGGCCAGATGGATGGGCCCGAGGCTGGATCAGTAAAGGGCAGTGAGCTCCACTCCGACTCAGACACCAGCAAGGTGGAAGTGGGGTACTGGTATGGGATGGTATCATCAAAGATGAACTTGTGGGACCTTTTCGGGTTGAGGATGGAGTGAAGCTCAACTCCCAGACCTACTGCCAGTTTCTGGAAGACTCCTTCTTCAAGCAGTGGTACAGGAAAAAGTCGGTATCGTTCAAGAAAAACATGATTTTCATGCAGGGCAATGCTCCGTCACATGCATCCAAATACTTCACAGCGTGGCTGCCCAGTAAAGGTCTAAAAGAAGAAAAAATAATGACATGGCCCCTGTTATGATTTGGTAGCTGAGGAGAGCAGGCAAAAAAGGCAATACACCAGAGAGGTTGGAATCTACTGGATTGCAGTACCCTGACTAACCACCACAACTAAAGGCAGCCGTGGAGCGTACCTACGTTGGTCCTAGACGCCTCGTCACAGCCTGAGAAGCTAACTAAACCTAAAGATAGAAAGAGGAAAATTATCTGCCCCGGAGCAGATCCCCAAAGAACTTAGGAAGCCCCCAAACATGTAATGGCGGTTAGACAAGAGGAAATACAGACACAGACAGAAAATAGTATGAGCAAACGTTGGGGCCCAATCTTCCTAGAAAGAAAAGGATAGGAAGGACACTTACTGCAATCCAAAAAACCCTAAAAAAAAATACAAACACACTAATTGCAAAAACACCTGAGATCACACGACCTCTACCACCTAAATTAGTTCTCTGGTGTAACAAAACTAAGCAGCAGCCACTGAAAAAACTGGAAAAGGCAAATGAACAAATAACAATGGCTCAGATAAACTGAGAGGAGCACAAGCCCCCGGAGGGGACCCGGCTGACCTCCACAGAAGTGCAGGTCAAAATGCAAAAAGCAAGCACAAAAATAAAAGCAGAAAATATCTTATCTGTTAGCAGAAGTTGCAGGCAAGACACAGCAAGCTTCAAAGTGAACCAGGAACCAAAGTTGAGACAAGAACAATTGATCACCGGCAACCCTGATGGGAGGGAACCTCCCTTATATAAGACCAGTCTGTAACACCTGATTGCCAATCTTCACAATCTTCATTGAATAGTTCAGTACTGTTAGTAACCACCAGAGGGAGCTTCTGCTCAGAATTCATTTCTAATAAATTCACAACAGGCCCCCTTGTTCACCTGATCTGAACCCCATAGAGAACCTGTGGTCCCTCATAAAATGGTAGATCTGCAGGGAGGGAAAACAGTACACCTCTCGGAACAGTGTCTGGGAGGCTGTGGTGGCTGCTGCATGCAATGTTGATCGTAAACCAATCAAGCAACTGACAGAATCTATGGATGGAAGACTTTTGAGTGTCATCGTAAAGAAAGGTGGCTATATTGGTCACTGATTTTTTATTTTTTGAATGTTAGAAATGTTTATTTCTAAATTTTGTGTTGTTATATTGGTTTACCTGGTGAAAATAAACGAGTGAGATGGGTATATATTTGGTTTTTATTAAGTTGCCTAATAATTCTGCACAGTAATAGTTACCTGCACAAACAGATATCCTCCTAAGATAGCCAAATCTAAAAAAAAAAACACTCCAACTTTCATAAATATCAAAGCTTAATATTTTTGGGTCTTTTGGGTTGATTGAGAACATAGCTGTTGTTCAATAATAAAAAGAATCCTCTCAAATACAACTTGCCTAATAATTCTGCACACACAGTGTATTACCGTATATACTTGAATATAAGCTGACCCGGGTATAAGCCGAGGCACCTAATTTTCCGCAAAAAAACTGGAAAAACTCATTGACTCGAGTATAAGCCTGGTATGCATTGCCCCCTCATCCTCAACCTGGTATGCATGGCCTCCTCATCCCCATCCTGGCATGCATGGCTCATCATCCCCAAACTTGTATGCATGGCTCCTCATCCCTATCCTGGCATGCATGGCTCCTCATCCCTATCCTGGCATGCATGGCTCCTCACCCGTATCCTTGTATGCATGGCTCCTCATCCCTATCCTGGCATGCATGGCTCCTCATTCCTATGCTTGTATGCATGGCTCCTCATCCCTATCCTTGTATGCATGGCTCCTCATCCTTATCCTTGTATGCATGGCTCCTCATCCCTATCCTGGTCTGCATGGCTCCTCATCCCTATCCTTGCATGAATGGCTCTTCATACCTATCCCTGTATGCATGGCCATATCCTTATCCTGGTATGCATGGCCCCATCCCTATCCTTGTATTCATGGCCCCATCCTTATGCTGATGTGCATGGCCCCATCCCTATCCTTATATACATGGCCCCATCCCTGTCCTTGAATGCATGGTCCCATCCCTATTCTTGTATGCATGGCCCCATCCATGTCCTTGTATGCATGGCCATGGCTCCATCCTTATCCTTGTATGCAGGGCCTTATCCCTATCCTGGTATGCATATATCCATTACTATCCTTGAATGCATGGCTCCATCCCTATCCTTGTATGCATTGCCCTATCCCTATCCTTGCATGCATGACCCCATCCTAATCCTGGTATGTATGGCCCCCATCAAAAAACATAAAAAAATAAACTATTATACTTACCTTCCTGCGCTCCCTCACAGTGTCTTGTCCGGTGCCAACAGCTGCTTTATGCTTGTAAGCAGTGCATGGCTGGGATGTCATGAGCTGCTCACAACAGAGCACAGCTGCTGGAATACTCACCGCTCCCCACGCCAGAACTATGTGCGTGGAGGGCAGTGAGTATTTATTGCAATTAAGTAGCGCTCACAGTGTCAGCCACCGGGTGGTCACGTGTGCCCGCTACTTAAGAGAAATGAATATTCACCTCTTTCCACACCCATGTGACACTCTGCGCGCTATTACAAGAAATGAATATTCACTGCCAACTGTTTGTTTTTACTGTGTTATTATAAAGGTACACCCATGGTCAAAATTGTTCGTACCCCTCATTTCATGACAGAAAAACCCACAATGATGACAGAAATAACTTGAATCTAACAAAAGTAATAATAAATCAAAAATCTATGAAAATGAGAAAATGAAAATCACACATTGCTTTTAAACCATACTTCCACAGAATTTAAAAAAATATATAACTCATGAAATAGGCCTGGACAGAAATGATTGTACCTCTGAAAATAATGTGACTAAAGGGACATGTTAAATCAAGGTGTGGCCACTAATTAGCATCACAAGTGTCTACAACCTTGGAATCAGTGAGTGGGCCTGTATAGAGGGCTACAGATCCTCGCTGTGCTGTTTGATGACATGGTGTGTATCACACTCAACATGGACCAGAGGAAGCGAAGGAAAGAGTTGTCTGAGGAGATTAGAAAGAAAATTATAGACAAACATGTTAAAGGTAAAAGTTATAAGACCATCTCCAAGCAGCTTGATGTTCCTCTAACTACAGTTGCCCATATTATTCAGAAACTTAAGATCCATGGGACTGGAGCCAACCTCCCTGGATATGGGCATATGAGGAAAATTGATGACAAATCAAAGAGACAAATAATTCGAATAATAACAAAAGAGCCCAGAAAAAATGATAAACAGTTTAAAAGGTGAGCTTCAAGCTCAAGGAACATCAGTGTCAGATCGCACCATCCTTCGTTACATGAGCCAAAGTGGACTTCATGGGAGACAACCAAGGAGGACACCATTATTGATAAAAAATCATAAAAAAGCCAGACTGGAATTTGCCAAACTACATGTTGACAAGCCACAAAGCTTCTGGGAGAATGTCCTATGGACGGATGAGACAAAAATTAAACTTTTTGGCAAGGCACATCAGCTCTATGTTCACAGGCAGAAAAATGAAGCATATCAAGAAAAGAACACTGTCTCTACTGTGAAACATGGAGGAGGCTCTGCTATGTTCTGGGGATGCTTTGCTACATCTGGCACAGGGTGTCTAGAATCTGTGCTGGGTACAATGAAATTTCAAGACTATCAAGGGATTCTAGAGAGAAATTTGCTGCCCAGTGTCAGAAAGCTTGGTCTCAGTCGCAGGTCATGGGTCTTGCAACAGGATAATGACCCAAACCACACAGCTAAAAACACTCAAGAATGGCTAAGAGGAAAACATTGGACTATCCTGAAGCAGCATTCTAAGAGCCCTCACCTAAATCCTATTGAGCATCTTTGGAAAGAGCTGAACATGCTGTCTGGAAAAGGCAACGATCAAACACGAGGCAACTGGAGCAGTTTTCTCTTGAGGAATGGACAAAATACCTGTTGAGAGGTGCAGAAGTCTCATTGACAGTTACAGGAAACATTTGATTGCAGTGATTGCCTCAAAAAGTTGTGCAACAAAATATTAAGTTAAGGTTAAGGGTACCACCATTTCTGTCCAGGTCTATATCATGAGTTTTATTTTTTTTTTATTCTGTGGAAGCATGGTTGAAAACAAATGTCTGACTATCATTTGTTCATTTTCATAGATTTTTGATTTATTATCACTTTTGTCAGATTCAAGTTATTTCTGTCACCATTGTGAGTTTTTCTGTCATGAAATGAGGGGTACCAACAATTTTGACCAAGTGTGTATAACTGCTACAGCTTGCCAAAACATTAGAATCCAGGAAACTAAACAAAATAGGGCCATCAACGAATGTGAAAATTTAAGTTTGGCATGGGTTGTGTAATACTGAGCAAGTCTCCAAATAATCTATTAATTTTAAATTACAAACTTTTTAAAGTAAATTAGAAAAATCAGTATTATTTGTCAAAACTCTTATTGCCCACTGGCTCAGTTTTCAGTCTGCCCATCATTCTACAGAAAATCTTGCAAAATTACTATATAATAACTGGAAACCATCATAACTTACAAGATATATAGCTTCTGGATGTATTGGTACCTAGAATGCCTAAAACACAACGTGAATTTGTTTTGTTTCTTCTTAGCACCTTTTTTTCACAGCCTAGAAGTCATAGAAAAATTCTGAATAAAATTTGGTCTGGCTTGTCAACGTAAGGAGGCTTATTCTCCGTGCAATGCTCCTCTGGGAAATTTAATATGCAAATTGCCTCTTAAGAGAAAAAGAGGACTTGAACTCTATAGCGCCACCAATTGGAAGTAGCGATCCTACAAAATGAGTCTTGTAATGTGACTTAAGATAAAAGCCAAATCATATCTCAATTTGCAGACATGGTGTTTCGGACTATTGGTCCTCGTCAGTGCAAAGTATGAGATATGATTTGGCTGTGTGAGAGGCTCTGGACTGAGGTCTAAGGGGTAAGGTTTTTAATTGTGACTTGTAGGATTGCTACTTCCAATAGGTGGCACTATAGAGTTCAAGTCCTATTTTTCTCTTAAGAGGCAATTTGCATATTAAATTTCTCAGAGGAGCATTGCACAGCGAATAAGCCTCCTTACGTTGACAAGCCATAGCTGGTATGTCACTCTCTACAAGGAGAAACCTTACCCCTTAGACCTCAGTCCAGAGCCTCTCACACAGCCAAATCATATTGTAACGCTGGTATTGTCTGTACTTTGTTTTCCAGCGTTACTCTGCATGTTTTTTGCATTAACCCTTTTGCTCCTTTCCCCCTAACCAGCTGGATACTGTTGTCTGTTACCTATATGGATGCTGCTCAGTTCCCGGCTCTGCTGCGTACCCGTACTTGCGTGAGTGGCTCCGCTGCTTTGCATGACCGCCCGCATGTACGGTTCCTGACTTGCTGTGAAAGCCGTCCGTAGCTTGCAAAGTCCTCTGCAGTGGTGCATGACTTACTGCGTGGTTGGCAGCAGCCATTGTTGGGTTCCCTCTGTGTTGTGCTGTCTGGCTCTGCATAGGGGGCGCGGCCCACACCTGTCCTGCTTTTATGTGGATTGGGTGTTTACTAGAATTACTGCTCCAGCCTATCGCTGTGAAGCAGCTCATATATAAAGTTCCCCAGCCCTAGTGGGCGTTGCCAGAGCTTCACATTGAATCCACACTGAATCCCTGAACCTAGCCGTATGTGGTTGTGTGTTCAGCTCCTGCTCTGAATTTGATCAGCTCTGGAGAGCTGATTCCCTGTTCCTGTTGTGTCTTATTCCCTGATCCTGGATCAAACCCGGTACCTGAATGTCTGAACTGTGTCTTGTGTTTCCGCCTATGCTGGGGGCTGATTACCCAGATCGCCGTTCCTGGAGGCTGTATATCCAGGCCTGTTCCTGCTGTGTCTAATTACCTGAACCCCTGATCCTGGATCGCATCCTGTACCTGAATGTCTGAACTGTGTCTTGTGTTTCCGCCTATGCTGGGGCTGATTACCCAGATCGCCGTTCCTGGAGGCTGTATATCCAGGCCTGTTCCTGCTGTGTCTAATTACCTGAACCCCTGATCTTGGATCGCATCCTGTACCTGACTGTCTGAACTGTTTCCTTTGTGTTATGTTCCTGAAATCCTGCTGTGTCCAGAACCCTGTGCCAGTGACTGTGAATCCTTGCTATATAACCTGAGTTCATCTTGGAAGAAGGAGTCCGGTGTGTGCTGAGTTTCTGTTACTCTGTGCTCAGCCTCTGTGCAATCCCCGGCCAGTTCCCGTTGAGCCTGGCGGGGCTTGCACCAGACCGCTGGGGTTCCTTTTCAGGTCGCTGTCAGATGTCCGGATCCTATGCCTGATGACCATGGCCTGATGTCCGATGTCCGACGACCACTTCCAGATGTCCGGATCCTATCCTTCCTGCCTGATGTCCGGATCCTGCCGATCATTGCCAGATGTCCGGAGCCTGCTGATCGGTGCCAGATGTCCGGAGTCCGAGGCCTGTGTTCCAGTCCGTGTTCCTGTGATTCAATCCATGTTCCTGTCCGTGTTCCTGACTCCCTGAGACCCAATCCATGTTCCTGATGTTCTTGTCCGTGTTCCTGACTCCCTGAGATCCAATCCATGTTCCTGTCTGTGTTCCTGACTCCCTGAGATCCAATCCGTGTCCCGGTTGTTCCTGTGCAGTCTAACTCTGTTTCAGCCATCAGCTCCTGATTCCAGTTACCTGCCTGTTACCTGTCGGCTTGCCTGTCTGCCATCCGTCTGCAGTTCCATCCAGAGGCTCGGACGTCATCTGCAGAGATCCCCGGCTCTTGCCTGCTCACCTGGGAGCGATCATCTGCCATCCGACTGCAGCTCCATCCGGAAGTTCGGACATCATCTGCAGAGATCCCCGGCTCTTGCCTGCTCACCTGGGAGCGATCATCTGCCATCCGACTGCAGCCTACCTGGAGGCTCCACCATATCAGGTCGTATATACCTGCCTGTCTAGAGACTGTCTGGTCACTAGCCGTGACAACCTGCCTGTCCAGAGACTGCCTGGTCACTTGCCGTGACAACCTGCCTGTCCCAGAGACTGCCTTGGTCACTTGTCGTGACAACCTGCCTGTCCCAGAGACTGCCCTGGTCACTAGCCGTGACAACCTGCCTGTCCCAGAGTCTGCCTGGTCACTTGCCGTGACAACCTGCCTGTCCCAGAGACTGCCCTGGTCACTAGCCGTGACAACCTGCCTGTCCCAGAGTCTGCCTGGTCACTTGCCGTGACAACCTGCCTGTCCCAGAGACTGCCCTGGTCACTAGCCGTGACAACCTGCCTGTCCCAGAGACTGCCTTGGTCACTTGCCGTGACAACCTGCCTGTCCCAGAGACTGCCCTGGTCACTAGCCGTGACAACCTGCCTGTCCCAGAGACTGCCTGGTCACTTGCCGTGACAACCTGCCTGTCCCAGAGACTGCCTTGGTCACTTGCCGTGACAACCTGCCTGTCCTGCCGGTTCCTCCTTGGTCTACCCTGTGATGACATCTGTCCTGGGTCGGTGTCTGATGTTCTCCTGCTGAGCCTGTGCTACGCCTGAGGCCTGAGAGAGAGGCCGTTCTAGTATGCCCGTGCCAGATGACCCTGGACTTCATCAACCCGTGATGACCCCGCCATCGTCTGACGTTCGTCCTGGGCCGGTGTCTGATGTTCTCCTGCTGAGCCTGTGCTACGCCCGAGGCCTGAGAGTGAGGCCATACTAGTATGCCCGTGTCAGATGATCCTGGACTTCATCAACCCGTGATGACCCCGCCATCGTCTGAAGTCTGTCTGAGGTCGGTGTCTGATGTTCTCCTGCTGAGCCTGTGCTACGCCTAAGGCCTGAGAGAGAGGCCGTCCAAGTATGCCTGTGCCAGATAACCCTGGACTGCATCTACCCGTGATGTCCTCCAGCACTCGTCTGTGATCCTGAGTTGTGTACCCTTCTCTGATGTGCGGAATCGGGAGCCGGGTCTTATGTTCTGTTTATGTACTTTGTTTCTTTAAGTAAACTTTATGTTTCTTCTTACCTGAAGTTGTGCGGTGTTGTCTAGTCCTGCAGGTCGCCACCTTGCCCACATGCTCAGCTGCCACGGATCCCGGTCGCTGCCCTTCCCTATCCGGGCAGGCCCGGGTCTCCCTCCGTGGTCCAGTGGGTCCACATTCTCTTACCATCTGGGACCCATGCCTCACGTCGTCGTGGACTGGCGGCGTGGGAGCATTGGCTAGCTAGGCATGCTATGCCATGTCCCGACGCCCCACAGCCGTGGGAAGTGCTACAGAAAGCTCTGGCCATGGACTCCGCTGAGCATGTGCGGTCTGCAGGACTTTCTCCAAGCTCCACCTGATGTGCAAACTAGACTACTTGGTCCCCACAGGGTAAGTGGACTAGATGGCTCGATTCCCCGCTTGGTCAGCGGTTCGGACTTTTCGAGCTATTAACTCTGCTGCCATATTGTGAACTATGGGACTTACCGGCAAACCCAAGTGAATTTTTCTGGGGAATTTTTTTTTTTTACTTGGGTCTTCAGAAGAGGGGCCTGAGGAGGGGGATACTGTAACGCTGGTATTGTCTGTACTTTGTTTTCCAGCGTTACTCTGCATGTTTTTTGCATTAACCCTTTTGCTCCTTTCCCCCTAACCAGCTGGGATACTGTTGTCTGTTACCTATATGGATGCTGCTCAGTTTCCCGGCTCTGCTGCGTACCCGTACTTGCGTGAGTGGCTCCGCTGCTTTGCATGACCGCCCGCATGTGCGGTTCCTGACTTGCTGTGAAAGCCGTCCGTAGCTTGCAAAGTCCTCTGCAGTGGTGCATGACTTACTGCGTGGTTGGCAGCAGCCATTGTTGGGTTCCCTCTGTGTTGTGCTGTCTGGCTCTGCATAGGGGGCGCGGCCCACACCTGTCCTGCTTTTATGTGGATTGGGTGTTTACTAGAATTACTGCTCCAGCCTATCGCTGTGAAGCAGCTCTTATATAAAGTTCCCCAGCCCTAGTGGGCGTTGCCAGAGCTTCACATTGAATCCACACTGAATCCCTGAACCTAGCCGTATGTGGTTGTGTGTTCAGCTCCTGCTCTGAATTTGATCAGCTCTGGAGAGCTGTTCCTGTTGTGTCTTGTTCCTGATCCTGGATCAAACCCGGTACCTGAATGTCTGAACTGTGTCTTGTGTTTCCGCCTATGCTGGGGCTGATTACCCAGATCGCCGTTCCTGGAGGCTGTATATCCAGGCCTGTTCCTGCTGTGTCTAATTACCTGAACCCCTGATCCTGGATCGCATCCTGTACCTGAATGTCTGAACTGTGTCTTGTGTTTCCGCCTATGCTGGGGGCTGATTACCCAGATCGCCGTTCCTGGAGGCTGTATATCCAGGCCTGTTCCTGCTGTGTCTAATTACCTGAACCCCTGATCTTGGATCGCATCCTGTACCTGACTGTCTGAACTGTTTCCTTTGTGTTATGTTCCTGAAATCCTGCTGTGTCCAGAACCCTGTGCCAGTGACTGTGAATCCTTGCTATATAACCTGAGTTCATCTTGGAAGAAGGAGTCCGGTGTGTGCTGAGTTTCTGTTACTCTGTGCTCAGCCTCTGTGCAATCCCCGGCCAGTTCCCGTTGAGCCTGGCGGGGCTTGCACCAGACCGCTGGGGTTCCTTTTCAGGTCGCTGTCAGATGTCCGGATCCTATGCCTGATGACCATGGCCTGATGTCCGATGTCCGACGACCACTTCCAGATGTCCGGATCCTATCCTTCCTGCCTGATGTCCGGATCCTGCCGATCATTGCCAGATGTCCGGAGCCTGCTGATCGGTGCCAGATGTCCGGAGTCCGAGGCCTGTGTTCCAGTCCGTGTTCCTGTGATTCAATCCATGTTCCTGTCCGTGTTCCTGACTCCCTGAGACCCAATCCGTGTTCCTGATGTTCTTGTCCGTGTTCCTGACTCCCTGAGATCCAATCCATGTTCCTGTCTGTGTTCCTGACTCCCTGAGATCCAATCCGTGTCCCGGTTGTTCCTGTGCAGTCTAACTCTGTTTCAGCCATCAGCTCCTGATTCCAGTTACCTGCCTGTTACCTGTCGGCTTGCCTGTCTGCCATCCGTCTGCAGTTCCATCCAGAGGCTCGGACGTCATCTGCAGAGATCCCCGGCTCTTGCCTGCTCACCTGGGAGCGATCATCTGCCATCCGACTGCAGCTCCATCTGGAAGTTCGGACATCATCTGCAGAGATCCCCGGCTCTTGCCTGCTCACCTGGGAGCGATCATCTGCCATCCGACTGCAGCCTACCTGGAGGCTCCACCATATCAGGTCGTATATACCTGCCTGTCTAGAGACTGTCTGGTCACTAGCCGTGACAACCTGCCTGTCCCAGAGACTGCCTGGTCACTTGCCGTGACAACCTGCCTGTCCAGAGACTGCCTTGGTCACTTGTCGTGACAACCTGCCTGTCCCAGAGACTGCCCTGGTCACTAGCCGTGACAACCTGCCTGTCCCAGAGTCTGCCTGGTCACTTGCCGTGACAACCTGCCTGTCCCAGAGACTGCCCTGGTCACTAGCCGTGACAACCTGCCTGTCCCAGAGTCTGCCTGGTCACTTGCCGTGACAACCTGCCTGTCCCAGAGACTGCCCTGGTCACTAGCCGTGACAACCTGCCTGTCCCAGAGACTGCCTTGGTCACTTGCCGTGACAACCTGCCTGTCCCAGAGACTGCCCTGGTCACTAGCCGTGACAACCTGCCTGTCCCAGAGACTGCCTGGTCACTTGCCGTGACAACCTGCCTGTCCCAGAGACTGCCTTGGTCACTTGCCGTGACAACCTGCCTGTCCTGCCGGTTCCTCCTTGGTCTACCTGTGATGACGTCTGTCCTGGGTCGGTGTCTGATGTTCTCCTGCTGAGCCTGTGCTACGCCTGAGGCCTGAGGAGAGGCCGTTCTAGTATGCCCGTGCCAGATGACCCTGGACTTCATCAACCCGTGATGACCCCGCCATCGTCTGAAGTCTGTCTGAGGTCGGTGTCTGATGTTCTCCTGCTGAGCCTGTGCTACGCCCGAGGCCTGAGAGTGAGGCCATACTAGTATGCCCGTGTCAGATGATCCTGGACTTCATCAACCCGTGATGACCCCGCCATCGTCTGAAGTCTGTCTGAGGTCGGTGTCTGATGTTCTCCTGCTGAGCCTGTGCTACGCCTAAGGCCTGAGAGAGAGGCCGTCCAAGTATGCCTGTGCCAGATAACCCTGGACTGCATCTACCCGTGATGTCCTCCAGCACTCGTCTGTGATCCTGAGTTGTGTACCCTTCTCTGATGTGCGGAATCGGGAGCCCGGTCTTATGTTCTGTTTATGTACTTTGTTTCTTTAAGTAAACTTTATGTTTCTTCTTACCTGAAGTTGTGCGGTGTTGTCTAGTCCTGCAGGTCGCCACCTTGCCCACATGCTCAGCTGCCACGGATCCCGGTCGCTGCCCTTCCCTAGTCCGGGCAGGCCCGGGTCTCCCTCCGTGGTCCAGTGGGTCCACATTCTCTTACCATCTGGGACCCATGCCTCACGTCGTCGTGGACTGGCGGCGTGGGAGCATTGGCTAGCTAGGCAAGCTATGCCATGTCCCGACGCCCACAGCCGTGGGAAGCGCTACACATATCTCATACATACTTTGCACTGACGAGGACCAATAGTCCGAAACACCGTGTCTGCAAATTGAGATATGATTTGTCTTTTATCCTAAATCACATTGCAAGACTCGTTAAAGGGTTAATTGTGACTTGTAGGATCGTTACTTCCAATAGGTGGCGCTATAGAGTACAAGTCCTCTTGCAATTTGCAGAATAAAATTTGTACATTACATTAGTGTAAACTCAATCTCAATGCACAATACTCACCATTAAGTGTTTGCTCAGTCTGATTTCAGCCAAGAACATGGCTGTAAAACTTAAAGTCTTCATCCCTGATCCCTGTTTACTACTTTGTTGCAGTAAGGGACTGTCAGGGTAGATGGTAAGACCTTTTATAAGGTAACGAAGGGGTACAGTATGTCGCTATTAAGTAGGCCTCTCTCATTCAGCAGAAGCCAAGGATTTGATACGCCTCCTTATGCACACTTCCCCCATTGTCATATTCTGGCGTTGCATGTTAATAAGCTGAGCGTTTGGAGGCGCACACTCCATAAGTGATGAGTGTGGTTCATGGCCAAGGCGTGCGTTCCACCTCCCAGGTGTGATATCTCAAACACGAGATGTGATGCGACCACTATGGTTGGTGCGGCACATACAAAAGAAAGTGCAGCATAGAGTGACTCAATAACCATGTCCTGCAGTGTGATCATTTGACATTAGCAGTGGTAGGAGAGACCACTGCTGTCACCAGCAACTTCCCTGATGAATCAATAAGAGGAAATGCATTGGTAGACAGGAGACAATCTGGATATACTGCTACCTCAGACCTGGATAAATGATGAGCATGACAAATGATACTCCTTGTTCAGTCTAATAGGAGGAAGCACATGGAATTATTCTTACAGTTGAAGTTTGAGTGAGAATAAGATGATTTGATTTTGTATGCCATCTTATAATTGGTTGGAGAAGAGTACTATTCCATCTTATTCCTGAAAAAGTAGCCACTGACAAATTCTTCTGTGGCTTAAATTCCTAGTTACTAGTGTGCCGGTTTGGTAATATTTTTGAATTGAAGGTGAGTTCCTGTTGACCCTCATCCTGCAATACCAAATAGATGCAACTGGTTTTAACATCCTTAGGTGTTTTATACTCAGATCTGAATGTGCCGATAGAGGTGCACCTTGTGTTTTTACGTATGCCTTTTATTCCATGTTGTTTGTCTAGGTGTTTTGAACTTTTGTTTATACTGAATTTAATAAAAGTTTGTTTTTATATTATCCCACTTTATTGCTACTTTGCCTAAAATTAATCTTTTCCTAATCTTTTACCCACGATGGAAGGAAATTTTGCAAAAATTTTCACTCCTATTACAAGCAAACTTAGTACCAGTATGAGAGAAGCACTGCATATTTTTTAAATACTATGTTCTAAAATTTGTTGACAAATTGGCCTTTATCATAATAAGGTCCTTGGTCCATGTCATCTTTCATAGAGCTTCAGTCCTTACTTCAAGAACTACAATAGGTCTACAGAAAGCAGGTTGGGAAATAATAGGGGCTGATGAAACAGAAAATTTTCATATTCCAATGATACCTCACACCCTTAACTACACTTCCTTTCAAATAGAGCTTTTTGCATTTCAGAATAATTTTGGTATGGATGTGTGGAATTAGGATCATGAAAACTGAGGATTACTCTAAGCTATTCTCACAACTTAAATGTGTAATTCTGCCACAGCTTTCAGTTCACTTAACTGTGATGTATTTATGACCATGTCTATGTAACTGCACCCTACATAAACTTAGAACGTATGTTGTCTCCACAGAAGAATGGCATGGACTTATGTTACAGCTAAGAAGTTTTATTATTAGTGGCCATAATAAATCTTTTATATTTCCCAAGGAAAACCAAGTGAAGGGAAAGGATGTTAAAACAAAAAATAAAAAAATTGTAATAAACTAGAGATTATACTGGTTAGTCATAAGTAACTTAAAGGAAAATTGACCAGAGTACTGCTCATATTATAGATGCTCCTGAAAGTGTGTGTATGAAAAAAATATTACTTTAATTCTTACGTCTTTCAAATGTAACTACCATACATAGTTTCTTATTATTTATCAGAACAAATTTTTGAGATTTCACAAATTTGGAAAATTTTAATAGGAAAAAGCCATTGGAAAAAAAGAAACTGCAAGTTAAACATACAAACTGTGGTAGACCCACAGCGATGCTTATCCCACATAATAAGTCATAATACAAGAAAGGTAGGAGCCTTAATCCAGATTTTGCAATGTGGCCCAGGAAAATCATTGTCACAATGGTTTTATAATCCTTCTTGAATATTTTCTACCATTTATCAAAATCAGTATTTTGAGTCCATTTCTAGTTTGACTCATAAAAGGTTCAGTTAGACGTCCATTCTTCGCCTACAAGTTTTATATCTTTTTCACAGATAGAATTTCATGTCAGTGGGAGTCTATGGGTCTATGGGGCTGTTTGCATGCCTTATTAATTTGAAGAGATCAATGTAAAATTACAGAGATATGTCTGATATTGACCCAAGGTTCTGAACAAAATTTGCAATGGAGGTTTATGAGTCTGAAAAAATTGGACAGGACTCGGGTGCCTTCTGATTGTTGTCAGTTTTTCACAGATAAATAGGGGAATGTAGAGAAACTTATTTTTTTCTTATCCATGAGAGTTTGATGATGCTAGGACTAAACTCGTATAAAAGTTTATTGACACTGATAAAAGTCTGATGAAACGCTATACAAAATCATTGATTAAACTAGGACCATTTTTATTGTACATGAAAAAACGTACGTCTGGATGAGCCCTTACATTAATATTAGAATTGCTAAATATTTTTGATTTAAGTGCACCAGCCCCATCAGATATAATTGATCTAAATAATAATTAACGGAGTTTGTATTGTGAATCGGATCATAAAAATGCTTAAATACAAATTTTTATTGTAAACCTTTGAAAGGAAGAGTGAGAATGGTAAAGAGTTTGGAGCTAAGATATGGTTTGGAAAGAAAGAAAAAAGGGGATAAAGTCAGGATTAGTCTGTCTGATTTGATGCCATTGTATTACAATGACATATTTAGAATTAATTACCCCTTTAAATATGTCTCACTTTCTTATATTGACAAATCACATAACAAAGTAAATGTGGTTTATTCATAAAATGGCTATAGTTCCAGTAATTAAGTTAAGTTTTATTTACTTTATATATGCTCTTTATCTTATGTCACTTTACTATAATGCTCTCCATAGGTAATGCTATGTTTTCATTTGCTTTGAAGGCTTCATACCAAATTTTTGTTACAAATTCTATCACCATTTACAGAAGTAGCACTGTATGCATAGGGAAGACACAGCCACATATCCTCAAGGACGACATTCTAAGTCAATTGGATCCTCTACAATTTAGTGGTAAACGTCATATAACATACCTGGAATTGCAATGTAGTTTCTATGATAAGTGGAAGACATAGTACTACAAAGTTGAAAACAAACCCTTACTGACTGAGAGATGCTTATGACTCTGGAGTATTGCTAGGGATCCCCAGAAAACAAGATTTACATATGCTTTACAGACCTCAAATGTTAAATGGAGTTCAAAACCTGTAACATTGGACTTCGTTTGAACTTTTTTTACAGTCATATTTGTCTTTCAAGTTTGAAAATTGTAGGGCATTAGACTACACCATTGTTTCTGACTTCAAATATGGAAATGGGTGAAAGAAAACCTCAAGTGAAGTCCAAGGTTGCATGAGTAATATCTATAGCTCAGGTAGGGACACATCGAAATCTTTCGGCATCACAAATGTGTGGCCAACATGTGATCTGAACCAGCCCTAACTAAACTACGTTACAAGCAAAGGTAGTAGAGTTCCTTCTTTATTAATGTTTCACCAAACAGTGCCCTTTAGTACCCGGTATACTGGCTATACAGTCCAATATGTTACATTATGGATATGACAAGTTGTCTTAGGCACCTTTCGTAGTAACAGCTGGAAAAAAAAGAGGAAAATTAGTATTACCTAGTAATTGTTTCTAGAGTAATATAGACCTTATACTTCCTAGTATTATATTATTGCATTAATTAGTCTTTAGATTTGCATTATATAATCTGCTGGTGTGATTGGATTATGGTTGGTATGTTTACTTCTAAAATGTTATTTATAAGCCAGGGCCACAGTTTCATAGTCAAGTCCAAGTAAAATTGCATGATTAAGTTTTCTCTGAGTAACCAAGGGTCAGGACATGATGGTTTTACATCTGTATACAAGGGCTTAAAAGTCAGAAATCGTGACAGTCATTCCAGGATGTACAATAGAATGTTAGTTATGAAGTTCTGGTTTACAGGGTGATAAAAATGTGTAATTCAATACAAATGACCTAATTATATAAGCATAGGTTAAGTTTAGGCAAGCATGACAAACAGAAGAATAGTGGTCAAAATAATTTTAATTAAATAAATTGAACCCATAATTTAGTATATATTCATACACAAATCTGGTGAATAATCCACAAAATATAAAATATCCCCTTTTCCTCCATTAAATATCTCACTTAAAGCCTCTAGTCCCTAAACCACAATTTGTAGTAGAACCCCAACTGTTTGCCATTTATCATACTGATGTCTTCTTAAGGGTACGTACCCATTTGCGAGAGAAACAACGGTCCAATTTCCGGAATGAAAAAACGGCTGAGTGCTATGCGAGTTTCATGCGAGTGTCATGCGAGTGTAATGCGATTTCCGTGCGATTTTGCAACGGAACATCCATATGACAGGCAATTTTAACACAAGCTTTTACATACAGCAGCTCCCTCTATTGTAAAAGCTCATGTTAAAATCGCATTTTAAAACAAAACTGTACACATCATTTTAAAACCAAATAATCTTCAAAACAGACATACACACACATATATATATATATCTATATATATATATATTGTAAGGTTTCACTCACTCGGCTGCTTCAGAGGTAAATCAGGACGCACTTCTATATCAAAAGTTCATCAGGTTTATTGCTTCATTAACCTTATGGTAACATACAACACAAATCTTCAATGCTTCAGCTTCCAGCCTGGAGCCTCATTCTTCAGACACAGAGTCCTCTCTGTGATGTCCTCACACGGGACACATGGAAGTCTGTCCACACTGGCAGACTCCCACAACACTCTCTCAGGTGCCAAACAGACTTCTGTTACATAGCCGTAACCCCGCCCACAGGTGAGGTCAGGAATCACATGGTTAGGTCACATGGTCATGACCTCACCACAGGTCCTTTACCACAACACACCATTACATACAGGTTTTTATCCCGGGTATTTAGACACATACCCCTTGGGTGGGTTTGTAGGTGACTGGACCCGCCCAGCTCTCCAAGTCACCTGGAAGCCTCCCAATGTATAGCACAACTCTCAGCAGTAGATCTGCTGAACAAAACATGCCCAGGCTTCCATCACAGGGCCACCCACCTCTGCGATACATACCGTCCATCTATCACATGCCTCCATGCATATCCCGAGGAGCATACACAGTGCCCCCTAGCTGCATCAGGGGTCACTACACCACATACCTCCCCCCTCTGTTCAAACTTGTGGGGTTGAACACTTTTTACCCGACCAGAGATCCTTCTCGGTTGTCTCTGCCAGTCAAACCGTCTCTCTAAGTCGGACCCTGCTACTAATCTCTTTGGTAGGCGTCTGTCCACCGACTCTGTCACATCTGTTGCTGACGCCCCCCTGTCAGACCACCCGCATCCCCAGCGGTCAGTAATTCTCTTGCACCCATATGTCCTGTCTGGTCTGAGTCATTTTCATTTCGTCCACTACAGGTTCTCCTGCTTAGGTCACTCATCACTGAGCTAACTGAGGCATCACTACTTCTACCTCTTCCATCAGGCGACCTATTTCCTGTATTAGCTCCAGCTTGAGGACTTGTAGTCTTAAGCGAACCTCTTCGCCTCTCAACACCACGGGTTGAAAGGTGGCGGCCATCTTCTTTCCATTTTCTGCAGCTCTCTGTTGACCTGCTCCCTCTCAAGTCGTAGCTGCTTTACTTCTCTCAGGTAGGACACACGATACTCCAGGAGCATCCGGATATTTCCAAGGCTCTCCCTGGACCCGATAATGAGGAACGGAACCATCCCATCTTTAGCCACTACCTGGACTTCGTCATCAGCCGGAATCCTGACTCTCGTCACATCGGACTTGTTCACCATCTCCTGCATCACTTTCCCGAGTCTTCCGATGACCTTCTTCACCAGACCTCCGGGCACTTGAATGATGTCTTCCATCAAGCCAAGCTGATTTTGAGTCTTTCTTGCTTGCTCCAGACGTCGAGAGGCTTCTTTATTTCTCAACAGGATCACCTGTTTCGTACGGAGACAATGTAGGTGCATGTCCCTCAGGATAGCCACCCACTTCATCGTGACTTCCCTAGTCGACAGTATGACCAACTGTTTCAATTCTGGCACCCAGTTCACACTGCATGCTTCTACTGCCTTTCTAAAGGCCTCATGCACTTCCTCAATGGCACACACTTCTTGCCTGTCTTCGGGTATCTCTATTACACACTTGAAAACGGACCCGTCACCTTCTTGGACAGACTGTTGTACCTCCTCGTCCTGAGCGTTAGTACGGTTTTCCAAGACCTCGATCTCCTTTGTGTGGCCATCTGCATGGCACTTCCCCTGCTGGATTTCTTCTCCCGTAGATTTCTGGAGCTCAACACCAGTCTCCTCCTGTATCTTGAGCATACGGAGAACTTTATCTTGCTCCTCTGCCGAACAGCGACTCTCATCCTCCCTCCGGAGAAGCTCCTGCTGGTGCTTCACTTGGGCCTCCCTGAGCTTAGAGACTTCCTTCTCCAGCTCCTCCATTCTGTGCTCCATTATTCGTCTCAGGACCCTTTCTTGCTCGACTGCCTCTTTCACTGTTTCTTTAAACAGTTCTATCTCCTGGTCCTGCTCTCTTTTAGCCAGCACCTGTCGCACCATTACTTCTTTAATTAAATTTTCGGCTGAGTACTCTTGCCCACGCACACTCGGCGTCTCCAGAGTTCCACCCGTTCCTGCATCCGCAGTTTCCACTGTCTCACGACTCCTGGTAACTTCAGAGAGCTCCAGCTCTGCCTCCTTATCAAGGACAGTCACCTGACCGGTACCTGACCCTGACTCTTCCTCATCATTTCTCTTCTTAGAGGATGTAGCATGTCCCGCCTTTCCGCGGCCCCTGCGGCGAGAGGAAGATCAGCCATTTTTACTTGGCTCCACCTTACTGCACTCGCTTTCCCTTGCGGTCAAGTCACAGTCTGTACAGGAGTCACTCTCGGGGCCCATCCCGTTACCCTCTAACTGGGTGTCCGTTCTAGAGGTCTTATCTACCACATCATCATTGGTTCTACTGTCATACATTTCAGAGAACATCATGTCAGTAAGTCGGGCATACCCATCCTTTCCTCCTGTGTCACCGTCTGACTCGTCAGTTTTGGGAGGTGTCACTGTCCCAATGTCTGCCACCCCAACAGTAGAGAGGCCTCCCTCCTGCTGTAGAGGAACTCCCCTGTCCCACAAGCCAGAGAACAGTTTAGAGTCCCGCCCTATAACCACTGGACACGACAAATTAGGGATTATAGCAACATCCTGTCCTGCAATGTCCCAGCCTGTCTCAAAGACCACCCTGGCCACTGGATAATCCCTAGTGTCCCCATGGATACAGGTGACCCCAACCTTTCTTCCAGGTATTTGAAACCCGTCAGGTGCAACCCTCACTAGAGTCACCGGACTCCCCGAGTCGACCAGACCCACCACCTCTTCATCGTGTATCTGCAGGGTACACCCCCGTAGTAGTGTGCCGGGTGGATAGTTCCTAAGGCATACTGGACACATATAACATATTTGCCCCGGGCAACAGTTGGTCTGCACCTCCCCTTTAGCGTTGGGGTCCTCCACCCCCTTTTTGCCAACCGCCCCCTTTTGGGACTCCGCCCCCTTTTGGGCCATCATCCCCTTTTGGGTTGCCACCCCCTTTTGGGACTCCGTCCCCTTTTGGGCCATCACAACTCCTTGGGTTATACACAGTGGACTCACCCACGGCTCTACCAGACCCCAGTTCGCACAGACCCTTATGTCTCTTTGGGCTGGTACTGTTCCTTTAAGAGGTCACCCACTCTGGACCTCTGATGTCCTTATGGTACCTCACCAGCTCCTGCTGGTACTGCCACCGCTTCGGCTGCAGCCACCAACAACCAGCACCTCCAGATGCTACTCCTAAGCTACTGTGGCTGTTACTGCAGCTCCGGCTGCTGCAGAACCTCTTGCTGCAACAGTCACTGTAGCTCCTGCTACCACAAGTCTCTGCACGCTGCGCTGTCTTGCCGCTTGTCACCTTCATGACCCCATGAGTCACAGCCAGCTGCTTGTCACCTTCATGACTCCTCCGAGTCACAGCACACACCTTACACGTGTTCCAGAGAAAAAAAAAAAACAACACCAAAAAAACAAAAAAAACAAACCAGTTTCTCACTGACCCGTCAGCACAACACAGACTCCTGTTATGATTTGGTAGCTGAGGAGAGCATGCAAAAAAGGAAATACACCAGAGCAGTTGGAAACTATGAGATTGCAGTACCCTGACTAACCACCACAACTAGAGGCAGCCGTGGAGCGTTCCTACGTTGGTCCTAGACGCCTCGTCACAGTCTGAGAAACTAACTACACCTAAAGATGGAAAGAGGAAAGCTATCTGCCCCGGAGCAGATCCCCAAAGAACATAGAAAGCCCCCAAACATGTAATGGCGGTTAGACAAGATGAAATACTGACACAGACAGAAAATAGTATGAGCAAACGTTGGGGCCCAAACTTACTAAATAGAAAAGGATAGGAAGGGTACTTACTGCAATCCCAAAAAACCCTGAAAAGCACCAACTCTACTAATTTCAAAAACACCTGAGATCACACGACCTCTACCACCTAAATTAGTTCTCTGGTGTAACCAAAAACAAAACAGCAGCCACTGAAAAAACTGGAAAAAGCAAATGTACAAACATCAGTGGCTGAACTGAACTGAGAGGCAAAAGCCCCCAGAAGGGACCCTGAAGGCCCCCACAGAAGTGCAGGACAAAATGCAAAAATCAAGCACAAAACAAAAAGAAGAAAATGTCTTATCTGTTAGCAGGAGATTCAGACACGACACAGCAGGCTACCAAGGAAACAGGAATCAAGGATTGAGACCAGAACAATTGATCACCGGCAACCCTGATGGGAAGGCGACTCCCTTATATAAGACCAGTCAGTAACACCTGATTCCCAATCCTCACAATCTTCACTGGACAGTCCAGTACCGTTTGTAACCACCAGAGGGAGCTTCTGCTCAGAACTCATTTCCAGCCTATTCACAACAGACTCCTGTCTGTCACACTCTCGGCCACAGAGATTTCCGGACACCTCCTCTCACATAGAGGCATCCCACAAAGGAAAAAACAACAGTCTCACTGACCCGTCAGTACACCACAGACTCCTGTCTGTTACCTGTTGATCACGCAGGTTTCCGGACACCTCCTCTTCATAGAGGCATCCCACAAGGACAAAAACAGTCTTTCACTGACCCGTCAGTACAACACAGACTCCTGTCTGTTACACTCTCAGCCAGAGAGATTTTCCGGACACCTCCTCTGAGATATCCTATCAGCATGCTTTTTTCTCCATTTTCAATGACCCCGGTCAACATAACACAGACTCCTGTCTGTCACCACTGCTTAACAGTTTCTTCAGATACCTCATATCAGAGGCACCCCATAAACATAAAGTAACAGTTTATTCATGACCACTGGTCACACTCACATTTTTCACAGACCGTCCGTTCCTCCTCTGGTTCCTGATTCCCAGTCCAGGAACATGTGCTCCTTGGGTCGCTGCCCGCATTCTCCACCAATTGTAAGGTTTCACTCACTCGGCTGCTTCAGAGGTAAATCAGGACGCACTTCTATATCAAAAGTTCATCAGTTTATTGCTTCATAAACCTTATGGTAACATACAACACAAATCTTCAATGCTTCAGCTCCAGCCTGGAGCCTCATTCTTCAGACACATAGTCCTCTCTGTGATGTCCTCACACGGGACACATGGAAGTCTGTCCACACTGGCAGACTCCCACAACACTCTCTCAGGTGCCAAACAGACTTCTGTTACATAGCTGTAACCCCGCCCACAGGTGAGGTCAGGAATCACATGGTTAGGTCACATGGTCATGACCTCAACACAGGTCCTTTACCACAACACACCATTACATACAGGTTTTATCCCGGGTATTCAGACACATACCCCTTGGGTGGGTTTGTAGGTGACTGGACCCGCCCAGCTCTCCAAGTCACCTGGAAGCCTCCCAATGTATAGCACAACTCTCAGCAGTAGATCTGCTAAACAAAACATGCCCAGGCTTCCATCACAGGGCCACCCACCTCTGCGATACATACCGTCCATCTATCACATGCCTCCATGCATATCTCGAGGAGCATACACAGTGCCCCCTAGCTGCATCAGGGGTCACTACACCACAATATATATCTATATATATCTATATATATAATATAGATATATATAGATATATATATTTATATATATATACAGGGTGGTCCAAAAGAATGTGGACAGAAAATAATAACATTTATTTTGATTTATATATAAAATTATATTTACTAACACAAGTATAACATTGACAATTAACCCCTTAGTGACAGAGCCATTTTGCAGCTTAATGACTGGGCCAATTTTTACAATTCTGACCACTGTCACTTTATGAGGTTATAACTCTGGAACGCTTTAACGAATCCCGCTGATTCTGAGACTGTTTTTTCGTGACGTATTGTACTTCACGTTAGTGGTAAAATTTCTTTGATATGACTTGTGTTTATTTATGAAAAAAACGGTAATATGGCTAAAATTTTGAAAATTTAGCAATTTTCAAATTTTAAATTTTTATGCCCTTAAATCAGAGAGATATGTCAAACAAATTTCTTAATAAATAACATTTCCCACATGTCTTCTTTACATCAGCACAATTTTGGGAACAAAATTTTCTTTTGTTACGAAGTTATAAGGGTTAAAAGTTGACCAGCGATTTCTCATTTTTACAACACCATTTTTTTTTAGGGACCACATCACATTTGAAGTCACTTTGAGGGGTCTATATGATAGAAAATACCCAAAAGTGACACCATTCTAAAAACTGCACCCCTCAAGGTGCTCAAAACCACATTTAAGAAGTTTATTAACCCTTCAGGTGCTTCACAGGAGCTGAAGCAATGTGGAAGGAAAAAATTGACATTTAACTTTTTTTGCAAAAGCTTTACTTCGGCACCAATTTTTTATTTTCACAAGTGTTAAAAGAAATAATGAACCACAAAATTTGTTGTGTAATTTCTTCTGAATACGCCAATACCCCATATGTGGGGGTAAACCACTTTTTGGGCGCATGGCAGAGGTCGCAAGGGAAAGAGCGCCGTTTGACTTTTTCAACGCAGAATTGGCTGAATGCCATGTCGCGTTTAGATAGCCCCTGATGTGCCTAAACAGTGGAAACACCCCACAAGTGACCCCATTTTGGAAACAAGACCCCTTAAGGAACTTATCTAGATGTATGGTGAGCACTTTGAACCTCCAAGTGCTTCACACAAGTTTATAACGTAGAGCCGTGAAAAAAAAATCATTTTTTTTCCACAAAAATGATCTTTTCACCCCAATTTTTAATTTCGTAAGGGTAACAAGACCGCAAAAGTTTTTGTGCAATTTGTCCTGAGCATGCTGATACCCCATATGTGGGGGTAAACCACTTTTTGGGCGCACGGCAGAGGTCGCAAGGGAAGGAGCGCTGTTTGACTTTTTCAACGCAGAATTGTCTGGATGCCATGTCGCGTTTAGAGAGCCCCTGATGTGCCTAAACAGTGGAAACCCCAACAAGTGACCCCATTTTGGAAACTAGACCCCTTAAGGAACTTATCTAGATGTGTGGTGAGCACTTTGAACCTCCAAGTGATTCACACAAGTTTATAACGTAGAGCCGTGAAAATAAAAAATCATATTTTTTCCACAAAATGATCTTTTCACCCCATTTTTTATTTTCCCAAGGGTAACAAGACCCCAAAAGTTTTTGTGCAATTTGTCCTGAGCATGCCAATACCCCATATGTTGGGGTAAACCACTTTTTGGGCGCACGGCAGAGGTCGCAAGGGAAGGAGCTCCGTTAGACTTTTTCAACGCGGAATTGACTGGACGCCATGTCGCATTTGTAGAGGCCCTGATGTGTCTAAACAGTGGAAACCCCCCACAAGTGACCCCATTTTGGAAACTAGAACCCCTAAGGAACTTATCTAGATGTGTGGTGAGCACTTTGAACCCCCAAGTGCTTCACAGAAGTTTATAACGCCCGGGCGTGAAAATAAAAAAATCATATTTTTTCCACGAACCTGATCGTTTAGTCCCCAATTTTTTATTTTCCCAAGGGTAACAGGAGAAATTAGACCACAAAAGTTGTTGTCCAATTTGTCCTGAGTATGCTGATACCCCATATATGGGGGGACCACTGTTTGGGCGCATGGCAGGGCTTGGAATGGAAGCAGCGCCGTTTGACTTTTCAAACCAAAATTGGCTGGAATTGAGATTGGACACCATGTCGCGTTTGGAGAGCCCCTGATGCGCCTAAACAGTGGAAACCCCCACAAGTAATACCATTTTGGAAACTAGACCCCCTATGGAACTTATCTAGATCTGTTGTGAGCACTTTGAACCCCCAAGTGTTTCACAAAAGTTTATAATGCCTGGGTGTGAAAAAAAAAACAAAACAATTTTCCACAAAAATGATTATTTAGTCCCAAATTTTTTATTTTTCACAAGGAAATTGGACCCTAAAAGTTGTTGTCCAATTTGTCCTGAGTACGCTGATACCAAATATGTGGGGGGAAACTGTTTGGGCGCACGGCAGGGCTTGGAAAGGAAGTAATAAAGTTTTGGAATACAGACGTTGATGGGGTCATGTTCCGTTTGCAGTGCCCCAGATGAGCCTAAACAGTGGAAAACCCCCACAAGTGACCCCATTTTGGAAACTAGACCCCCTAAGTAACTTATATAGATTTTGATGAGCGCTTTGAACCCCCAAGTGTTTCACAAAAGTTTATAATGCCTGGGTGTGAAAAAAAAAATCAATTTTCCACCAAAAATGATTTTTTAGTCCCAAATTTTTGATTTTTCACAAGGAAATTGGACACCAAAAGTTGTTGTCCAATTTGTCCTGAGTACGCTGATACCAAATATGTGGGGGGAAACTGTTTTGGCGCACAGCAGGGCTTGGAAAGGAAGTAATAACGTTTTGGAATGCAGACGTTGATGGGGGTCATGTTCCGTTTGCAGTGCCCCAGATGTGCCTAAACAGTGGAAAACCCCCACAAGTTACCCCATTTTGGAAACTAGACCCCCTAAGGAACTTATCTAGATGTGTGGTGAGCACTTTGAACCCCAAAGTGCTTCACAGAAATTTATAAACGCAGAGCCGTGAAAATAAAAAAAAATTTTTTCCTCAAAATGATTTTTTTAGCCAGCTATTTTTTATTTTCCCAAGGGTAACAAGAGAAATTAGAACCCCAAAATTGGTGGGCAATTTGTCCTGAGTGCGCTGATACCCCATATGTTGGGGTAAACCACTGTTTGGGCGCACAGCAGGGCTCGGAAGGGAGGGAGCGACATCTGACTTTTTGAACGCCACGTCATGTTTGGAGACCCCCTGATGTGCCTAAATAGTGGAAACCCCTCAATTCTAGCTCCAACCCTAACCCCAACACACCCCTAATCCCAACCCTAACCCTAATCCTAACCCTAATCCCAACCCTAATTCCAACCCTAATTCCAACCCTAATTGTAGCCCTAACCCTAATTGTAACCCTAAACCTAATTGTAACCCTAACCCTAAGGCTAACCCTAACCCTAATTATAACCCTAACCCTAAGGCTGGGTTCATTTTGCATTTTACCAGACCGTTCAACACATTGCATTGACGGGCTGGTAACGGTATAGCATAACGCGATCGCGTTATGCTATACCCGCTAGCGCAGAGGAATCAGCAGCCCGCGTCCGAGGCTCCGTCACTGAATGATGGCACGTCACGAACGCATGCCGCTTTACGGCATTCGTCGTGATGCGTCCTCAAATGGGGGTGAATGGCAGCGTTAACGGACTGCGTTACACCGCGTTATACCGCGGTGTAACGCAGTCCGTCTAACGGACTGCCATAGCGCAGTATGAACCCAGCCTAACCCTAACCCTAATTATAACCCTAACCCTAATTATAACCCTAACCCTAACCCTAACCCTAGCCTTAACCCTAACCCTAACAGAAAAATGAAAAAAAAATATAATTTCTATATTTTATTATATGTCCCTAACTAAGAGGGTGATAAAGGGGGGGTTATGTACTGTTTTTTTTTATTTTGATCACTGTGATAGTTTATCACAGTGATCAAAATGCACTTTTGTGAGAATGAATGAAACTTTTTTGAATCTGCCGCCAAGCAGATCGGCGGGCGCACTGCGCATGCGCCCGCCATTTTTTTTCTACAGGAAGAAGACACCGGGATGCTGGGCCTTGGGGACGGAGGACACGGGAGGTATAGGGGGGCGATCGGGGGACCTGGGGACCCTCATTCTCTCCCCTCTGATGTGCGATCACATTAGAGGGGAGAGAAATCATTTTTTTTTTTTGCGGTCGCGGTTATACTTAGTATAACGGCGATCGCGACACCGGGGTCGGTAACTACCGACCCGGATCATGTTCTCTGGGGTCTTGGCTACCCTCGGCAGCTGAGACCCCAGAGAAAATTGCCCATCCCTCCCCCGGCAGAACGTGGCGGGCGCACTGAGCATGCGCCCGCCATTCAAGATGGCGGCGCCCACCGGAGGAAGCAGGTGGGCCCGCGGGCCACAAGGGGCACATTGGGGGACAGAAGGGGGGTCCCGGGGACCCTGTTTCTCTGTCCTCTGATGTCCGATGATGCGTTTCAAAGGCTCTCAGGCCTTCTTCATCAGGGAAAAAGTTTGGGACTGATGAAGAAGGCCTGAGAGCCTTTGAAACGCGTTGGATACTAGGAGACTATATTGACCCATCTCAGCTCCCATAATGCGGTGACGTCACCCGCTCCCCACTCTCCCTCCCCGTCCCTCCTGCTTTCTCCAAACGGCGCCTCTCGGCCGGAGGTAGCCGTATCTCTTCACTCCAGCTGCGTGGCAGCTCAGGAGTTTTCCTGCTTCTCAGGAAGGACGCTCCCTTGCAGGATCTCCTAACCTTCAAACCGGACCACCCACTTAATTGGAGCTTATGCACAAGTCCCGTCATGTTCTCACATCTGAACGCCAGTCACAGCACATAGGAGCCAAGTAAGTCACCATCTTCTTCATAAGGCTTACTATTTTAGTAGCTTACACTTGTGCCACTATATAAGTGGGATTTAGATTTAATTATCTTTCTCTGCTCCCTGTTGGAAGCGCAGGGGTTATTGTTTGTCATTTATCTAGAGTTTTCTCCTTTCAGCCATCGGTACACAGTGGCTGTAACCCCAGCAGCCTCCATAGGTGTTTGTGTATGCAACGGGGCACTCTCATTGTTTTTGTACATATAAAAGCATACACATATATATGCACCTTCACCACTCAGCTTTATTCAGGTTGCGCCAGTGTGAATTTTGGTATTATTGAAAATTGTACATTCACACTGAAGGCATCAAAACTATGAATTAACAGATGTGAAATTATATACTTAACAAAAAAGTGTGTAACAACTGAAATTATATCTTATATTCTAGGTTCTTCAAAGTAGCCACCTTTTGCTTTGATGACTGATTTGCACACTCTTGGCATTCTCTTGATGAGCTTCAAGAGGTAGTCACCGGAAATGGTCTTCCAACAATCTTGAAGGAGTTCCCAGAGATGCTTAGCATTTGTTGGCCCTTTTGCCTTCACTCTGCGGTCCAGCTCACCCCAAACCATCTCGATTGGGTTCAGGTCTGGTGTCTGTGGAGGCCAGGTCATCTGGCGTAGCACTCCATCACTCTCCTCCTTGGTCAAATAGCCCTTACACAGCCTGGAGATGTGTTTTGGGTCATTGTCCTGTTGAAAAATAAATTTCGGTGCAGATACGATCTTTTGATCACCTGTTATTGCATTTTAATTCAATGTTGCGGTGACCAAAATAACGTAATTTTGGCGTTTTGTTTTTTTGTCGCTACGCCATTTAGCGATCAGGTTAATCCTTTTTATTGATAGATCAGGCGATTCTGAACATGGTGATATCAAATATGTGTATGTTTGATTTTTTTTGTTTTATTTTGAATGGGGCTAAAGGGAGGTGATTGGAACTTTTATATATTTTTTATATTTTTAAAAACATTTTTTTTTACTTTTGGCATGCTTCAATAGTCTCCATGGGAGACTAGAAGCTGCCATAACCCGATCGGCTCTGCTACATACAGGCGATGATCAGATCGCCTGTATGTATCACAATTGCTGACTTGCTATGAGTGCCGACCACCAGGCGGAGCTCATAGCAATCCGGCAGTGACAACCATAGAGGTCTGCTGGAGACTTCTGGTTGTCATGCCAACACATCGGCCATGTGCGGTCATGTGACACGGGCGCCGATATGCGGGATTTCCAGCGCACTTACCGGAAAACTTGCCACTGTGGTGAAACATGCCACTGTTAGAGTTTCATCGCAGCATTTAACAGGTTAACAGTCATGGATGGATCGCGATTCCACCCACGGCTGTTAGAGGCACGTACTAGCTGTTCAAAACAGCTGACATGTGATGGAAAAGATGTGGGCTCAATGCCGGAACCCACATCAATGGTAGGGTGTCCGACATAGGCTCTGCTACATAGAGGCGATGATCAGATTGCCTCGATGTAGTAGAATTTCTCACTTGCTATGAGCGCCGACCACCGGGTGGCACTCACAGCAAGTCGGCAGTGACAACCATAGAGATCTCCAGGAGACCTCTGTGTTGTGAACGCTCTGACTGGGGAGATATAAGGGAGTAACCTTCCCATGATTCTCGCTGGTGATTTGTTGTTCTTCCTGGTCCCATTTGGAAGTCAGCTTGCTTCCTGCTGTCTCCTGCAACTTTCAGATAAGTTATTTGCTGCCTGTTTCTGTGGCTTTTGTTTTCCTTTTGTTTTTCTGCCCTTCTGGAGTGAGGTCAGCCAGGTTCCCTGGCTGGGGCCTTTGCTGGTCTCTGTTTCTCATTTACCACTGTTTATTTGTTCAGTCCCTGTTATTTCAGTGTCTGCTGGTTAGCTGCCTGTTCACACCAGAGTACTGATCTAGCTTGGGAGAGATCGTGTGGTCTCAGTATTTTTGGAAATCAGACTTGTTGGAATTTTTCCTAGGGTTCTGCCGGATTGCAGACAATATTCTTTCCTGTCCTGTCCTATCTAGCTAGATTTGGGCGCCAGCTTTTGCTTACTCTATTTTCTGCCTGCGTTTGTATTTCATCTTGTCTCACCACCAATATACGTGTGGGGGCTACCTATTCCTTTGGGCCGCTTCTCCGGGGCAGTTAGCTTTCCCCTTTCTATCTTTAGGCTTAGTTAACTCTCCGGCTGTGACGAGGCGTCTAGGTCATCGTAGGTACGTCCCACGGCTACTTCTAGTTGTGCGGTTAGTTTAGGGGTCTGCAATCCGCTAGTTACCAACCTCTCTGGGTGTCTGGCTACCTTGGCTATTTTTGCAACTATCCACCTCGGCTACCAATTCATAACACCTCTGGTTGTCATGCCAACCCACCGATGACCCACAATCACGTGACGGGGTCATCGGTGGGCAGGTTTCCAACCCGATGGCCGGAAGCGTGAGTTAAATGCTTCTGTCAGCGTTTTACAGCGGCATTTAACGGGTAAATAGCCACAGGTGGATAGCGATTCCACCCGCAGCTATTCCAGGCACATGTCAGCTGTTTAAAACAGCTGACATGTCCTGGGAAAGATGTGGGCTCACTCCAGGAGCTCACATCAAAGGGAGGGAGTCTGACATTGGCGTAAATTTACGCCCAATGTCGGAAAGGGGTTAAACTTTGAAAAAAGTCTTCTAAATGTAATCTATAACATAGAGCAACTAATCATCATCATTTATAATAAAAATAGTAAACACATACTTTCTAAACATTGCAAAGAAAGAATTCCCTTTTCATAATGCTGCCTGCACAAATGAAGTAGCAAAGGTAGTCCAAACAAACCCGCAAAGCATCATTAATGTCTTGTGAGGAAACAAAATAAGTATCATTGTTTTAATTCTATTCGTGTGTTCCAAAGGCAGGAGCTTAATCATCTGTCTGGCATCTTCTTGCTGGATGTAGCGTTAGCCTCTCTGCTAATTAACTGCTAGGGAGACAGAGAACTATGTGTGCAACAGAAAAAATGTGGCCATTTCTGTCTGTTAGTTAATCTAAAACCAATGACGCTAATAGGCTCTCAAAAGAATTAATTAAAAATGATGGTTAGATCTCAGTCTCCTCTGTTTAGAAAACACGGTTTATCACTGCAAAACACCTCAATAAATATTCTTATAAATAACATCATATTACTAAAAATGTAAGTATGAAAAATACCATGTAGAGTGATGGCATAGCATCCAGAGGTACAGATGTTTCATTCAAACATGCTCTCTGGTGGCTCGGAGATCTATAGGCACACATTTCACATACCGTATATACTCGTGTATAAGCCGAGATTTTCAGCACCTTTTTTTGTGCTGAAAATGCCCCCTCGGCTTATACACGAGTCATAGGGCAGAAACCAGCGGGGGAGGGATGCGGCGGCAGGAGCCGGTGGCTGGGACATCATACTCACCCTTCCCGTGCCATCGCTGAACGTCCCTGCAATCCTGCGTTCTCCCCGGCTTCCTGCAGCTCTCCAGCGCTGAGCGGTGACATAATACCCGCTCATTAAGGTCATGTAATATGGACGCGACGCCACTTCCATGGGCGTGGCCTCCATCTTCATGGCCTTAATGAGCGGTATTACGTCACCGCTCAGCGCTGGAGAACTGCAGGAAGCCGGGGAGAACGCAGGATTGCCGGCGGGACGTTCAGCGATGGCACGGGGAGGAGTGAGATGATGGGGGGATGGGGAGCATGGAGGAGGACAAGGGGCACGGAGCAGGATGGGGGGGAGGATGGAGAGCACGGAGCAGAATGGGGGGAGGACAGAGAGCACGGAGCAGAACGGGGGAGGACGGAGATCACGGAGCAGGACGGGGGGGAGGACGGAGAGCACGGAGCAGAACGGGGGGGAGGACGGAGAGCACGGAGCAGAACGGGGGGAGGACGGAGAGCACGGAGCAGGACGGGGGTGGGCACAGAGGAGAATGGGGGAGTGCAGAGCTGGATGGGGGAGCACGGAGCAGGACGGGGGAGGATGGAAAGCACGGAGCAGGACAGGATAAGCAGGAGGAGGGGAGTGGAATGGAATGGAATGGAGTGGCTATAGAGGTAAGCGGTAAAATGAGAATAAAGATATTTTTCTTTTTTAATCTTCTATTGGACGTTCACGAAAAAGAGCAGCTCCTGGAATCCTTGCTGGAGCAAATGAAAAAAAATCGACATTTTGACGAATTTCCATCTTTTGTAAAATTTGAGTAGAATTCAAATCCATTCAAATGTATTTGCTCATCTGTAGCTACAGTCCATAGACATTTCTGAATACAAAATCTTGTCCTTGAGTTTTTCTCATTTTTGTTCAAGTTGAAAATGAAATTCAATAGCTTTCAATAGCAATTAGTTATTGTGGAATCTTAGTAAGAACAGATAAGGACAGGATTAGAGCTCATGCTGCTTTTTCCAGAATCTTGAAACAGTGACATAATATAATTAAGTTATTTATGAATATATATTACTAGATGGTGGCCCGATTCTAATGCATCAGGTATTCTAGAATATGTATCCCGTGGCTGCGTCGCCACTGATCTCCCGATGATAGCGGAGCCGTGTGTGGTTCAAATCCTGCGCCAATTCGTGGCTGGACTGCGCCTGTCGCTGATTGGTCGCGTCCGGCTGGGCGTGACCAATCAGCGACGCGGGATTTCCGTTACAGACAGACAGAATTAGACGATTATATAGTAGATAATTAAGTCTTAGGCTGCCAGTGCTGTAGAAATTCCTAGACCAACATTTTTTTACTACTATTGACAAGGTTTTATTATTATTATTCTTATCAGAATTCTCATCATCATCATTTTAAATGTCATATTGAATACTCTTTATGTATTCATGTCTGTATTCTGGGTTGTAGACATGTATAGGCTATGATGTTAATTGATTATTATGGTTATCCATATTGTGGGAAAAAGTTTGCTACCCATTGACAGTAATCATTTTTTCCCACCCCCAATTCATTACCCACTGGGCTCCAAATTTATTACCCATTGTGCTCCTTCCTCCGGTTCATAATCCACACTGCTTGCTCCCATCCCTTAACATCTATAATTAATTAGAGAAGAGAAATAAAAAAACGAAAACTCACTCACTTTATTACAATCCGGCACGTTCCCTCTTTGGTGAGTTGCATAAGCCTCTCCCTGCTGAATAACACAGTGCAATGACACTACTACACTGCCCATGTCATAAAGAAATCACCAGGCAGGGAGCCGAGAATGGCTTCCTTCATCACTATCGCCAGGTTGAATTTCCTGAAATTTGCATGTCCCTGCAAATTTGAACAATTCAAGATTCAATTTGCAATTATCACAAAAAATAAAAAATAGCAGAGAGTGCTAACGATTTATTGCATAAGCTAGACAACGGGCTCCTGATGTTGGGTGCATCTGCTCAGGTTTTCTTATAGTATCTTACAGTTATCACATTAAATGATCTAACGCAGCCAATCTGGGGGACAATCATTGGGGCTATAAAAGTTGAGAGCACGGAAAACTGTGGCCATTTTAGAATTTTACACCCTAGGGATAGGAGGTCAGAGTGCATAGTTCATTACACATAAGGATAGAAGAAGGCCTAAAATGATTGTGGTCTGCTACCATTCAAGTGATTCAAATGATATGGAGATCACTTCTGTGCTGTGGAGCGTTGTAGCGCTGCTAGGCACTTCGGGAAATTGTGGTCCAGCTGCCTGTCAGAGACTTTCAAAAGAAAGTTATAATTTTGCATTCCATGCATGATAAGTAAATGCCTGGACCCAACAATTATTAATGAGCTAGATTTAGAAATGTGTTGAATTTTGCTTGCGGAATATGTTAATTAAAAAGAGGGGTGATTTTTGCGGAAAGCTACTCTTTAACTTTCTTTTTCCAGGTATGAATCTCCATGTGGTTAGGTTTACATAAATGATAGTCAAGCATTTCATGCTTTTATTAAAGCTAAGAGTTTATTATCAGAGTGTTAAGGTAAGGTCAGATGGCTTTCATGCGAGAAAATCGGGCTGATTATGCAAATGACACTCTGATCATAGTGTGCTCCACTTTCCTCAGATGAAGAGAAGATGGAGAAAGAAAATTCTCCATCTTCTCCATTCTTCTAGTCCTTGGAAATTGGACTGCACTCAGATGTGTAGTTCGATGGTTTCATTGTACTCATTGACTTGCATAGACAAGTGTGATCTGAATATCAGATTAAACTAGGGCATGCTGTAATTTTTTTCCTTGGACAAACTCTGCCCAAGGAAAATGTCAGACATGTGCACAGCCCTATAGCAAAACACTGGTTTAAATACGATCAGCTGTTTTGTCGGACCGCACTGTGACCGATAATACGGTTGTCTGCACGAGTCCTTAAAGAGATTTAATAATGAAAGCTGAACCTCAACAAACTTTGCCAAAGCATTTCATTTCTTTCCTTGTACTGATCCTTGGATCTATCAACCCTTGCCACTTTAGAGCTGCAGTAATCATTTTGCAAACATCAGACCTGAAATCTCTTTACCAGTTTGTGGCTTTAGAGGTGTTGCATTATTTGAAGAGAAGTCTAAACTGGACAGTTTGCTATAATGTGATGTGCGAAAAACTACTATTTTAAATATTGTACTTCTCACGAAGGCAGAGAGAACTTGCATACAGATATTGTAATACTGTATATTAGATATTAAACATTGTCTCACTGTACAAAGCAAGATTTGCTAATAATACAATTACTTCAAAGGGAAAATCTTATCACCTTCTCTAAAAAGAGGTAAGGCTGTAATGTAAATGTGTAAACGGCAGAGGGAAGAATTTGTATAAAATGTCATTTTCATAAATTTTTTACTGAATACTATGATTAATTTCTGTGTCTTCTTATTTTACAGCACCATTTAATTTTTAAATTTCCAATTAGTCAAAGTTTATTTTGTGCAAGTCTACAATAATTAGCCTGGTATCGTGAAGCAGTTTGTGTTCATTACATTTTGCCAGAAAGACCCATGTATTAGGAGTTAGATGGGTCCTGAAATCTACTGGAATATAATAAAAGGTTGAATGGTAGGAAAAATACAATGGACATGTCAAGATGAAGACCCTCTTCTCCTTCTCCCAGCAGTTTCCAGGCAACTTTTATAAAGGTCAACAACCAGCTGAGTAAAAAGAGTAAAAAAAAAGACATAATTTCAGCTATCAATTTATTGCTAGGTCTGTACGGTACAGCCAAACATCTCATTTATTTTCTGAGAAGAAAAGAAAAAAAACCCACAATGATACCATATATTGTACATGGGAGAAACTAAACAGACCTTAATGCTTACAAAACTTTCTCCGTCTCAATCAAAACAGATCTTTACTTGTACTTTTATAAAAAGAAATAAAATAAATAAATAGATAAATGACTTACTTTGGGTTTAATCAATATGAGCAGCACTTTATTACTCAGGAACCTCAGAAAGTACTGCATTGAGTGCACTCTGCAAAGAAAATCTACCAGAAGGTCCATAACTACAAACTTGCATCCCTGTATAGATTTTTAACCTTTCATTTAAGAAAACTATAAATGGGAGCTTTCATTTATAAATCTTCACATACATTTACTACTGCAGTGTGCCATTTGTGAAAGTACATTTTTTTGAAGAGCTTTTGATTTAAAAGTGTGAATGGAAAACTAGTGTATGGCAGGAGAGATGAAAAGATGAGTATTGGAAATAGTTTCTTTACTTTCAGAACTGTTCTGCTTCCCTTGATGTGCAATTTCAATGTATACACATCTAGATGGTTAATTTGGGCCAGTACAGTTTAGTTAAAAGATCTCCCAGAAAATAATATGATCACATTGTATGCCATTATTTTGATCCCAAAGATCATCTCAGGCTTACAAAGAAATCATCAAGTCTGATGGCAGAAGTTCTTCCCCCCAACCCCCGCAATAGCAAAAAAAATTAATATTTGGTTCCTTTTTTAAAGAAACAATCATAAATGGTTAATAACGGAACAGTTGCCATGGTTAAATAAATCAGAAGATCAATGGCACAACGAGCTTGATGGTTTCAGATCTCATGAAGGCAACAACAGCTTAGGCCTCTTTCACACTTCAGTCGTGCGAGTCAGTCAAAATCCGCCAAAATTTGAAATTGGCGGATTCGCCATTTTCTTTTGGCGGATCCGCAATTTCCCCATAAACTTATATTACTGGCGGATCGTGGCGGATGGTCGTCCGCTGACTCCGCTTTTTGGCGGATCCGCCAAATATTTGACGTCCGCTGTCTTGATTGGACGGACAATGTAACTTTTTTTGTCTGCGTTGAAATGGCGGATGTTGGCGGATTTTGGCGGATCCGCCAAATCCGCCAAAATTTTACAATGTGTGCCAATGAGTGGCGGATCCGCCAATATCCGCCATTTGGCGGATACACACGGCGGATCCGCCTTTTTGGACTGCGCATGCTCCAAGTTGGATACATTTCCAGACAGGCCAAAACCAATATAAACAAGCCAGGTGACTCATTGCCACACATGAAGACTAGCAGCCAGACAAGACCAGACCTGCTCCTGAAGATCCTGCTGAGCTAAAAACCTGAAGACCAAGCAAGCAAGAGTCCAGAGGCTAGAATCAAGCCACAAGCCACAAGACCCAAGCCACAAGACCCTGCCTGAAAGTCTGATAGCCCAGCTGAATCCTGCAAACACTTGGTGTGAGTATAGACTGTATAATGCCTTCATATGTGATTGCTGCCATGTTTGAGTATGTGTCCTACATTTTTTTTTTTTTAAACACATTTTTTTAGTTGCAACACATTTAACTGTTCATGCTGTAGTGTTTTTTTTGTGTGTGTGTGTGTGTGTGTGTGTGTGATTTTCATGCATTGTATTCATGTATTTTTTTTGCCAGCATGTATTTTTAACTCCTTTTTTTTAAACAACATTACTTTTCTTGATGTAGTGTTATTTTTGTGTGGGTGGGTATTCATGCATGTTTGATAGTGTTTTGTTCATTTAAAAAATTTTTTAAACACAATAGTCATTTTTAATACATTTTACATGCTGTACAATTTTTTTGAAGTGTGTGTGTGTGTGCATGCATGTGTAATAAAGTGTTATTTTGACATTACTGTGATTTAATCTTTTAAATAAAGAGTGTTAAAGCTCATACTTTAAAAAAAACAAAAAAAAAAAAAAAATAAAAAATCTCCAACAAAAATGTCCGTAGTATTTTTTCATATATTTTTATAATTGTTATAATGCACAGGGGTGTATTGCTTTTTAAATATTACTCAAAACATAAAATGGTTTTCAAAAAGGTCATGTGATGCAAAGGTATTGTAGTGTATACATAGGTATACAACTGGGTTACAAAGGTATAGAAAGTACATGGTGTGCATACATAGACAATGGGGTATATAAAAAGTCAATTGGGTGTATACAAAGGTATACAAAGTAAATGGTGTGCATACATAAACAATGGGGTAATATAAAAAGTCAGTTGGGTGTATACAAAGGTATACAAAGTAAATGGTGTGCATACATAAACAATGTGGTATATAAAAAGTCAATTAGGTGTATACAAAGGTATACAAAGTAAATGGTGTGCATACATAAACAATTTGGTATATAAAAAGTCAATTGGGTGTATACGAAGGTATAGAAAGTACATGGTGTGCATACATAGACAATGGGGTATATAAAAAGTAAATGGAGTATACAAAGGTGTATAAATTCCATGGGGTGCATGCAACATTATCTGGGGGGTATCAGTGTAATAGTTGAGGAGACAGTGGCAGGTTGACAGTCTGCTGTTGAGTGATAAGTATATTGTCAAATGGTTATCTCTTGTATTGTTGCTGGCCTTTTTACAGATTCAGTGTGACAGTCTGCCACAGAAGACAAGGACAGGACAGTCGGCCAGTGTTAAACGGAACCAAGTTGAGTGTGATGTAAGTATATTGTCATTTTAGCGGACATAACAAGTATATAGGCTAAAATTGGCTTTATACTTACAGATTTGTTGGGACAGTTTGACAGTCGGACAGAGGACATTCGGCCACTGGAGAGTCTCACGGAACCAAGTTGAGTGTGATGTAAGTATATTGTCATTTTAGTGGACATAACAAGTATATAGGCTAAAATCGGCTTTATACTTACAGATTTGTTGGGACAGTTTGACAGTCGGACAGAGGACATTCGGCCACTGGAGAGTCACGGAACCAAGTTGAGTGTGATGTAAGTATATTGTCATTTGAGCGTATATAACTTATATTGGCTAAAATGGTTTTATCCTTACAGATTACTTGTAATACAGTCTGCCACCAACAGTTTGAGGACAGTCTGCCACAGAGGACAGTGAGCCACAGAGGACAGTCATCCAGACGCAAGTTGAGTGTGATGTAAGCATATTGTCAATTGAGCTGTTATCTCTTTTGTATTGTTGCTTAATAGGCTTTATGCTTACAGATTAATTGAAGGACCCAGTCAGGCCCAGTTGTTCAAGTATGTCTTCTTCTGGAAGCCCCCTGCCACAGCGTAGGCGAACAGAGGTAATTATTATTTTTTTGGTCACTGTTGAGAAAATTATTTTCCAAACTATATGTATGTATTATGTCTTCACAGGAAGCTGAAGAAGAGGGGCTTTCAGAAGCAGACGGTCAGGGTGGAGAAATAACTGGAGCGGGTGCGCAGAGTGTAAGTTTTTTATATAGGCAGATCATCACCTAATGTAAACAACCAAAAAAAAAAACAGCACACACAATACATACTGTCATTTATAATTTGGATTTTTTTGTTTTTAAATGTTTTCTAGTCTTCAGAATCCAGGTCTCGTAGGAGAGTTCCTCCAAGGACCTCCCATGGTCATCGGCATGAGCGTCGCCGCGGTCAGCAAGTAAGTATTATTTTTTTTTTTGGTGTTTACTTATTTAATGTGATGTAGCTTATTTTATTTTTTTTTGTTTTATACACAGGCTTCACGGTGTGCTCCCGATACAGATGGTGAGGATGGGGGAGGGATCGACGTAGACATCCTCATCGAAGAGGTCCAACATCGGGAGGCGCTGTGGAATATGGCTGACCGCAGGCATTCTGACCAAGTTATTACCCGACGGCTATGGGAGGAAGTATGCAGCCTGGTGATGGACAACTGGGGGGAACTCGATGACCGAGACAAGGATCTTGCGCGTAAGTATTCACAGTTGAGTAATGAATTTTGAAGAATGTTATGTGTAGGATACAAAAACAATTTTTTTCCTTTTTATTTCCAGGTGATCGGGTTATCACACGGTGGCGGTCACTCAGGGATCGCTTCAAGAGGGAATTTAACAAAGAGATGCAGGCAAGGAGTGGATCATCAGGACGCAAAAGCAGATACAAATACGCCCAAGCCTTGTCGTTCCTGCGATCAATGATGGTCAGCAGAAGGTAAATATTTCACAACACATTTATGTATGACAAAAGTAAAATGTGTCTAACCATATTTTATAATTTCAGAAAGGTGAATGTAATATAAATATATTTAATGTTTTTTTTTTTATTATTTGACAGCACTGTCTGCAGCACTCTAGAGCCTGGTTCTCAGTTTGTTCCCTCTGGAGCGATCCCTCTGGAGTCCGCCGCCGGGGACCACGTCGATAGACCTGACCCCTATGCACCTTCCCTCTTGGCAGGTACCTCCGCCCCATCCACCAGCACTAGAGTTGCAGGGCAGACTTCGTCACATGAAGCTGCAGGTGATGAGTTGGAGTTCCCTTTACCTTACCCTGCTGACACTGCCACCACACCTAGACGGCAGCGTCATCGAGGTCAGGAAAGGAGCTATGCATCTGATTTTTTGCATCTGAATGCATCCTATCAAAACACTACCAAACTTTTAAAAGATCAATTTAAAGATGGGTTTGCTCTATTGAGCAAAAACATTGCTGAACTCAGCAGTAAAATTGATAGGATGCAGTCAGATGCAAACATGGAGCCGAGACACTGTTTTTTTCAGTCCGTTCTCAAGCACATGGAAAATCTTACTCCTGACCTGCAGATGCATGTGATGCAAGGCTGCCATAATTCTCTAGTGCAGGCAGTATCACGAGCCCATCAAATTACCCACCCAATTCCTACACCTTCCCCACTTCAACCTGCCACCCATCCAGCAGCAGCAGCTGCCTATCTACCTGCCACTCATTCAGCTGCAGCCTATCCAACTGCTGCACATTCAGCTGGCAGCCAGCAAGCTACAGCCAATCCTCCTAATACTCCTTCCCCATTTCAATATTCCCATTATTTTAATTCCCCCTTTCCGTTTTCACCTTTAACTTCACCGTACCCCATCCCACCAACACCTTCACCATTCCTTCCTCAAACCTCTTCTGCTCCTCAACTGCCTTCCCAACCTAATGTTTTTCCCTCCACTTCTGATCCTATCCAACCTGCTAATCCATCCCCCACTATCGACGTGGTCCATCCTGTCAGCCCCTCCGCTAGTATCTCCACCCAACAGTATACCTCTTTGTAAATATGTCTATAGTGCTGCGAATGTATATAGTGCTGTGAATGTATATTTGTATAGAGTGTTGTGTATGTAATATTGTATAGAGTGTTGTGTATGTATATATTGTATAGAGTGTTGTGTATGTATATATTGTATAGAGTGTTGTGTATGTATATATTGTATAGAGTGTTGTGTATGTATATATTGTATAGAGTGTTGTGTATGTATATATTGTATAGAGTGTTGTGTATGTATATATTGTATAGAGTGTTGTGTATATATTTATAGAGTGTTGTATAATTTTTGTATGTATATATTGTATAGAGTGTTGTGTATGTATATATTGTATAGAGTGTTGTGTATGTATATATTGTAGAGAGTGTTGTGTATGTATATATTGTATAGAGTGTTATGTATATATTGTATAGAGTGTATGTATATATTGTATAGAGTGTTGTGTATGTATATATTGTATAGAGTGTATGTATATATTGTATAGAGTGTTGTGTATGTATATATTGTATAGAGTGTTGTGTATGTATATATTGTAGAGAGTGTTGTGTATGTATATATTGTATAGAGTGTTGTGTATGTATATATTGTATAGAGTGTATGTATATATTGTATAGAGTGTTGTGTATGTATATATTGTATAGAGTGTTGTGTATGTATATATTGTATAGAGTGTTGTGTATGTATATATTGTAGAGAGTGTTGTGTATGTATATATTGTAGAGAGTGCTGTAAATGTATGTATATATTTCTGTAAATTTCTGTATATAACTTTTTTGACCAATTCTTTTTGAAAATGTTTGTGAAAATAAAACACATTTTTTTTGAAAAATAAAATTTATTTTGTTGCAAAACATGTCATGTCTTTTTTAATAACTGTTTTCAACATGAAAGGTTATAACACAATCAACATTAGGGTACGATAAACACACATCACAAAAAGTGGTAAAAAAAATTTTACAATACCAAATTCAGTAAGTAAAGCAATGCAGAGTATACCGAAAAAATATTACACCATGTCATCCTGCCAGTCCACCCTTCCATCAGGAGACATAAAATAGTCCGCAAACTTCTCACGCATTTGGGCCACAGATCCTGAACTCCGGAAACTAATGTTCGTGTAGTCCTGCAATGTGGTCCCAGGCAAATCTTCATCCATGTTGACATGTTCTTTTGAGATAACAAAATTGTGCAGGATGACACATGCCTTCACAACATGGTCCACAGTCTCACTTTGTAATTTGATAGCAGTCAGCAGCACCCTCCATTTGGCGGTTAAGATCCCAAAAGCGCATTCAACAACTCGTCTAGCCCTTGTTAATCTGTAATTAAATATTTTTTTTCTTTGGTTCAATCCATGGCTGCCATAAGGTTTTAATAAATGTGTTGAAAGCTGAAAAGCCTCATCTCCCACACAAACAAAGGGCAATGCAGGGCCACAGGTTCCAGGGAGTGGTCTTGGAGGCGGAAACTGGAAGGTATCCCCATATAGGCGACGTCCCATAGGCGAATTTTTAAATACTTGAGAATCATTTGAACGTCCATACGCACCAATGTCAACAGCAATAAACTGGCATCTGGCGTCCGCAATGCCCATAAGTACTATTGAAAATAACTTTTTGTAGTTAAAAAAAAGAGATCCAGATCCAGTGGGTTTTACAATCCGGATATGTTTGCCATCCACGGCACCAATACAGTTGGGAAACTGGCATATATCCATGAACTGGTCTGCAATTTCTAGCCATCTCTGCTGTGTTGGCTCAGGGAGGAACTCATTGTGCAAACAATCCCAGAGTGCCTGGCAAGTATCTTTAACAATACCGGAGATAGTAGAAATACCAAGCCGGTACTGAAAGTGCAGAGATGAAAATGATTCCCCTGTAGCCAGAAATCTGCAAAAAAGGAGAAGAAATAAATTAAACCAAAAAGAAACAAAAAAAAACCCCAAAAAAAAACCCCAAAAAAAAAAAAAAAAAAAAAAAACATTGTAAAGGATTTTTTAAAAAAATAACTTACCGGATTGTGACCATCAGCCGCTCTGCTGGAGATATAGCAAACCGAAGTACAGTGTCCTGTCTACAAATTCTGGCTTCAATGCGTGCTACCAAAACCTCAACATTTTCAGCTCGCATTCTTACATAGTTAAAAAACTTGCTGGGGTTCAGCCGTAACTCCATATACAAGGTGGAATACACCCCACGGGTCATCCGCTTCGCATTTATTGGATGGATCCACATCCGTCTCTGCCGACGACACAGTATCCGACGTCTGGCTTCTTCCTTCTTCTGAACAATCCTTGCCAAACGATTGCCCTCCACTCTAAAATCCTCGCAAATCTTCTCCATATTCTCAAAAATAATCTCCATCTCCATCTCCATCACTGCCACTAGCTCAAAACCCTTTCAAATAATCTGGTGTAAATACACCCTATTTATACGTTTCAACGTAGTAACAGTAGCCAATCACAGTACATATTATTTATTTTAGCCAATCATGATGGAGTACTCCCCTTCTGAATAACGGATCCGCCAAAAAAGCGGATGGAAAAACGGATGAAACTGAGTCAACGGATCCGCTATTTTGGCGGAACCGTTAACGGATCCGTCAAAATAGCGGATCCGTTGACTCAGTTTTTCACTATTTTTGGCGGATCCGCCAATCCGCCACGATGTCGGACAGTGACTGACGTTGCACGACTGAAGTGTGAAAGAGGCCTTAGTGGTTGCATTAAACTGCAAGTGGTGCTTTTACGAATTCACGAATACAACTGGAGCAGATAAATTTTGCAGCTATAATTCTTTCTCTCACATAATTTTTGATGTTAGAGGGAAATGACCTCTCTGTAAGATTACAGTGTGCTCAGCCTTGCCTCATCAATGGCAGCCAACAGAAAATTCTGCAAGCTGCCCTCTATTGGTGTTAAGATAATCCAGTCCACTGTCCCCAATCAGTAACAATTCTGTATGTCATTTCAATGTTTTCTCTTAGTTGCACTTCCCAAGCCTTTCTTGGTAAAATCAAGATAATGACTTTTACCTAATATGTCTAGCAAAAACAAGCAAGGCATGCCATTTTGTAGAATCCTTACAGATCCTGCTTTACACACTCCTGCTTACAGCTAACCGCCTGTCTTGCAATAGATAATCTGCTCTGTCCTTCAGCCCAATGTGATGCTTTCCCACAGAGCAAATGAACTGGTTCTTCTGTAGGTGGACTGCTCACAAGCTTTGTAGTTTGCACCAGTCTTTGACAACACAATCCACAAGTTCACTTCAAGCTCTTCATGGCCTCTGAATTACATTGGCACCTCCACCTGTTCAATGAAAACAACCCAGGAACCATAACCACATAAAACAATACCACATGTGCACAGTATAACATAAACATACACATTGTATGTATAGTGCATTGCATATAAAAGGCAAAGAAACATTTTATAGATATCCATACATGTATAGTTTCATACATATATTTCTATACCTGTAATGGTGAAATATATGATGACCATTATTACAAGCTGATCTTTGCTATGTAATAGAGTAGCCACAGTAGACTGACAGAGCTGGGAGCACATGCACTCAGTTTTCTCCTCAGACAGCGCAGGCTTTGAGCAATCCAGTGCTTTCAATCACCTGAGAGGGAGACAGAAATCCAAACTCAGGGATTGAACACTGCACTGAAGCCACTCGGCCATGCCAAAAGTGTATCAAGCACTCTAATTTGGACATGGGTGTAACGCTGGTATTGTCTGTACTTTGTTTTCCAGCGTTACTTTGCATGTTTTTTGCATTAACCCTTTTGCTCCTTTCCCCCTAACCAGCTGGGATACTGTTGTCTGTTACCTATATGGATGCTGCTCAGTTCCCGGCTCTGCTGCGTACCCGTACTTGCGTGAGTGGCTCCGCTGCTTTGCATGACCGCCCGCATGTGCGGTTCCTGACTTGCTGTGAAAGCCGTCCGTAGCTTGAAAAGTCCTCTGCAGTGGTGCATGACTTACTGCGTGGTTGGCAGCAGCCATTGTTGGGTTCCCTCTGTGTTGTGCTGTCTGGCTCTGCATAGGGGGCGCGGCCCACACCTGTCCTGCTTTTATGTGGATTGGGTGTTTACTAGAGTTACTGCTCCAGCCTATCGCTGTGAAGCAGCTCATATATAAAGTTCCCCAGCCCTAGTGGGCGTTGCCAGAGCTTCGCATTGAATCCACACTGAATCCCTGAACCTAGCCGTATGTGGTTGTGTGTTCAGCTCCTGCTCTGAAGTTGATCAGCTCTGGAGAGCTGATTCCCTGTTCCTGCTGTGTCTTGTTCCCTGATCCTGGATCAAACCCGGTACCTGAATGTCTGAATTGTGTCTTGTGTTTCCGCCTATGCTGGGGGCTGATTACCCAGATCGCCGTTCCTGGAGGCTGTATATCCAGGCCTGTTCCTGCTGTGTCTAATTACCTGAACCCCTGATCTTGGATCGCATCCTGTACCTGACTTTCTGAACTGTGTCCTCTGTGTTATGTTCCTGAAATCCTGCTGTGTCCAGAACCCTGTGCCAGTGACTGTGAATCCTTGCTATATAACCTGAGTTCATCTTGGAAGGAGTCCGGTGTGTGCTGAGTTTCCGTTACTCTGTGCTCAGCCTCTGTGCAATCCCCGGCCAGCTCCCGTTGAGCCTGGCGGGGCTTGCACCAGACCGCTGGGGTTCCTTTTCAGGTCGCTGCCAGATGTCCGGATCCTATGCCTGATGACCATGGCCTGATGTCCGATGTCCGACGACCACTTCCAGATGTCCGGATCCTATCCTTCCTGCCTGATGTCCGGATCCTGCCGATCATTGCCAGATGTCCGGAGCCTGCTGATCGGTGCCAGATGTCCGGAGTCCGAGGCCTGTGTTCCAGTCCGTGTTCCTGTGATTCAATCCATGTTCCTGTCCGTGTTCCTGACTCCCTGAGACCCAGTCCGTGTTCCTGTCTGTGTTCCTGACTCTCTGAGATCCAATCCGTGTTCCTGTTGTTCCTGTGCAGTCTAACTCTGTTTCAGCCATCAGCTCCTGATTCCAGTTACCTGTCTGTTACCTGTCGGCTTGCCTGTCTGCCATCCGTCTGCAGTTCCTTCCAGAGGTTCGGACGTCATCTGCAGAGATCCCCGGCTCTTGCCTGCTCACCTAGGAGCGATCATCTGCCATCCGACTGCAGCTCCATCCGGAAGTTCGGACATCATCTGCAGAGATCCCCGGCTCTTGCCTGCTCACCTGGGAGCGATCATCTGCCATCCGACTGCAGCCTACCTGGAGGCTCCACCATATCAGGTTGTATATACCTGCCTGTCTAGAGACTGCCTGGTCACTTACTGTGACAACCTGCCTGTCTAGAGACTGCCTGGTCACTTACTGTGACAACCTGCCTGTCCCAGAGACTGCCTGGTCACTTGCCGTGACAACCTGCCTGCCTGGTCACTTGCCGTGACAACCTGCCTGGTCACTTGCCGTGACAACCTGCCTGCCCTGGTCACTTGCCGTGACAACCTGCCTGCCCTGGTCACTTGCCGTGACAACCTGCCTGCCCTGTCACTTGCCGTGACAACCTGCCTGCCCTGGTCACTTGCCGTGACAACCTGCCTGCCCTGGTCACTTGCCGTGACAACCTGCCTGCCCTGGTCACTTGCCGTGACAACCTGCCTGCCTGGTCACTTGCCGTGACAGCCTGCCTGTCCCAGAGATTGGCCTGGTCACTAGCCGTGACAACCTGCCTGTCCCAGAGACTGCCTGGTCACTTGCCGTGACAACCTGCCTGTCCTGCCGGTTCCTCCTTGGTCTACCCTGTGATGACGTCTGTCCTGGGTCGGTGTCTGATGTTCTCCTGCTGAGCCTGTGCTACGCCTGAGGCCTGAGAGAGAGGCCGTCCTAGTATGCCCGTGCCAGATGACCCTGGACTTCATCAACCCGTGATGACCCCGCCATCGTCTGACGTTCGTCCTGGGCCGGTGTCTGATGTTCTCCTGCTGAGCCTGTGCTACGCCCGAGGCCTGAGAGTGTGGCCATACTAGTATGCCCGTGCCAGATGATTCTGGACTTCATCAACCCGTGATGACCCCGCCATCGTCTGAAGTCTGTCTGAGGTCGGTGTCTGATGTTCTCCTGCTGAGCCTGTGCTACGCCTAAGGCCTGAGAGAGAGGCCGTCCAAGTATGCCTGTGCCAGATAACCCTGGACTGCATCTACCCGTGATGTCCTCCAGCACTCGTCTGTGATCCTGAGTTGTGTACCCTTCTCTGATGTGCGGAATCGGGAGCCCGGTCTTATGTTATGTTTATTTACTTTGTTTCTTTAAGTAAACTTTATGTTTCTTCTTACCTGAAGTTGTGCGGTGTTGTCTAGTCCTGCAGGTCGCCACCTTGCCCACATGCTCAGCTGCCACGGATCCCGGTCGCTGCCCTTCCCTAGTCCGGGCAGGCCCGGGTCTCCCTCCGTGGTCCAGTGGGTCCACATTCTCTTACCATCTGGGACCCATGCCTCACGTCGTCGTGGACTGGCGGCGTGGGAGCATTGGCTAGTTAGGCAAGCTATGCCATGTCCCGACGCCCCACAGCCGTGGGAAGCGCCACAATGGGAATAAAGATTGTTTGTAACAGGTTTAAAAACCGGCTGCTGTACATCATGCTACTCTACTCCATAATCCCAGGAGTAAGACTAATGTGAGTGCTCATGACATTGCTCAATCTGTAGTCTTCAGATAGAGACCAGAAGCTTTTGTCTTGAATACATTTAGCTGAACATCAGTCTGGAGACCACATTGGCAATGCCAAGATTAGGCCTTGACACTGGAATGTCACACTGATCCTACTACCCAGATTATGGTGTAGGGTGATATAATATACAGTAGTACAGTAGCCATACCTGTGTATTCTTAGAGTGTCATAGAGAAAGATTAAAATGCATCAGACATTTCCAGGAAAGGGTCATTCACACCCCTTCCCATATAGAACATTTGGGACAAAAGCTTGCACTTCAAACTCTTTGAAATAGATCTCATTGGACATGGGAAAGGGAGAATTACAATAGCTAGAAAGTGAGAAACCTGATTAAGATAGGAAGAGCTAACCATACAAGGTCCTTTTGAAGCCAGGACTCCCTGCAGTATCCAGGTAATCACACAGGAAAAATCTTCTCTGGGAACCAGATAACAAAAGGACATGTGTTTACCAAAGGAAAAGTTTACTCTCAAAGACACAGATTGTAGCCAGCCAGAATTCGGGGTCCAGAAAGGAATATTGTGGTTTGTATCAATCTGATGTTTATGGGATATAGATTTCCAGCATCATTACGAAGGGACGAATAGTACGAATCCACTCAAATCGTCATGAGGTCACTAGATACCTCCAATTGATTAACAGTCTAATAAATAGTGTGAACCAGGTCATATTTTGTCTCTTTGTAATGGTAAAATCATGATAAGAAAGATAAAAATAATATCTCCTGCCTGTGAACCCCAGAGGCGGAGATATCCTGGGAGTTGGGAATGTCATAATTTTCTCAAACTGAAGACACATCCCATGACTAGCCCTGTTATGAGTCATCATCATCAATGGAGAGGTAACTTGTGGTAATAAAAGGCAAAAGCATAATTTTGGTCCTTGTCAGTCATTAGAGGTGCAGATAACTGTGGGTCCTATCTGTTTTCTTTCCGGAGTACCTCATTCCATATGTCTGAAGCTATTGCAGTGACATCAGTTTTAGTAAATTTTTGTTTATCCTTTTATTTTATATAATTATATATGGTGCATTGTTTTATCTCCTTTGTAAAATATTTTGCATATTTTTATAAACACTGCCTATCTTTCTGGATTAAATATTTAATTTTATAGTTCTGTTCCTCTTCCTCTGTAAACTGCACCCCAAATTCATACGTTACCTGTAACGGGTGTCCAATCGTCCTGTAAAACGATTGGTGGTGGCCGCTAATAATCTATCTTGGGTTATTATGGAGTTGGCAGTGACCGTACTGAGTTATACATATATTCTATGCATTGGAATCGATTTTATATATACAAAAAGGTAACAGCGGGAGGATCTATGCGACCACTTGGCTGTGATCTTTCATCGAGATACACTATCTGTCATGATCCAGGATGGGGTTTTGTGTTTTTTCGGTCCTGGTCAGACAGGGGTTAATTGTTTCAGCCTCTCTCTGGCAGAGGGTGGCTATTTAGTTGCCAATTGACCTAGGTATGGTGTCAGTTTTACTCCTGCCTTCGGCTGAGTTAGTTGACCTCCTGCGTGCCTGTGCATTGTGCCTGATATTTTGTTGCTTGTTTGGTTTTGACCCAGTCTGTCTCTTCATTGTGAGTTTGTCTACTGTCTTGGTACTGTGTATTTGCCGGTTCTGGTTTTCTGATCCTTGGCTACGTCCTGACTACCCTCTGACTGCTTTTCCAGTACTGCGCTGCTCTCTCTGTGTATGACCCCTTGGCTACATCCTGACTATCTGTTCTGTCTAATCTCATGGTAACTGTGTCCCGTAGTTACCCTCCTTCTAGGAGTTTTCCTTCTGCTTCTAGCTCTCTGAGTTTAGGCCACGCCCCCAGCAGTTAGGTGCTTCAGGTCCTATTTGGTCTGAAACAATCTCTCTCTGCTCCTGCTTCCTCTGAGAGACCTGTGGCCGGCTCCGCCCCTTGGCAGTCACGTGCTCCAGGTCCTGTTTGTCTGAAGGTATCTTTGAGTACAGTCTGTCTTACTCAGGACACGCTCACTGGCTCAGTGAGCAAGTGCAGTGCAGTGTTCGTGATACTATCGGGTGTACATTGATTTGATGGTGGAACCAGTGATACAGCAAATTTCATAAAAATGTCCAAGGAGCAGTTTTTTAATATGACAACACCAGGTTGAATGTTGCTCATAGGCACATGCACTTGACATATTTACTTTTTGTGATCAATCGGCTGTGGACATTCTGTATCTCTCAGGGCAACTTATGGTTTGCAAGCCATAGATTTCACATACTTATCTCTTTTGGTCAATAAGCTATTGACATTTATTAGAGACAGTCTTCTTAGGGATAACTAACAAAATATTGACATTTAAGAACACCTGAATGCGTCATTTTGTTTCCATTTTGGTTCTGACCCACTACTGTATACAGTATATATAATTGACATTCTCCATATATCTATTGTCCAGACATCTGTTAATTTATGGTTCATGGTGTCCACATTCTTCCTCCTCCATATTTAGTAATTGTTTTTATTTTTATCTTATCTGTTTTTTTATTGTTTTGTGGTCATGTTAATCGGTGTCATAACAATAAAGCATTTTGTTTTGTATTAATGGTTACATTTTTGGTTTTACATACAGATTCAAGAATGCATTGTAATCATATGATCTTTGTTGCGGATTTTTTCTGCCACAATTTATTTCTGCAAAACTAAATTATTTGGGCGATGGCAGCAAATTAAAAAAAAAACAAGGCAAAAAAAATATGAAAAAGTGCTTTGTGTATATAAGCCTTAAAATTGGCGCACTGTGGAGTGAGCAGGTGTTTACTAAAGCAGCCTCTATGACTATGTTGTTCTACCACCAAATCTTTCCTGTCATATTGGCGTGTTTAATGTATTTACATTTATTACTAGGAAAACAGTGCTTAGCTTATATTGTCGTTGATGTGTAATAAACTTTTCACATTCTTCTCCATGCCGATCTTCAACAGCTGACAAAGAGGACCACATACAAAGATCCTAAAATAATCATCATATTTACAAAACCTAAAAGGAACAAGAACTGTCACAAGCCAAATTCATATCTATTATAGTCCATGAGGTCAGTATTTATTAACATTACCGTTACCATCTAATGATGTGATGAAATGCTGTCACAGTTACAAAGTCAGAAATAGCATTAGGAGGACAAGGGTTAGTAAAAACATCAGCGCAAGATATCAATTGGTGTCCGTTATAGGCCGGCGTATACGTGTAGTGTTCTATATATAAAAGCATGTGTGTGGAGCTCTTCAACAGCTATTACTGATATTAAACAGCTAGGCATATCTATGACACTGATTTCATCCAACATCAGGCTAACATAAATCGCATTACTTACTAAACCTTAAGACTTGACATTGAAGTCTACCAAGGTTATTAAAAATATTCAAGGACAAGTGCATAGTAATCTTTGAACAGCATATGCAGTGGAACTATACATTCAATCTACATGCAATTTGTTTAACATTTAATTAGTAATTGTTCTGATATTGAGTGTCAACCTGTACTGCAGACTGGAAATGCATTTACAAGTCTGCTTGCCTCAGAGCTGAAATCGTTAGTCTTCCTGATGAGACAATCTCTGAAAAGAACCTGCATTCTTTGAAGTGCTGTTTACACAAGGCTCCACATAGAAACAAAATGTAGTAACACTAACTGTCCTATAGCATTAGAGGAACTCAGCTAAGCAGTATGTCTGTCAACAAGAAGTCGACAAGTTGAAATACAGGTTGTAACCCAAGACAAGCGCAAGATAAGTAATATGATGTTTTTATAACTTTTACATCTTTCTATGCAGTTTGTAACTACAGTATATACAACTGATGGACGTAGTTTGACGTGGCTGAATGAATTACATAATCAAAGTTATGCAAGTAACTCACTCATACACAGGTAACGGGAATAATTAAGCCTGCAACTCAGATAACCCGCCTCCGCATCCTATTGGTCCCTGTACAGACTAGACAATCCCTAGCCATACAACTTAAAACACCACCTTGGACCTGGCTCCCTAAAAGGCTGACGAGCGGTTTCTCATACTTTCTGAGGGGAGGACCTTGCGCACAGCTAACCAGGAGAGGGAAAGTGTGCGGAGGGATATGAGAACCTAGAGTGAGGAAACAAAAAGCATGTGCACAAAGGGGAAACAAGGAGAACTAAGGAGAATAATAAATTAACCAAGAATAATCTCCCACCAACCTAACTGATGAGTAAGGAAAGGTGTTGGGAAGGCAGAAAAAACACATGGTAGAAATACAAGCAGTGTTTGCTTTGCAAGGAAAATCCTCTTCCTTGAAGGGCTGGTCCTCCTTAGCACTAATCCACTTAGAAGTATAGCCAGTAAGGAAGTGTGGTGAAGGGGGAATATATATAACCCAACCCAAAATGTGTAAGGGCAACCAAAACATAACAATGGGAAACACCTGAAAAGGAGCAAACCCAGAAAGTAAAAATAAAGGCAATAAGAACCATCAGCATAGGGGCAGGGAAGAAAAGGGCAATAGCTCAGCAGACAGGAGAACTGACCACAGAACAAGAGGTCACCGCATAGAATCCCCAAACTGAGCCATGACACAAATATGTCTTAGAGTAGTTATTACTTAATATTTTAAAGGGAATCTGTCACCCTAAATTGGGGGATATTTAAATGATGGCAGTCAGGTCAGATGGGTAGTGTTTTGGGTACTTGCCTTAACATGTTGTTCGCCGCTGTCTCCATTATTTCTGGGAATTGTAGTCGTTGCCCTCCATATAACGCGTCTGCGCATTGCAATCTGCGGGCAAAGCATACTGCACGTCCGCAATTCAAGATTGCAATGCGCAGGCGCGTTATATGGAGGGCAACGACTACAATTCCCAGAAATAATGGAGACAGCGGCGAACAACATGTTAAGGCAAGTACCCAAAACACCGCCCATCTGACCTGACTGCCATCATTTAAATATCCCGCCAATTTAGGGTGACAGATTCCCTTTAAACTGGGTTCAGATATATTTGTGGTGTCTGGTCAGTTGTTTTATGACTGAACAAAAAAACATAACAAAGTTCAATGCTTTGTGCACTGATCCAGCATTCGCTCAATGTGAGAAAAATGTTGAATAGGAAATTGTGGGATTGATTCTGATATTACATTACAGCTATTGTATACCTGAGAGAGTCTTGATGGAGGGTTGTACATGCATAAAAAAGGGCTTCATTCAGTAAAGGAAAAGTATTTGCTGTTATAGGAACAGTATTTGCTTTGAGAAGTAAATAATATATCCCATAATGACCTAATAAATTCACGGATGAAAGCAGAGCCCTTGTGCTGGAGAACTATATAGATCAGAGTTGAATGGATGTTTTGATATATGAATTTGCCAGCTTCACTGAATATTTCACAGAAATTTGACTTGTAACTTCTAAGAAAATATATGTAAGGGAGGGGAGAGAGAACCCCACTGAATATAATTGCTTACACTTTACAGACGGGAGAGAGAGAAAGGACCCAGGTGACCATAAAAGATTACACTCTACAGAGAGAGAGAGGATGCCTCTGATCATAAAAGCTTAATAAAGATAGTAATAATAATAATTTTATTCGTATAGCACCAACATATTGTGCTTAATTTTACAATTCAAATGGGACATACAGTATACAGAAAATATCACACATTACAGAGTAACACAGATGCCAAAAGGAGTGAGGACAAACTTTAGTATGAGGTAGTATGGGAGGCATAAAAGGTAAATGGTAAAAGTGCTTATGTTGTATGGTCCAGCCATTGTATCATAAATAGGGTATTCAAGTAATGCTGCATGATACGGTCACCAGCCAGTATCTGTACAAGTACAGATACAGAGTGATATTAAGTACATGGAGGTTGTGTAAACAGTAGAGTTGAACAATACTTTCCGATATCCAAAAGTATCGGAATCGGAATGGTATCGCCGATATCACTAAAATATCGGCGATACCCGATACCGATACCGGAAGTCCCATGTAAGTCTATGGGAACAAAATATCGCAACTAAAAAAACCTCTTTCTTTCCTTGTAAACACTAAATATACACACATAGAATACATATATAATATATATATATATATATATACATGTCATTGTGACATATATATATACATATATGTATAGTTTATACACTTCTACATAGTAAAATATCCTCTGATTCAATTGCCGGGTAAAGCCGGCTTCTGTGAAAAGACAGAAGCACCCGACATGAAATGACACTTGGTGTACATAGGGTTAACCATGTCTTTTCATGTCCTTTGCTATCTGATTTGCACAAACAATTACATCAGTCTATGTGTGCAAAATTTCACACCTGTAGGGGTTAATTAAAGGTGTAAATTCGTTGTAAAAAAACCGGACTTTTTTGCTACGAATTTACACCTTTAATTAACCCCTACAGGTGTGAAATTTTGCACACTTACACTCATGTAATTGTTTGTGCAAATCAGATATCAAACTACATGAAAAGACATGGTTAACCCTATGTACACCAAGTGTCATTTCATGTCGGGTTCTGCATTTTCACAAAAGCCGGCAATTGAATTAGCGGCTATTATACTATGTAGAAGTGTATGAACTATAAATATAAATATATATATATATGTGTCACAAATTCAATGACATGTATATATATATATGAGGTGTAAAATTGCTGAAAAAAAATGCGTGGGCTCCCGCCCTATTTTCGCAACCAGACAGACAAAGCCAGTGAGTGGGGGCAGATAATAGCCCAGAGAGGGACCATTTTTTTTGGCCCCCCCCGGCTACTTAACATCTGCCCCCAGACACCCCGGAAATGGCAAATCTCTAATTAGATTTGCCCTTTCTGGCACTTTGCCCGTCTATTCCCATTGCCCTGTAGCGGTGGCGAATGGGTTAATAAGGGGTTAAAATGACCTTGCAATTGAAAGGTCACTTTAAGCCAGGTTAATAATTGAGAGCTGTCAATTAGACAACTATCAATTATTAATCCTATTGTATGAAAGAAAAATCAAACACACACACACTTTAATAAAAAAGAAGTTTAATGAAATAATCACACAGTTTTTGACCATATTTTATTTACCTGCTAAAACCATTTCCTGTAATAAAAATAAAATAATAAAGCAAAATTATTCTTACCAATCCGATGCACAGTCAGGTCCCACGGTGTAATCCTTCAGAAAGGGTTAATGTTTACTGCAGGGACCGCAGCTAATGCTGCAGCCTCACAGTAAACCCCCAAATGAATGAGCTCCTCTCCTGGCTGACAGGAGAGGAAGTGGAAAGCTTAATTGATTGCTTTCCACTTTCACTTCAGGTCAGCCAGGGACACCATCAGTGACGTCAGAGGGAACTGAATAACAAAAATAGGGGTTCCCTTCGAAAAAAAAATGGCGTGGGGTCCCCCCTATTTTTGTTAACCAGCCAGATGAAGCAGACCGCTGAGGCCTGGATTTTCAGGCTGTTAAGGAGCCAAGATCCATGGACCTTGCCAGCCTGATAATACCAGGCCACAGCAGTCTGCATATCTTGGCTGATTAACAAAAATAGGGGATCCCCTCAAAAAAAATTGGCGTGGGGTCCCCCCTATTTTTGTTAACCAGCCAGATGAAGCAGACCGCTGAGGCCTGGTTTTTCAGGCTGGTAAGGATCCAATATCCATGGACCTTGCAAGCCTGATAATACCAGGCCACAGCAGTCTGCTTAGCTTGGCTGGTTAACAAAAATAGGGGATCCCCTCGAAAAAAAAACGGCGTAGGGGTCCCCCTATTTTTGTTAACCAGCCAAGTAAAATGCAGACTGCTGCGGCCTGGTATTAAAAGACTGTCAAGGCCCATGGATTTTGGCCCTCAACAGCCTGATAATACCAGGCTACAGCAGCCCCACATTTGGCGCATCAAAAGATGTGCCAATTGTGGCACTTTACCCGGCTCTTCCCACTTGGCCTGTAGCGGTGGCAAGCGGGGTAATAAGGGGTTATTGTCACCGTTGATTGCACGGTGACAATAAGCCCGGTTAATAATGGAGAGGTGTCAATAAGACACCGATCCATTATTAATCCCAAAGTTTTTAAATGTGTAAAAAAAAGACACAGCAAGAAAAAAGTCTTTTAATGAAATAAAAGAGACAACACAGTTTTCATTTTTTTTATTACTCTCTCATTCCTGCGACGCCATCGATCTCCTGTAAAAAAATAAAAAAAACAAACCAACAGTATACCACCTGTCCGACGCAGTCCATAGTAACGATAGTCCCACGACGATCCAGCTCTGCTACATCGGAATGCCAGGCAGAGCCTGTCATCCCGACGCAGCACAGCTGCTTACCAGCTTCCCCGGCGGTGACGTCATCGGACTGCTTTACGGCCCCGATTACCCGGGAGCACGTGCAGTTATGGCGAGAAACTGCACGTGACCGCCAGGGAGAAGATGATGGCGGCCATCAAGCAGTCCAGGACGTGACCACCGGAGATCTTCTGCCAGGTAAGTGCCCCAGACTCCTGACAGACCCGACCGACGGACACTGACAGTGACAGGACAATTACGATTCCGGTATCCGATATGACGAAAATATCGGATCTCAGAATCGGAATTCCGATACAGCGAATATCGGCCGATACCCGATATTTGCAGTATCGAATGCTCAACACTACAGATGACACAAGGGACCAGATTTGTAGGAAAATGTTGAAAGTGTAAAATGGGAATAGTTAGATAAGTGAGGTGAGGTGATAAGGTGATAGGCCAATCTAAATGTGTTTTAGGGCCCCATCTCACATAGCGAGATCGCTAGCAAGGTCGCTGCTGAGTCACAAGTTTTCTCAGCAGTGATCTCGCTATGTCTGACACGTACCAGTGATCAGGCCCCTGCTGTGAATCGCTGGTCATGTCAGAAATGCCTGGACTTTTTTTGATCGCTGGTCTCCCGCTAGCCAGCACGCATTGCTGCGTGTGGCAGGCAGGAAACCAGCGATCAGCTGGTAACCAAGGTACACACCGGGGTTTTCAGGTGCGGGGCTGTGCCTGGAAACCCGATGTGTACGTTGGATACCAGCACGCTGCTGCAGGGAAGCTGGTAACCAAGGTACACATCGGGTTTCCAGGCACCGTGCAGCGCCAGGAAACCCGATGTGTACCTTGGTTACCAGCTCCCTGCACCAGCAGGCTAGTATCCAACGTACACTGCGGGTTACTAAGCGACGTTACCCGCAGTGTCGCTGTCCTGATCGCTGCCTGAGATACCTGTTTGGCAGCTCAGCAGCGATCATGTAGCGACACACCAGCGATCCTGACAAGTTCATATCGTTGTCGGGATTGCTGATGCGTCGCTATGTGAGACGGGGCCCTTAGGAATGCTTAAAGGGAATTTGTCACCTTTTTCGTGATATCAGGTAAAGATATCACTCAATTGTGCGTCCCATAACTAATCTATTCGTACCTTTCATAGCCCCTGACACCCCAGTTTTGATGCAAAAATACCTTTTTAATCTGCCTTTCTCTGTATGCAAATCGCATAGTCAAGACATGAGAGGGAGGAGATTGGGGCCAATGATAACTGCAAATACTTCATAACTTTCTGAGTATTAATGGCAGACATACTTTAATAAAGTTGTGTCAGGTAAAGGTATATGGAGAGGGGTAACATTTCTTGACAGAGAATGAAAGAAGGTTGTGGTCAGAGAATGGGAGAAAGGAGTTAGTAAATTCATGCATGGAGCACAGCTTGGAGAAGATCAGGTGTAATGTAAAAGATGAGTGGCAGATGGGGAGGGCAGATTATCACTAGGGATGTTAACACACACTTTGATAAAATCTGCACAAGTGCCCTCCTGCACTAAAGAAGGGATAGACTTACCCAGTGACTCTGGAGATGGAAAACAGGGCTGATGTACAAACTGTGATTTGCTGGGAACCACAGATCTGTGGTGGCCCAGGTACTGACCACCACTGTACATGGTATGATAATCTGTAAAATGTCATAGATGAAGAGCATTGTGGGAAAGCCCACACAGCCACGCAAAATGGTATTATCCTGCTCTCTGATGCTTCAGTAGTGTGGGAAGTGATGCTGGGTATTTTTTTCTTTTTTTTTGAAAACCACAAATCGAATCTTAATGTGTTTGAATTAATATGAAACCATGCATTTCAGGAAATTTGAGTCAAAATCAGTCATCAACAGATGAATCCACTCATCTTTAACATAGAGCCCTTGAATTCTTTTAGCTAATTGGCTAAGAGTTAAGCTGTCATGGATGTCTTCAAATTCTTAATATGCAAATTGCCTCTTCAAACAAAGAGGACTTGTACTCCATAGCGCCACCTATTGAAAGTAGCGATTCAAATTCTTATCGTTTTCTGAGCTAAGGAAATTATGACTATAGCATTGTACAAGGAACCTACAAAAACATAGAAAATACTACTATTACAATTTTGTCAAACTGTGTATTTGCTGATTTTTTTTGTTAAATAAAGACAAAAAGAATAACAGACAAGGAAACTAAATAAAAATTGGGGCAACCAGTAAAATGCAAGATAAAAGGGTTATAGGTAAAGTACACAGAACACATAGGTAAATATAAAATATTGGGGTAAATGCATGCCTTTACCTGAAACTACTATGGGTCAGGGGTAGTGTTGAGCGATACTGCTTGATATCTAAAAATATCGTATCGAAATGGTATCGCCGATATCACTAAATATCGTCGATATCCGATTCTGATACCGGAAGTCCCATGTAAGTCTATGGGAACAAAATATCGCAACAAAAAAAACCCTTTCTTTCGTTGTAAACACAAAATATACACACATAGAATACATTATATATATATATATATACATGTCATTGTGACATATATATATATACATATATCTATAGTTTATACACTTCTACATAGTAAAATAGACTCTGATTCAATTGCCGGGTAAAGCCGTGACATACCCCATAGAAGTCGACGGGCTCGGTGCCGAGTACCCCCAAAACCTCTGGCTCTGTGCGACTCAACTTGGGCGTCACGAACAGGATTCTGTAGCTCGCTATAAGCAAGTCCTGTGTGCCTGAATTGAACTGGTTTTGTGCTTGAGAATTGCTAAAATCATCAGAGAATGTATTTGCCATTTTTCAGCCATATCTGCGTCACGACGAGGCACTGGTGAAGAAGAAGGGCGTGCTCTTCGTGGGTGTACACTCACTCAGTGGCGCGAAAACGATGGCCGACTACTGTAAATGGTACTGCAATGTAAGATCGTGCCCCACAGCTCTTGAGTTCCGCCTCCTCATCCTCCTCAGTGTGCGGAAACTAACACGAAGGTCCCGCCTCCCTACAAAAAAGGGGCCCTCTCCAGATGCTAATGACACATGTGACTTGGCAGAGATGGCTAATGGACACGAGCAGAAGTGTGAAGGGATGGAGCAGTCAGAGCTCTCCCCCCACGGAAGCGACCCGATCGCCACGGAACCACCGTTGGGCACCCGGCCTGGAAACCCTCCTGCAAGAAGCGGAGGATACCCTAAGAGGCCTGGCCCGGCACCGGGAGGAGGTCGCCAGGATGGAAGCCAGCTGGCGTGCCCTAAAACTAAACTTGGAGCGGCGCCAATCCCTCTTACCTGAAGTGTCTGTACCGGAAGGTGAGGCACCCGTTCTAGTAGAGGAGTCCGTGCGGGCATCCCAGCCCTTGCAATGTGATCCGGTTGACGTTGTCGCAGTGGAGGCACCCGTTCCTGCAAAAAACTCTGCACCGGCAGCACCCCAGATCCCGCTGTCTGCCCCCGTCGCTGAGACAGAAGAAGTGACACCCGTCCTCATGGAGGAGGCCGCGCAGGCACCAGAGCACTACCTGCCTGTACCGGAGCCCCGACTGTCATCTGTTCTAGAGCCGGCTGCTTCCTCCACAGGTGAGCGCCGCCAGGACTGGGGGGCGCCAGGAGAGCTGCCGCAAACCGGACACTGTAAGCTGCTATTTGATGGTGGAGACATGGAGCTGCTGGTGGAGGACAATTTCAACCGGCGTCAGGAGGAAGAGTGGAGACGTTGGGAGCGGGAAGCAGAGCGACAAAGGGAGCAGCGAGAAACCCAAAAGCTTCGGCAACGTAACCTGGAGAAGGACCGGGCAGATAAGGACCAGATGAGAAAAGATAAAGGAACCCTGTGGGAGCCGCGGCGTAAGGGTGCAGTACGGAGCTTTAAATTGAAAGGTGGTTGGGGCTTCATCCAGGAGCCTGGACTTTATTTAGAAGTTTTTGTGAACCGGCGGGACGTGGAGGCTCACCTCCCAGAAGGACACCCGGGGAGGGACCTGTTGCCAGGAGACTTGGTGACTTACACCCGACACTGGGGTTACAATGGATAGTACGCCCTAAATGTTACCAGGTGCGACCCCTACTCCCCAGAGTGTCAGGAACCTGTGAGACCCTCGGAGCCTTCAGCCTCCCACATCCAGGCCTCTGCAAAAGTGCCCACCCCACAGAGCCTGTCATCCCGGCGCAGCACAGCTGATTACCTGCTTCCCCGGCGGTGACATCATCGGACTGGTTTACGGCCGGGATTACCCTGCAGTCACTGCAGTTATCGCGAAAAACTGCATGTGACCGCCAGGGAGAAGATAATGGCGGCCATCAAGCAGTCCAGGACGTGACCGCCGGAGATCTTCTGCCAGGTAAGTGCCGCTGACTCCTGACAGACCCGACCGACGGACACTCACAGTGACAGTGACAAATCCGATTCCGTATTCGATATGACGAAAATATCGGTATTCGGAATCGAAAGGCAGATACAGCTAATATCGGCCGATACCCGATATTTGCAGTATCGTATCGCTCAACACTAGTCAGGGGCTTTTTTTTCACCATAGGTTACACATATAGTATTATCTGCCTATCTTCATTGTCACTAGTAAAGAAATTACCACAAATCTAATCTCCAACTGATGTTGAAAATTTTGGCTATGCCCATAAACAGTTTATATGATTTGCACTCTTACTAGGATTGAACTGTGTATGAAAGGCCAGCATTGGTTGGATAAATTAAAATAAATTGTGTTCTACTGGAAGAAGTAACATACTGCAAAAACGAAAATCCTGCAACCAGTCAGATATACTGTGGCAGAGATAAAAAAATGAATAAACATTGGTAAATATTCCAAAACCTGCTTATTGAAAATTCTTTCAATAGACTATACAAATATAAGCACAGAGTAGCAGTATCCCTTGTGTCCAGATTGAAAAAAGTTCATATCCCAGTATGTAGTGTCGGGTACATGAGAGTAAACCAAGGTCACCCTATAAGTAAGGGAGATTTTAATAAAAAATATACTTAAGCATATCCATTTTGTAAGCATGAAAGGAGAAAATGCAAACTAGGACATTACCACTCAGCCCAATATGCATTTAGCCTCAATTAACTTGTATGTACTGTAGAGCACCATACTTGTACGCCCTGAACGACGCTCCCCTTATTTAAGGGTTGAAAAATGTATTATTTTTCTTATTCTCTGGTGCCCTGGGTATTAAGCATTTTATGTATATGAAACATTTCAACCTAAAGCATATGATTTTTTACTGTATGGTGTTTGTAATTTTTATTTTGTGAATTTTCTTATTTGGGCTATACCTTCCTGGTTATAGGATTTATAATTGATCCTCTGGATAGACCCCTACCATTTTTAACACTTTGTGTGTACACATTGGGTTGTCATTTTGCCATTTTGGTTAATTACAGTGCCGAGAACCATTTGTTGACAAATCTAAAACATTTCCAATTAAAAGTCTACTTTGTCAAGGAAGTTGCATATGCTGTTGTCCATCCTACATTTTGCAATGTTGATTGTTTAAAAGAGTCAGATTCTTTGACATGTGGTAGATCAACCATTACCTGCTTGTACATTACATAAGGATAATCATGTTGCAATGATGGAGAGTTAAACATATTGGATTAATTTTTTCAGCACAGTAAATAATGCAGAGTTAATTGCAAGAATTAAGATAAAAAGTTCATATTTCTCATGCAACTCAAAGTCAAAGAAGCTATTATCACTTCCAGGCCAGATGTTCAAGTTTACTGAGCATGTTTGATCCCAGCACCTGTCTAAAAGCAGCAGTTGTTGGATTACCATGCAGGGCTGAATTAAACAATCTGAACAACTGTTCCTGACCAAGTGAATGGTGTGAATGGCGTGAAAGAGAACATGCCGTCTGTATAAAGGGAGAACTGTTTTCAACACACAAGGCCACTCACATAATGATCAGGACACAACTTGCTACTAAGGGTTACCAGACGGCTGAGCCAGAATAGTCAGTGTTGCAGCTAAGCAAGACATTGAAAAAGGCCACATTACACCATACATCTGCAGGACAGCCGTGCAATTACTAGGAATTATATATTATTTATGGAGGATTACTCTGATTCTAAAAGGAAGAACTTGGCCTTAGCCCTAAAACAATTGTTACCATGTTACCCATAAGGAAGTAATATATTTTCACTCTCACTATTCCCAAGTCCTTTAGCTCTTACCATGAAAAATTATTTCCTTTGCGATTTAATTCCACTAATCTCCACCTAGTAAGAATAAAAAATTTAATAATTTAATCAAAAGGAACAAAAATAGATAGAATAATATTGTAATATCTGTTTTCACTTTTTCCTGTTAAACATTATTTAAGATTTACAGATCTCATACAGAAGGCCCAGAAATCTCTACGATAGATATCGCTGAATATCTCTTGAAACTAGTTTCCTGAACTGTTACTCCTTGTGCAGCATCGGGGCTCAGTGGTTAAAGCGAACCTGTCAGCAGGATTTTCCTCATTAAACTACAGACAGTGTCAGGTCACCACCGTTATACTGATTAAAAGGATAACTGGGTTGATGAAATCCGTCTTGTGGTTGTTGTTTAACCTTTATTTGTATTTTTCAGTTAGGCCGGGGTCACACTACCGTTTAATACGGACGAGCGCGAGGCGATAAAAAATCACATTGCGCTCGTCCCCCTGTTAATATATGGGTCAGCTCGCATCATCCGATTTTTTATCGGACGTGTTGTACGTGCGAGTGAAATCGCAGCATGCTGCGATTGTACTCGTATGTCGGCCGAGAGTCGCCAATGCAAGTCTATGGGAGCGATGAAAAATCGGATTACAAACGGACCGCACGTGTGACTTGCGATTAAATCGCACCGGTGTCCTTTAGGAAAGCCGGCAATTCATCCCCGCTATACTGTAAAATCACACTGACAGCTTTAATAAAGAATGGAATCAATACATATACACACATAGAATACATATATATACAGTGGTGGCCAAAAGTATTGGCACCCCTACAATTCTGTCAGATAATACTCAGTTTCTTCCTGAAAATGATTGCAATCACTATTTTTTTGCTATTTTTATCTTCATTTAATTTGCTTGCAAGGAAAAAACACAAAAGAGAATGAAGCAAAAATCAAATCCTTGATCATTTCACACAAAACTCCAAAAATGGGCCAGACAAAAGTATTGGCACCCTCAGCCTAATGCTTGGTTGCACAACCTTTAGCCAAAATAACTGCGAACAACTGCTTCGGTAACCATCAATGAGTTTCTTACAATGCTCAGCTGGAATTGTAGACCATTCTTCTTTGGCATACTGCTCCAGATCCACTGATATTTGAAGGGTGCCTTCTCCAAACTGCCATTTTGAGATCTCTTCACAGGTGTTCTATGGGATTCAGGTCTGGACTCATTGCTGGCCACCTTAGAAGTCTCCAGTGCTTTCTCTCAAACCATTTTATAGTGCTTTTGGAAGTGTGTTTTGGGTCATTGTCCTGCTGGAAGACCCATGACCCCTGATGGAGACCCAGCTTTCTCACACTGGGCCCTACATTATGCAGCAAAATTTGTTGGTAGTCTTCAGACTTCATAATGCCATGCACACGGTCAAGCAGTCCAGTGCCAGAGGCAGCAAAGCAACCCCAAAACATCAGGGAACCTCCGCCATGTTTGACTGTAGGGACCGTGTTCTTTTCTTTGAATGCTTCTTTTTTTTCCTGTACACTCTATGTTGATAGTTTTTCACAAAAAGCTCGACTTTTGTCTCATCTGACCACAGAGCATTCTTCCAAAACGTTTTAGGCTTTCTCAGGTAAGTTTTGGCAATGTCCAGCCTGGCTTTTTTGTGTCTCGGGGTAAGAAGTGGGGTCTTCCTGGGTATCCTACCATACTGTCCCTTTTCATTCAGACACCGACAGATAGTACGGGTTGACACTGGTGTACCCTCGGATTGCAGGGCAGCTTGAACTTGTTTGGATGTTAGTCGAGGTTCTTTATCCACCATCCGCACAATCTTGCATTGAAATCTCTCATCAATTTTTCTTTTCCTACCACATCTAGGGAGGTTAGCTACAGTGCCATGGGCTTTAAACTTCTTGATGACACTGCGCACAGAAGACACAGGAACATTGTGGTCTTTGGAGATGGACTTGTAGCCTTGAGATTGCTCATGCTTCCTCACAATTTGTTTTTTTCAAGTCCTCAAACAGTTCTTTGGTCTTCTTTCTTTTCTCCATGCTCAATGTGGTACACACAAGGACACAGGACAGAGGTTGAGTCAACTTTAATCCATGTTAACTGGCTGCAAGAGTGATTTAGTTTTTGCCAACACCTGTTAGGTGCCACAGGTAAGTTACAGGTGCTGGTGATTACACGAATTCGAGAAGCATCACATGATTTTTCAAACAGTGCCAATACTTTTGTCCACCCCCTTTTTTAGGTTTGGTGTGGAATTATATACAATTTGGCTTTAGGTCAATTCTTTTTGTGTTTTTTCATTGAAGACAAATTAAATGAAGATAATAATACCAAAGAATTTGTGTTTGCAATCATTTTCAGGAAGAAACTGAGTATTATTTGACAGAAATTTCAGGGGTGCCAATACTTTTGGCCACCACTGTATATATATATTGTGACAGTGTCACTGGTTTTATATGTGAGGGGAGGTATGTGTCACACAGGATGCTCTCCTGTGTGAACTAAAACCTACTTTATTTATCTACCAGCATGTTATATGCTTGTAGGTTTACTCTGTTAAAGGAGGTGCGGTTTTATGGGAATGTCAAAGAGGGTGGGAGGCATTCCCCCTACCTCCCCTCAGGGTGTGGCTGAGCAATGGATAAAAGCTCAGTCCTGTTTTTTTTTCTCTAGTGTGTGGTCTGGAGAGGCAAGTCTCCAGACAGTATAGTGGAAGCTGCAGAGCTTTCCACAAGGACTTTAGCTGTGCAGTTTATGCTACCGAGAGCGGGTGCAACCCACTCATCTATGGACTGAGTTATTGTTTTTTTTTTTTTATGTTTTCCCGTTTAACCCAGAAGGGTCATGTTTACTTTTCCTGCGAAACCTGCATGAGTTTATGGCTGATAATAAACCAGCAGAAAGAAAATCCAGAGAACGTGTGTCCTGAGTCTGCCTTCCGGAGAGCCGAACGAGTCGTCTTGCCACAGTTGGTGTGAGAGTGCGTGCAGGATTCCAGGAACACGTGAGCCTGCCACAAAGACCGGTGGATGTCTGGGTGAAGGCTGCCAGACAGCTAGAGAAGTCCGGCAGCATGGAGGAGCTCGTTAAGCACCTGGTCCAGGCCCAGCAGAGCATACAGCAGCAACACCTACAGAGCCAGCAGAGCATACAGCAGGCCCAGCAGAGCATGCAGCAGCAGCACCAGGAGACGACCAAACTGTTGCTTCAGCAGATCCAGTTGCAGCAAAAGTCTCAGCAGCAGCACCAGCAGGAGGCGCAACAACAGATACAGCTTTTGGCGGACGCCATCCAGAGCCGGGCGGCCACCCCAACCCCAGGGCCGACTGATGATTCTTACATCAGGAAGGCGGTAAGGCGGGCCATGCAGAAGATGACCCCTGGGGATGATGTAGAAGCATTTCTGACTGTTTTTGAGAGCGTGGCTGATCGGGAGAGACTTCCACCAGCACAGTGGGCAGAGGTTCTGGCGCCATATTTATCGGGTGAACCCCAAAAAGCGTATTTTGACTTGGCGCTGCAAGATGCTAAGGAGTATCCCAAACTAAAGACAGAGATCTTAGCATGTCTGGGAGTAAATATGGCAGTAAGAGCCCAGCGAGTTCATCACTGGGCGTATGCTAGCAACAAACCCCTCATTCGCAGATGTTTGACCTACTGCATCTTGTTCAGAAGTGGCTACAACCGGACTCCTCCACTCCGGCCCAGATGGTTGAGGGGTGGTGATTGACAGATTCATGCATTCCCTCCCCAAGTCAGTACAGACCTGGGTTGCCCAGGGTGATCCCCAGAACGCAGATGACTTTATCGGCCTGGTAGAGAGGTACCAGGTAGTTGAGAGATCTCTTGGGAAACCGGATGCAGTCATTTCTCCCTACTGGGATACCCAAAAGGGGGTGGGTTCACCACGGAAGGGGTCTAGAGCCACCACTGGGGGCGTCCCACTCCTATTGAAGGTGCCTTTAGAACAGTTGGGAAAGATATAGTTTGCTGGCGATGTCACAATCCTGGACACGTAGCCGCCAGGTGTCAAATATCCCCTGAGCCCATGGACTGCAGCCTAGGCCGACGGGTCTCCTATTATGCCTATCCAGCCTGTAGCGTGGACTGTCGACCTGGCGAGGGACCGCAGGCGTGTGCAGTATGCCATTATGGAATAAAAGTGCTTGGACTGTTGGACTCCGGGAGTCTGGTGACCTTGATCAGAGCATCCCTTCCCCACCAGTTGATCCCTTCCAAAACCATGGGTGTTCGGTGCATCCATGGTGACGCCAAGGACTATCCCGTGGCCACAGTAATAGTGGGGACAGACTGTGGTGCCCAGTCCCAGGAAATGGGGTGGTAAAGGACCTGATACATCCCGTTATATTGGGCCATGATTTTCCCTTATTCTGGGACTTGTGGGGGAAGGGAACTGGAATAAGTAGCATGGGGAAAAGGGAGATCCTTGAAGAAGAACCCCCGACAGAGCTCTCAGAGAGAGGAGTTCCCACTGTGCGTCCTTGTCGGTGATGAGGGTGAGACGGTGACCGAGCAGGTCGACCTACCTGCATTAGATATGTCCAGAGAGAACTTTGGGACTGCTCAAGTTCGAGACCTGACTTTAAAAGGGGCGTTCGACCAGGTTACTGTATGTAATGGGGTTGCCCAAGAGCCGGGGGCCGACACAAGATTTCCCCACTTTGCAGTACAGGGGAGTTGCTATATCGGGTGGCCAAACTGAGGGGCGGTGAGACAGTGGAACAGCTGTTAGTGCCGGGGCCATACAGACGACGGGTGCTAGATATGGCCCATTCACATGTTCTGGGGGGACACCTAGGGGTCGAGAAAACTCAGGAGAGGATACTGAGGAGGTTTTATTGGCCAGGGTGTTATCGAGAAATTCAAAACTTTTGTAGGTACTGCCCCACCTGCCAAATAACCGCTCCCTCCTCCCACTTCCGTAGCCCCTTAGTTCCACTACCTGTGATAGAGGTTCCCTTTGAGAGGATTGCCATGGACCTCGTGGGCCCCATAGTCAAATCAGCTCGGGGACACCAATATATCCTGGTCGTCATGGACTATGCGACTCGGTATCCAGAAGCGGTTCCCCTAAGGAACATGTCCAGTAAAAGTATAGTCCAAGAGTTGGTCCATATTTTTGCTCGGACAGGTCTACCAAAAGAGATTCTAACAGACCAAGGAACCCCCTTCATGAGCAAGGTGATGAAGGAGCTTTGCAGAGTCCTTCAGATAACTAGCTGCGGACCTCGGTTTATCATCCACAAACGGACGGCCTAGTGGAACGCTTCAACAAGACCTTAAAGGCGATGCTCAAGAAGGTCGTTGAAAAGGATGGGAGAGACTGGGACTACCTGCTCCCATTTCTGCTTTTCTCGGTCAGAGAAGTTCCTCAAGCCTCCACTGGCTTCTCTCCATTTGAGTCCTATATGGGCGGCATCCAAGAGGTCTCCTAGACATCGCCAAGGAAACTTGGGAGGCTGAAGTCACGCCACACCGGAGCATCATCGAACATGTCGCCCAGTTACAGGAGAGAATGTCAAAGGTGATGCCCATCGTAAAGGAACATCTCCTCCAGGCGCAGGAAGCCCAGGCGAGGGTCTATAACCGGTCGGCGAGACTAAGACAGTTCCAGCCCGGAGACCGTGTTTTGGTGCTGATCCCTACCGTCGAGAGCAAGTTCCTCGCCAAATGGCAAGGTCCATAGAGGTGGTGGAGAAAGTCCGCGAGGTTAATTATAAAGTCCACCAGCCTGGCCGAAGGAAGGCACATCAAATATATCATGTAAACTTGCTCAAGCCATGGCGGGACCGTGAACCTGTGGAAACTCCTTGCCTGGGAGCCGCACCAGAAGACAAGGAACCTTGGGAGGAGGTCACGATTAGCAGAGACTCTATCACCGGCCCAGAAGCAACAGTGTCGAGATTTACTACAGCAAATCGGGAGCTGTTCTCAGAGTTGCCAGGGCATACACAAGTGGTAGAGCATGACGTGCTGACAGAACCGCATGTACGAGTGAATTTGAAGCCGTATCGGATTCCGGAAGCACGCCGGGAGGTGATCTCGGTTGAGGTGAAGAGAATGTTAGACCTCGGGGTAATAGAGGAGTCAAAGAGTGGGTGGTCGAGCCCAATCGTCCTCGTGCCGAAACCCAATGGAGAGTGGAGGTTTTGTAATGACTACCGTCGGCTAAATGAGGTATCCAAGTGTGACGCGTACCCGATGCCCCGCGTCGACGAACTCATCGAGAGGCTTGGACCGGCGAGGTACATCACCACTCTTGACCTGACGAAGGGCTACTGGCAGATCCCCATGTCCCAGATGGCTAAAGAGAAGACGGCTTTCTCAACACCTGATGGCTGTTTTCAATACAAGCGGATGCCGTTCGGACTACAGGGGGCCCCAGCCACTTTCCAGAGGGCTATGGATCGGATCCTAGCCCCACATAAGAAGTATGCCGCAGCCTACCTCGACGACATTGTGGTCTTTAGCCCAGACTGGGCTAGTCACCTACCTAAATTACAGGCCGTTTTGGACGCGCTAAGGAAAGCAGGATTTACCATAAATCCGAAGAAGTGTGCCATCGGGAAAGAGGAGGCCAAGTACCTGGGCTATGTTGTTGGGAGAGGCGAAATAAAGCCGCAAATCAAGAAAGTGGAGGCAATTCAAACCTGGCCGCAACCGCTCTCAAAGAAGCAGGTGAAAGCATTCCTGGGAATGGTGGGATACTACCTGCGGTTTATACCGAATTTCGCCACGATGGCCGCCCCACTAACAGATCTTCTAAAAGGCACCAAATCAACCATGGTGAAATGGACGGAAGAAACGGAGACCGCATTTCAAAAGCTGAAGCTAACACTGCAAGCAGCCTGTCCTGGTCGCGCCAGACTTTAAAAAAGAATTTGTGGTCCAGACTGACGCATCAGAGGTTGGTCTAGGGGCCGTACTCTCCCAAGAAATAAATGGGGAAGAACATCCCATTCTCTATCTAAGCCGAAAGCTGTCCTCCTGTGAGAAGAACTACGCCATAGTAGAAAAAGAGTGTTTAGCCATAAAATGGGCCGTAGATACACTGAAATATTACCTACTAGGCCGGAAGTTTAAATTAGTATCGGACCATGCCTCGTTGAGATGGTTGAGGGAAAAGAGGGGAAAAATGCTAGGGTAACTAGATGGTTCCTAGAGCTTCAAGATTTTAACTTTCACGTGGAGCATAGGCCAGGGAAGTTACATGGGAATGCAGATGCCCTCTCTAGGATTCCCTGTCTGGTGTCAGAAGTTGCCCAAACCCCCGGCTTTGGGCAGAGGGGGGAATATGTGACAGTGTCACTGGTTTTATATATGAGGGGAGGTATG
>JARQOD010000005.1:319557816-319625409 GCA_033576555.1 Oophaga sylvatica | reverse complement strand
CTCTGAAGAGACAATTTGTAAATTACCAGTAAAATCATAGTATCATGCTAAGTTATTTAACACTATATATCAGGAATGGGGAACATTTTTTCTGCCAAGGGTCATTTGGATATTTGCAACATCATTTGCAAGTCCTACAAAATTATTAACTTGAAAATTATCCTTCTATATTTGGTCAAACAATTAATTAATGCACCTCTAATGAATGACTGAAACTGCATCTCTATGGTGAGACATGTGATGTTAGGTGATATTGATGATGTTGCTACTCATAACTCCTTTTCCACGGTTTGATTCGGTAGGTCTGTAGCACAGTTGACTCTTTGTGATGATATGTTTTCTAAAAAAACACCAAGATTTCTGTACATACATCATATAGGAAACACTGAGACTGCTGTATACATCACTTAGGAGACACCAAAACTGCAGTTTACACATAGGAGACACTAAGACTGCTAAATGCATCACTTAAGAAACACTCTAATTGATGTATATACATCACATAGGATACATCAAGAATGATGTATATATAACATAGGATACACTGGGACTGGTGCATATACATCACATAGGAGACACCGGAGATGGAGCAAATACATCACAAAGGAGATACTGGGGCTGGAGCACATATATCACATTGTTGACACTGGGCTGGTGTCAACACATCATGTAGGAGACATTGGGGCTGGAGCATATACATCTCATAAGAGACTCTGGGCTGGTGTATGTACATCATATAGGAGACAATGACACTGGAGCAAATACAATTCATCACATAGGAGAAATTGGGGCTGATGCATAAACATCACAAAGGAGAGACTGAGGCTGAAGCATATACATTACATAGGAGACAGAAGTAGCAGAAAGAACAAAGAACTCCAAAATAGACAGAATAAAATAATTAGATTATGGTTGTACAACACTACCACAATCAGAATGAAGTCATAATAAACACACAGACCGCCTTCTTTCCTATTAATGCTTTGTGCTCTTAGATCTTCTAATTAAGCCGCATCCATTAGGATAGATATTGGATTATGTCTTTTACACTTGGTGGGTTTTTAAATCGCCAATATGTTCTTCTCCACATGAACAGTGGGATTTTCTATAAATCAAAAAACCTAAAGGGTCTAAATCAAGCTAAAGAGGCTGTTGTTAGGCAGTGAAACAACATGGAGAAACAGTGGCTTCTTACGTGCTTTATCATTTATGTATGTTAAATTGATAACATTTGTAGAAATATTTACCACAGATTTCAACTTTCTACCTTGAATAGGATGATATCCAGTATTAAAGTCTGCAATGGAAATTGACATGCCTCAGGTTTAAAAATTCACATTGTCAGTCAATGTCACTATCAATGCCAATGTAAAAATAATAAGATGAAATTTCTTGAAATTAGGTCCATGTAGAATATCTGTAGCATTTTCATCCCATGTGGACATACCTTACCTTTATTAATAGCACCTAATCAACTAAAACCCTTGTGAGATGTTTTCTACACATCTTTTGTACTTAGTGATTACTAAGGAATGATGAGCACAATGTACCTGAGAATACTATTGCTAATCCACCTCCAATCCTGAGATGTCTACATCACTTTACTACTGGGGTTTTGGTTTTGACCTCTTAAAGTGTCAGTTTTCACAGGTATGAAAGCTTCATTGCATCAGTAAAAGCATTCAACACTAGTATGTTTTGACTTCTACTAGTTTAGCCATTACTTTCTGAACATCAGTAAAGAAAGTGGGGCTTTTTTGAAGTGACATGTACTTAAAAAGAAACTGATGATGCACTATTTCTCTAATGGTCTCTTAAAACATGTAGATTATTGGCCTGATAGTAATGGTCTTCGGAATGTAAAATAAGATATACAGTGCCTTGCGAATGTATTCGGCCCCCTGGAACTTTTCAAACTTTTCCCACATATCATGCTTCAAACATAAAGATACCAAATGTAAATTTTTGGTGAAGAATCAACAAGTGGGACACAATTGTGAAGTTGAATGAAATGTATTAGTTATTTTAAATTTTTGTGGAAATACAAAAACTGAAAAGTGGGGCGTGCAATATTATTTGGCCCCTTTACTTTCAGTGCAGCAAACTCACTCCAGAAGTTCATTGTAGATCTCTGAATGATCCAATGTTGTCCTAAATGACTACTGATGATAAATATAATCCACCTGTGTGTAATCAAGTCTCCGAATAAATACACCTGCTCAGTGATAATCTCAGGGTTCTGTTTGAAGCACAGAGAGCATCATGAAGACCAAGGAACACAACAGGCATGTCCGTGATACTGTTGTGGAGAAGTTTAAAGCCAGATTTGGATACAAAATGATTTCCAAAACTTTAAGCATCCCAAGGAGAACTGTGCAAACGATCATATTGAAATGGAAGGAGTATCATACCACTACAAATCTATCAAGACCCGGCAGTCCCTCTAAACTTTCATCTCAAACAAGGAGAAAACTGATCAGAGATGCAGCCAGGAGGCCCATGATCACTCTGGACGAACTGCAGAGATCTACAGCTGAGGTGGGACAGTCTGTCCATAGGACAACAATCAGTCGTACTGTACACTGCACAAATCTGGCCTTTATGGAAGAGTGGCAAGAAGAAAGCCATTTCTCAAAGATATCCATAAAAAGTGTCAGTTAAAGTTTGCAACAAGCCACCTGGGAGACACACCAAACATGTGGAAGAAGTTGCTCTGGTCAGATGAAACCAAAATCGAACTTTTTGGCAACAATGCCAAATGATATGTTTGGCATAAAGGCAACACAGCTCATCAATCTGAACACACCATCCTACTGTCAAACATGATGGTGGCAGCATCATGGTTTGTGCCTGCTTTTCTTCAGTAGGGACAGGGAAGATGGTTAAAATTGATGGGAAGATGGATGGAGCCAAATACAGGACCATTCTTGAGGAAAACCTGTTGGAGTCTGCAAAAGACCTGAGACTGGTACGGAGATTTGTCTTCCAACAAGACAATGATCCCAAACATAAAGCAAAATCTACAATGGAATGGTTCACAAATAAACGTATCCAGGTGTTAGAATGGCCAAGTCAAAGAATTTGTGGAAAGAGCTGAAAACTGCTGTTAACAAACGATCTCCATCCAACCTCACTGAGCTTGAGCTGTTTGCCAAAGAAGAATGGGCAAGAATTTCAGTCTCTCGATGTACAAAACTGATAGAGACATACCCCAAGAGACTTGCAGCTGTAATCGCAGCAAAAGGTGGCGCAACAAAGTATTAAGTTAAAGGGGCCAAACAATATTGCACACCCCACTTTTCAGTTTTTGTATTTCCACAAAAATTTAAAATAATCTATAAATTTCGTTCAACTTCACAATTGTGTCCCACTTGTTGTTGATTCTTCACCAAAATTAACATTTGGTGTCATGTTTCGGTAGCTGAGGAGAGATTGCAAAAATAGCCAAAATATCAATACACCAGAGAGGCTGGAAACTATTGGATTACAGTACCCTAAACTAACCGCCACACTAGAAGTAGCCGTGGAGCGTACCTACGGTGATCCTAGACGCCTCGTCACAGTCGGAGAGATAGCTACACCTAAAGGCAGAAAGATGAAAGCTATCTGCCCTGTAGCAGAACCCCCAAAGAAATAGGAAGCCCCCAAACATGTAATGGCTGTTAGACAAGAAGAAAATACAGACACAGACAGAAAATAGAATGAGCAAACGCTGGGGCCCAATCTGTCTAGATAGAAAAGTATAGGAAAGAATTCTGACTGCAACCCAAAAAAAAACAGACAAAAATACCAACACTTCTGATTAACAAAAAAACCTGTGATCACACGATCTCAACCACCTAAATCAGATCTCTGGTGTAACACATAGCAATTCAGCAAACAAAAAGTGACAAAAGGACAGAGCAAAAGTGCAAATACAAAATGAGCACAATTACAGCGCCAGGCCCCAAAAGGGGACCAGGCTGAAGTCCACTGCAAGCAGCAAACCAACAAGGAAAATCCAACCAGAGGAAAAAAACAGCAAATCACTTATCTGAATGAGAGCAGGAATGCAAGCCGAGCTCCAAGCAAGACCAGGAAGAACAATCGATTACCTGCAAGGCTGAAAGGAGTTCAGGTCACTTATATCAGACCATTCAGAGCCAGCTGAAGGCCATTCAGCAATTAGTTCATTACCCTCAGCAACCACCGGAGGGAGCTCCAGCTCAGAAGTCGCCTCCAGAGTATTCACAACAGTACCCCCCTTGAGGAGTGGTCACCGAACCCTCACCTGCGCAACCAGGCCGATCAGGATGAGCTCGATGATAGACACGGATCAGTCTCCCAGCATGGATGTCCGAAGCAAACACCCAAGAATTGTCCTCCTGACCATAACCTCTCCACTTAACCAAATACTGGAGTTTCCGTCTAGCAAAACGAGAATCCAATATTTTCTCCACCACATACTCCAAATTGCCCTCAACCAAAACAGGGTCGGGAGGCGCAGCCATAGGAACCACTGGCTCGTCAAACCTCTTCAATAAGGACTTGTGGAACACGTTATGGATCTTAAATGTCCCTGGAAGAAGCAAAAGGAAGGAAACCGGATTAATAATTTCCATGATCTTATAAGGTCCAATGAACCTTGGCTTAAATTTTGGAGATGCAACTTTCATAGGGATTTTTCTTGAGGACAACCAAACCAAGTCCCCCACTTTAAAACGAGGACCATCAGTCCTATGTTGGTTGGCAAACCGCTGGGCCTTCTCCTGAGAGAGAGACAACCTCTCCACTACCTGGTCCCAAATCTGCTGCATACTCTCCACAATAGAATCAACCCCAGGACAGACAGAAGCCTCCGCCTGTCCTTAAGAAAATCGAGGGTGAAACCCAGAATTGCAGAAAAATGGAGACATCAAGGTGGTAGGGCTAGCCCTATTATTCAGAGCAAACTCAGCCAAAGGCAAAAAAGAGACCCAATCATCTTGATCAGCAGACACAAAACATCTCAAATAAGTCTCCAAGGTCTGGTTTGTTCTCTTGGTTTGTCCATTGGTCTGAGGGTGAAATGCAGAGGAGAAAGATAACTGAACACCAAGTTTTGAACAAAATGTCCTCCAAAATCTGGAAACAAACTGGACTCCTCTGTCAGACACAATGTTCTCCGGAATGCCATGTAACCAAACCACGTGCTGAAAGAACAAAGGCACCATTTCGGAGAAGGAAGGCAACTTAGGTAATGGCACAAGATGTATCATCTTGGAAAACCTATCACAGATTACCCAGATAACGGTCATTCTCTGAGAGACAGGGAGGTCGGAAATAAAACCCATAGAAATATGGGTCCATGGCCTCTTGGGTACAGGTAATGGCATTAACAAACAAATAGAACGAGATCAAGGCTTGGAACGAGAGCAAGTCCCACAGGACTGCATAAAGTCCCTGACGTCACGAGACAAAGTAGGCCACCAAAAGGACCGACTCACCAAGTCTCTGGTACCAAAAATCCCGGGATGACCAGCCAACGCGCAACAATGAATCTCAGACATCACACTCTTCTTCCACTGGTCTGGGACAAACAATTTCCCAACAGGGCAGCGCTCAGGTTTATCCTCCTGACACCCCTCCAGAGCCAGTCTCAAATTGGCGAGATGGCGGAATGAACTACACCCTCTTTCAAAATAACAGCAGGATCAGATAACTCAGCAGAATCCGCAAAGAAACTCCTCGAGAGGGCATCTGCTTAACATTCTTAGTGCCCGGAAGAAAAGAAACCACAAAATTAAAACTTGTGAAAAACAAGGCCCACCTGGCCAGTCTAGGATTAAGTCGCTTGGCTGATTCGAGATAAACCAGGTTCTTATGGTCCGTGATGTTTGGCTCCTTCCAGCCAATGTCTTCACTCCTCAAAGGCCCACTTCATGGCCAATAACTCCCGATTACCCACTTCATAATTACGTTCAGTTGGAGAAAATTTTCGAGAGAAAAAGGCACAAGGGTTACTGTAAGGGCCTGTGCACACATTGCGGATTTGCCTGCGGATTTTTCTGCGCCGAAACTGCACCTCTTGGCAGAAAACGCAGGCGCGGTTTTGACGCGGTTTTTCATGTTTTTTCTCGTGCGGTTTTGTATGCGGTTTTGACAGCTAAATAAAGATAAGTTGTTTAACAAAAAAAAAAGATTTGTGATGTCATTTCTTGTCCAACCTCCTGTTTTACATTTGTCCAACCCACACTCCATTACACACACACAGATAGAGATAGGCCGGCGTCACACTTGCGAGTGTAATGCGAGTAAGTCGCACGACTTTCTCGCATCAACACCCGGCACGACCGCCCACTCTCAGACCTGAGTTTACAGCTGCATGTATTTCTATGCAGCCGCACACTCGGGTCAGAGAGCGGGCGGCCGTGACGGGTGTTGACGCGAGAAGGTCGTGCGACTTACTCGCATCACACTCGCAAGTGTGACGCCGGCCATAGATAGATAATAGATACCAGTAGTTAGATAGATAGATAGAAAATACATAGATGTATAATAGATAGTTAGAAATATATATAGAAAGATAGATATATAGATAGACAGAAAGATATATAGGTAGATAGATAGATAAAATGGTACATAAATAGTTAAAGACACACACGCGTACACACACACAAAATAACGGAATAGTTAATAAAAAAAAATAGGAAAAAAATGGCGTGGGCTCCCGCGCAATTTTCTGCGCCAGAGGGGGAAAGCCGACAGCCGGAGCCAATATTTCTAGCCTTGGAAGGGGTTAATACCCATGGATATTCCCAGGCTATGAATATCAGTCCGCAGCTAGCCTTCACTGGCTATTAAAATAGGGGGACCCCCAAAAAAAAATGACGTGGGGTCCCCCTATAATTTATAGCCAGAAAGGCTAGGCAGACAGCTGCGGGCTGATATTCATAGCCTAGGAAGGGCCATGGATATTGGCGCCCCCCCTTGCTGAAAATACCAGCACCCAGCCGCCCCAGAATTGGCGCATCTGTACGATTCGCCAATTCCAGCACTTAGCCCCTCTCTTCCCACTCCCCTGTAGCGGTGGGATATGGGGTAATAAGGGGTTAATATCACCTTGCTATTGTAAGGTGATATTAAGCCCGGTTAATAATAGAGAGGCGTCAATAAGACGCCTATCCATTATTAATCTTATATTAATAAAGGGTTAAAAAAAAAACACACGCATAAGAATAAATTATTTTAATGAAATAAAACACAAGACGGTTTTCATTACTCTTTATTATACGCTCAGATCCAAGTGACGCCCTCGATCTCCTGTAATAAAACGTAAAAAAATAAAACAACCGTATACTCCCTGTCCGACGCAGTCCAATTAATAACAAGTGTCCCACGACGGTCTCCCCTATAGAACAGTGACATCAGGTGATGCCACTGCTCTGTAGGGCCTCCCAGTGAAGCACTGACAGGAGACAATGGCTCCTGCAGTGCATCCCTGAGGTTACCTGAGTTCATTGTCTCACTTTATGGCAATGCTGCATGGGAATTTTCTCACCCAGCATTGCCGTGAGAGAATGAACTGTAGTGATGTCATTCTCTCCTGGCTGCAGAGCGGTACACAGATGGATGGCGTCGGGGAATAGGTGAGTATATACTCTATGTTATGTGTTGTATGTCATTGTATGTTCTTAATGTCATTGTATGTTATATGTTGTATGTCATGTGTATGTTATATGTTCTGTATGTCATGTGTATGTTCTGTATGTCATGTGTATGTTATATGTTCTGTATGTCATGTGTATGTTATATGTTGTATGTCATGTATGGTTTTTTTTTTTTACATTCAGCACATTAGCCGGATGATGGGACTACTACTGTTCCATCATTGGCTAATGTGTCAGTCACTGTCACTGTAGCAGGCATAGCCGGATGGGACTTGTAGTCCCATCCGACGATGCCTGCATACACGGAGACACGCACACAGCCCCGCACACCGCCGCACATACACCGATCCCGCACACAGCCCCGCACACAGGCCCGCACACCGATCACGCAGACACCCCGGCACACAATCACCGCCCACACACACAGCGCCGCACACTATACACGCCCACGCACCGCCCACACACATAGCGTCGCACACTATACACGCCCACACTCCGCCCACACACTTCCCTCCTCCCGAACTGCAGCGGTTTCACCCGCAGCAAAACCGCAGATCTTTTTTAGATCTGCGGTTTTGCTGTGGAAGTGCCCGACTCAATGCAAGTCAATGGGCGCCGAACCGCTGCAGTTCAGCACAAAGAATTGACATGCTGCGGAAAATAAAACGCGGCGAAACCGAGCGTTTTCTTCCGCAGCATGTGCACAGCAGACATGCGGTTCCCATTATATTACATTGGTAGTGCACTGTGCTGCGGGTTGGATGCGTTTCCGCACGTTGAAAAACGCAGCGTAAACGCATCTAAAAATGCAAAGTATGCACAGAGCCTTAGAGGTCTCTGGATCCCTTTGGGACAAAATGGCACCTGCCCCAATCTCAGAGGCATCAACCTCCACCTGAAACACCAGAGAAACATCAGGCTGCCGTAGAACAGGAGCAGAAGTGAATCTCTGCTTAAGTTCCTGAAGCGCTGAAACTGCCTCAGGAGGCCAATTCACCACATCGGAACCCTTTCTGGTCAAATCAGTCAATGGTTTAACAATACCGGAGAAATTACCAATAAATTTATGATAAAAATTGGCAAAACCCAAAAATCTCTGAAGAGCCTTCAATGAAGTAGGTTGAACCCAATCACAGATGGCCTGAACCTTGACTGGGTCCATTTCAATAACAGACAGAGACAAAATGAATCCCAGAAATGAGACTTTCTGTACGCCAAAAAGACACTTTGATCCCTTCACATACAGTGCATTCTCTCTCAAAATCTGGAACACAGTCTGAACATGTTTCACATGAGAGTCCCAGCTGTTGGAAAAAATCAAGATATCATCCAAATATACGATCAGAAATTTATCCACAAAATCCCTGAAAATATCATTCATGAAGGATTGGAAGACGAAAGGGGCATTAGTAAGCCCAAAAGGCATCACTAGATGCATCACTAGGTACGCAAAATGCCCCTCTGGGGTATTAAATGCCGTCTTCCATTCATCCCCGTGCTTAATGCGAATAAGGTTATACGCCCCCCTGATGTCAAGCTTGGTAAACCAACTAGCACTTTTCACTCTGGAAAATAGGTCAGAAATTAAGGGTAGCGGATATTGATATTTAACAGTGATCTTATTCAGGAGGCGATAATCAATACACGGCCTCAATGAACCATCCTTTTGGGCCACAAAGAAAAAACCGGTGCCCAAGGGTGAAGAGGATGGTCTGATATGACCCTTCTCCAAAGACTCCTTGATATAAGATCGCATAGCATCGTGTTCAGGTACAGATAAATTAAAAAGGCGACCTTTAGGAAATTTACCACCAGGCACTAACTCAATAGCACAATCATAGCTCCTGTGAGGTGGTAAGGATGCAGACTTACTTTCACTAAACACATCAGAAAAATCAGTCAAAAAGTCAGGGACATCCTGAGACTGGGGAGAGGCAGAAAAAACAGGAGTGTCAGTATTAACACATTGGCAGCCCCAACTGGTCACAGACACAGATTTCCAATCCAAAATAGGATTATGAGTCTGTAACCAAGGGAAACCCAGTACAATAATGTCATGCAGATTATGCAACACCAGAAATTTGCAACTCTCCTGATGATCTGGTTCAACCCTCATTATCACCTGAGTAGAAAACTGGGGTTTATTCTCCGCCAAAGGGGTAGAATCAATGCCCAGTAAAGGAATAGACTTCCGCAGGGGTATCATGGGAAACCCACAACGTTTGGCAAAGTCAAAATCCATCAGGTTAATAGCTGCTCCTGAATCAACAAAAGCCTGAGCCAAAAATGTAGACAGGGAGCAAATCAGGGTAACAGTCAACAGAAATTTAGTCTGAACACTACCCAAGACAACTGAGCGTGCAAAACGTCTTCCCCGCTTAGGGCAGACGGAAACAGCATAGGAAGCGTCACCACAGTAGAAACATAGCCCATTGCGCTTACGAAACTCATGACGCTGAGCCCCTGAAGTCACTCCATCACACTGCATGGCCTCAGGAGCCGGCTCACAAGGCAACACTATCTCACACATACCTCTGCGCTACCGCAAAGTCTGTCAATTTGAATAGCCAAAGACATAGAATCATTGAGACCAGAGAGAACAGGGAATCCCACCATAACGTCCTTTACATTTTCTGACAGACCCTTCCGAAAAAGGGCTGCCAAAGCATCATCATTCTATTTGGTCAGGACTGCCCACTTTTGAAATTTCTGACAGTACAGCTCAGCGTCTTCACGACCCTGATTTAATGCCAACAAGGTCTTTTCAGCTTGATCAGTGACATTAGGTTCATCGTACAATAACCCCAGAGCCAGAAAAAATACATCAACATCATTCTAAACAGGATCCCCAGGTGTCAGAGAAAAAGCCCAATCCTGAGGGTCGCCTCAGCAGAGAGATGACAATTTGAACCTGCTGTGCTGCGTTCCCTGAGGACTTAGGCTTTAAGGCAAAAAACAACTTACAGTTATTTTTGAAATTCAAAATTTAGACCGATCCCCCAAAAATAAATCTGGTATGGGGATCCTAGGTTCCACAACCAGCAACCTAGCAAGATAGATAGCCATACTCCGAACCTCAGTGGCAAGCTGCTCCACACGGCCAGACAACTGTGCAAACTCCATTGAGGGAAGAAAATAAAAATTCCTCCTCAGCACCCAGAGAAGAAGAGGGAAAAAATGCAACAAACAGAAAAAAAAAAATTCTGACAACTCCCTTTTTTCTTTTTCCTTTTTACTATTTTTCCCTTCTGTGAGTACCATATAATTTTCAGTGTGGCCGGTAATACTGTTATGTTTTGGTAGCTGAGAAGAAATTGCAAAAATAGCCAAAATAGCAATACACCAGAGAGGCTTGAAACTATTGGATTGCAGTACCCTAAACTAACCGCCACACTAGAAGTAGCCGTGGAGCGTACCTACGGTGATCCTAGACGCCTCGTCACAGCCGGAGAGATAGCTACACCTAAAGGCAGAAAGATGAAAGCTATCTGCCCCGTAGCAGAACCCCCAAAGAAATAGGAAGCCCCCAAACATGTAATGGCTGTTAGACAAGAAGAAAATAGACACAGACAGAAAATAGAATGAGCAAATGCTGGGGCCCAATCTGTCTAGATAGAAAAGTATAGAAAAGAATTCTGACTGCAACCCAAAAAAACCCAGACAAAAATACCAACACTTCTGATTAACAAAAAACCTGAGATCACATGATCTCAACCACCTAAATCAGATCTCTGGTGTAACACACAGCAATTCAGCAAACAAAAAGTGACAAAAGAGCAGAGCAAAAGTGCAAATACAAAATGAGCACAATTGCAGCGCCAGGCCCCAAAAGGGGACCAGGCTGAAGTCCACTGCAAGCAGCAAACCAACAAGGAAAATCCAACCAGAGGAAAAAAAACAGCATATCACTTATCTGAATGAGAGCAGGAATGCAAGCTGAGCTCCAAGCAAGACCAGGAAGAACAATTGATTACCAGCAAGGCTGAAGGGAGTTCAGGTCACTTATATCAAACCATTCAGAGCCAGCTGAAGGGCATTCAGCAATTAGTTCATTACCCTCAGCAACCACCGGAGGGAGCTCCAGCTCAGAAGTCGCCTCCAGAGTATTCACAACAATTTGGTATCTTAATGTTTGAAGCATGATATGTGGGAAAAGGTTGAAAAGTTCCAAGGGGCTGAATACTTTCGCAAGGCACTGTACAAATAAAATACAGGGTGGGCCATTTATATGGATACACCTAAATAAAATGGGAATGGTTGGTGATATCAACTTCCTGTTTGTGGCACATTAGTATATGGGAGGGTGAAAACTTTTCAAGTTGGGTGACCATGGCGGCCATTTTGAAGTCAGCCATTTTGGATCCAACTTTACTGTTTCCAATGGGAAGAGGGTCATGTGACACATCAAACTTATTGAGAATTTCACAAGAAAAACAATGGTGTGCTTGGTTTTAAAGTAACTTTATTCTTTCATGAGTTATTTACAAGTTTATGACCACTTATAAAATGTGTTCAAAGTGCTGCCCATTGTGTTGGATTGTCAATGCAACCCTCTTCTCCCACTCTTGACACAATGATAGCAGCACCACAGAAGAAAAGCTTGCACAGTCTGCATTCCAAAACGGCGCTCCTTCACTTCCGAGCTTTGCCATGCACCCAAACAGTGGTTCCCCCCATTTATGGCGTATCCGCGTACTCAGGACAAATTGCACAAAAACTTTGGGGTTAAATTTTTCCTGTTACCCTTTTGAAAATAAAAAAATTGGGGGCTAAAAAATAATTTCTGTGGAAAAAAAATGATTTTTTATTTTCATGGCTCTGCGTTATAAAATTCTGTGAAGCACTTGGGGATTCAAAGTGCTCACCACACATCTAGATAAGCTCCTTTGGGGGTCTAGTCTCCAAAATGGGGTCACTTGTGGGGGTTTCTACTGTTTAGACACATCAAGGTCTCTGCAAATGCAACATGATGCCTGCATACCATTCCTTCAAAGTTTGCATTCCAAAATGGCACTTCTTCCCTTCCGAGCTCTGCTATGCGCCCAAACAGTGGTTCAGCCCCACATATGGGGTATCAGCATACTCCGGACAAATTGGACAACAACTTTTAGTGTCCAATTTCTACTGGTACCCTTGTGAAAGTAATAATTTGGGGGTGAAAAGATAATTTTTGTGGAAAAAAATATTTTTTTATTTTTACGGCTCTGCGTTATAAACTTCTGTGAAGAACTTGGGGGATCAAAGTGCTCACACACATTTAGATAAGCTCCTTGGGTGGTCTATTTTCCCAAATGGGGTCACTTGTGGGGGGTTTCTACTGTTTAGGCAAATCAGGTGCTCTGCAAACGCAACATGATGCCTGCAGACCATCACATCAAAGTCTGCATTTCAAAACGTCATTACTTCCCTTCTGAGCCCTGAAGTGTGCCTAAACAGTGGTTCCCCCTCATTTATGTACCTGCGTACAGTGGCGCACCTATAATGAGGCGAGTTGAGCCTTCTGTCTCAGGCGGCGGCAGCTAGGGGGCGGCAGAGCGCAACTCAGAACACGTGGTGTGGTGCTGGCTCTCCTTAATACCTGCTGAGTCTGAGGCTGTGGTTCCACGGTCCGGAACCACAGCGCTTTGGACGGAGCGGAAATTCCGCACCGCCCAAAGCCCCGCCCCTTTCTGACGCACGGTCAATCCGAATGTGTTCCGGACACCTCCGGAACACATCCGGAAAGAACGCAGGGCTACATAGCCCTGTGTTAAATTCTGTTGCGGCGACGCAGCGTCGCCGCAATACGCTAGGACATGCTGCGGTCTGAAAAGACGCGCCGCATGTCTGGATACGCAGGTCTTCCGCCTGCGTGTTGTTACGCATAGTGTAGACGGGATTTCTTGAAATCCCCTCCACTATGCTGTAACATCTGGACGCTGCGTGTTTGGCGCTGCGCCAATGCACAGCGCCAAACACGCAGCATTTCCTGAAGGAATCCTGATCGTGGAAACTCACCCTTACACTCCTGCGCACTGTGCTATGTGTCCCGCAGTGAGAAGCAGCCACGCCCCCAATGCACCCCTTCCTGCCCTCCCACCTTTCCACTTTAGCTTCTCGCAGCCAGGAGTCCCGTTGCTGTGCTGTGATCTCATGTACGAGCAGGACCTGTGATGAGGTCACAGGAGGGGGGGAGTCAGGGGTCACATGGTCAGGCTCTCTGCGTGCAGGACTCTGCTGTTCTGGTCGTCATGGTGCTGGATGAAGGTAAGTTTATGTGTGGGATCAGGAGGGGTTTACAGTGTGGATGTAGCAGAGCTGTGTGTGTATGAGGTAAACGGAGCAGAGCCGTGTGTGTACGAGGTGTACGGAGCGGAGCCGTGTGTGTACAAGGTGTACGGAGCGGAGCCGTGTGTGTACGAGTTGTACGGAGCAGAGCCGTGTGTGTACGAAGTGTACGGAGTGGAGCCATGTACGAGGTGTACGGAGCGGAGCCGTGTGTGTACGAGGTGTACGGAGCGGAGCCGTGTGTGTACGAGGTGTACGGAGCGGAGCCATGTGTGTATAAGGTGTACGGAGCGGAGCCGTGTGTGTACAAGGTGTATGGAGCGGAGACGTGTGTGTACGAGGTGTACGGAGCGGAGCCGTGTGTGTACAAGGTGTATGGAGCGGAGACGTGTGTGCACGAGGTGTACGGAGCGGAGCCGTGTGTGTACAAGGTGTACGGAGCGGAGCCATGTGTGTATGAGGTGTATGGAGCAGAGCCGCTCAGCTCCGTACACACAGGGCTCCTTGCTTGAGCCGTGTGTGTACGGAGCGGAGCAGAGCCGTGTGTGTATGGTGCAAAGCCACATGTGTACAATTTTTACGGAGTGGAGCCATGTGTTTACAAGGTGTAGTACTTATAGAGAACTTTAACAAATATAAAAATCGATGTTTCAAACATATTCCTATCTAAGGGTCTGTGCACACGTTGCGGAATCTGCTGCGGATCAGCAGCGGATTTGCCGCTGCAGATCCGCAGCAGAACTGCAAGTGATGTACAGTACCATTATATTCTATGGAAATAAAAAAACGCAGTTCACATGCTGCGGATTTTTCCGCGCGGATTTGGTGCTGATATAAATCTGCAGCATGTCACTTCTTTTGTGCAGTTTTGCAGCGTTTTGAGACCTGCTCTAAATAGGAATCCGCAGGTCTCAAAACCCAGGGGAAGTCCGCCAAAAAACCGTGGCAAATCCGCACTAAATCCGCAGGTAACAGGCAGGTCATTTTACCTGCGGATTTAACAACATCTGCGTGGAAAATTCCACAGCAGGTTCTGCAACGTGTGCACATACCCTAAAAGTGTATGTATTTCACATGTGCGTCAGGTTAGGCTAGTAAGAGTAAACCAGATTTATTTGTACTGATTTTACAATGGGGGGGGCGCCGTTTTGCAGTTCGCCTCAGGCAGCAGAGAGGCTAGGTTCACCCCTGCCTGCGTACACAGGACAAACTGGACAACAACTTTTGTGGTACAATTTCTTCTGATACCCTGGTCAAAGTAAAAATTTGGGGGAAAAGTTCCATAGGGGGTCTAGTTTCCAAAATGGTATTACTTGTGGGGGTTTCCACTGTTTAGGCGCATCAGGGGCTCTCCAAACGCGACATGGTGTCCAATCTCAATTCCAGCCAATTTTGGTTTGAAAAAGTCAAACGGCGCTGCTTCCATTCCAAGCCCTGCCATGTGCCCAAACAGTGGTCCCCCCCATATATGGGGTATCAGCATACTCAGGACAAATTGGACAACAACTTTTGTGGTCTAATTTCTCCTGTTACCCTTGGGAAAATAAAAAGTTGGGGACTAAACGATCAGGTTCGTGGAAAAAAAAAGATTTTTTATTTTCACGGCTCAGAGTTATAAACTTCTGTGAAGCACTTGGGGTTCACAATGCTCACCACACATCTAGATAAGTTCCTTAATGGGTCTAGTTTCCAAAATGGTGTCACTTGTGGGGGGGTTTCCACTGTTTAAGCACATCAGGGGCTTTCCAAATGCGACATGGCGTCCGATCTCAATTCCAGCCAATTCTGCATTGAAAAATTCAAACGGCGCTCCTTTCCTTCCAAGCTCTGCCGTGCGCCCAAACAGTGATTTACCCCCCATATGGGGTATCCTCGCATTTAGGAGAAATTTCTCAACAAATTTTGTGAATAGTTTTCTCTTTTTACACTTGTGAAAAAAAAAATTGGTTCTGAAGTAAAATGTTTGTAAAAAAAAGTTTACTGTTCATTTTTTCCTTCCACATTGCTTCAGTTCCTGTGAAGCACGTAAAGGGATAATAAACTTCTTGAATGTGGTTTTGAGCACCTTGAGGGGTGCAGTTTTTAGAATGGTGTCACTTTTGGGTATTTTCTGTTATGTACACCTCTCAAAGTGACTTTAAATGTGATGTGGTCCCTAAAAAAATGGTTTTGTAAATTTTGTTGAGAAAATGAGAAATCTCTGGTCAAATTTTAAGCCTTATAACGTCCTAACTAAAAATAAATAAATAGTGCTGGTTTAAATTAGACATGTGTGAAATGTTACATATTAAGTATTTTGCATGACATTCCGTATATACTCATGTATAAGCCGACCCGTGTATAAGCCGACCCCCCTAATTTTGCCACAAAAAAACTGGGAAATCTTATTGACTCGCGTATAAGCCGGGCCGGCTCCAGGTTTTTATGGGCCCCGGGCGAAAGAGCCTCAGTGGGCCCCTTTAACACAGACCACGATTCATGATGCACAGATACTGCAGAGAAATATAGGTATAGTACAATGCCAAATACTTCACTTCTTCCATTACATGACTGATATCTATTGTAAATTGTACAATAGCTCAAAAACCGCCAAATCCTCACAGCGCACAGTACAGACTGGACAGTACAGTCCTCCATACAATATTATGGGCACCACATAGTCTCCCCCTCATCACCCATATAATACCCCATGCAGGATGTCACCCCCGATCCACCATATTATGCTCCATACAGAATACTGGACCCAATATAATGCTCCATACAGAATACTGGACCCCATATAATGCTCCATACAGAATACTGGACCACATATAATGCTCCATACAGAATACTGGTCCTCATATAATGCTCCATACAGAATACTGGACCCCATATAATGCTCCATACAAAATATGGAGCTCTCCTCTGCGCTGTACTGCGTTCTGCACTGTTACGGCTCAGGAAAGGGCGCTGTGGAAAGACTCCCCATTATCATCATGATTGTCTCCCCATCATCATCATTGTCTCCTTATCATCATCATTGCCTCCCCATCATCATCATGGCCTCCCCATTATCATCAATGCCTGCCCATCATCATCATCTCCTCCCCATCATCATCTTCTCCCCATCATCAATGCCTGCCCATTATCATCAATGCCTGCCCATTATCATCATCTTCTCCCCATCATCATCAATGCCTCCTCATTATCAGCAATGCCTGCCCATCATCATCTCCTCCCCATCATCATCAATGCCTGCCCATCATCATCTTCTCCCCATCATCAATGCCTGCCCATTATCATCAATGCCTGCCCATTATCATCATCTTCTCCCCATCATCATCATCAATGCCTCCCCATTATCAGCAATGCCTGCCCATCATCACACACAGACAGCACACAAGCACTCTATCATATACATACACACACACACACATACATACATACACACACAAAGCACCGCACTACATACAGAGACACACACACACACACGTCTTACCTGTCCGGCGTCCCGCGCTGTCTGCCACAGCCGGCCGCTGAATGATGACATCATTCAGCGGCGCTGCTGTGAGACGAAGTGCCGGCGCCCCCTGGAGCCCGGAGCTGCGGCAGCGGAGGCACGGGAGAGGTAAGTATTGTGCCAGCTGATGCCGGGGCCCTGAGCAGGCGGGGGCGGGGGCGGGTGGCGGCGCTGACACCGCTCTCCTCCACTAACGGGCGCAGGGGTGCCAGGCTGCGAGTGGGCCCCCCCGCCTGCTCAGGGCCCCCGCACTTGCCCGGGTGTGCGGGGTGCTGACGCCGGCCCTGCCTATAAGCCTAGGGTGGAAAATGAGGCAGCTACTGGTAAATTACAAAAATAAAAATAGATACCAATAAAAGTAAAATTAACTGAGACATCAGTAGGTTGAATGTTTTTGAATATCCCTACTGAATCAGGAGCCCCATATAATGCTCCATACAGTTAATGATGGGCCCCATAAGATGCTCCATACAAAATACGCCCCATATAATGCTGCACAAAGGTTATTAATGGCCCCATAAGATGCTCAATAGATTATGCACCATATGCTCCACAGATTATGCCCCATATGTTCCACAGATTATGCCCCATATGCTCCACAGATTATGCCCCCATATGCTCCACAGATTATGCCCCATATGTTCCACAGATTATGCCCCATATGCTCCACAGATTATGCCCCATATGTTCCACAGATTATGCCCATATGTTCCACAGATTATGCCCCATATGCTCCACAGATTATGCCCCATAGGTTCCACAGATTAGGCCCCCATATGCTCCACAGAATATGCCCCATATGTTCAACAGATTATGCCCCATATGCTCCACAGATTATGCCCCATATGTTCCACAGATTATGCCCCATATGTTCCACAGATTATGCCTCCTGTGCTCCATAGTATAGGTCCCTTATGCTGCTGCTGCCACTGCAACAAAAAAAAAATGACATGTGCATATTCATGACTTTAATGAGCGGTACCATGTGACCGCTGAAGGAAGGAGCCTGAGATCGTGGGAGAAGCAGGGGGCTGCAGAGACGTGCCGGCGATCTGACATCCCCGCTCCCCCTCCCTGCCGACCCCCCGGTATATGACGCGCGTATAAGCCGAGAGGGGGACTTTCAGCCTTAAAAAATGGGCTGAAAATCTCAGCTTATACGTGAGTATATACGGTATCTTTCTGATTTAAGGGCATAAAAATTAAAAGTTTAAACATTTTCGCCATATTTCCATTTTTTTCATAAATAAACGCAAGTCATATTGAATAAATTTTATCACTAATATGCAGTACAATATGTCACAAAAAACATTCTCAAAATCAATGGGATCTGTTAAAGCGTTCCGGAGTTATAACCTCATAAAGTGACAGTGGTCAGAATTGTTAAAATTGGCCTGGTCATTAAGCTGTAAATTGCCTCTGTCACTAAGGGGTTAAATAACATGAAAACTGTGTTTTGTTTTTGTCTCAAATGAAAGACTTTATACTTGTTGTGTGTTTATTTGCATACAACTATAGGATTAGTAATGTATAGGTGTTTTGCAGACACTTCTCCATTACTAACCCATGGGCTTGATGTCACCAGACAACACAAAGGTGACATCAACCCTGCAAATATGAACCCCACTTGCCTCTGCTACAGGGCAAGTGGGAAGAGCCAGGCAAAGTGCCAGAATTGATAAATAGATGTGCCTTTTCTTGGTGGCTGCGGGCTGCTATTTTTAGACTTAGGGGGCCAATATTCATGGCTCCTTACCAGCCTGAGAATACCAGCCCCCAGCTGTCTGCTTTAGTTTGGCTGGTTGTGAAAAATGGGGGGGACCAATGCCATTTTTTAAAATTATTTATTTAAATATTTTTTAAAAATGCATGGGGACTCCTTTATTCTTGATAACTAACCTTGCTAACACTGACAGCTGAGGATTGCAGCCCGCAGCTGTCCGTTTTGCCTGGCTGGTTATCAAAAATACAGGGGAACCCACAGCATTTTTTTAAATTATTTATTTAAAGTGCATGTGCTGGCTGATGAATACTCCCATCAGCTGCAGCCTGCTCTCCCTGTCATTAGTGTCAGTAGGCGTAGGCTGATGGGAGCAGTAGTCCCATCAGCCGATGCTAGTGACTGTAGGTAAACTTTTTACCTCCAATCACAGTTGCGGGTTTACGCTGTCATTTGACAGTGTGGGTGCCATAGCTGTCTGACTGGGGTTACTGATTTTACCACAGACAAGACGAAGTTTTTACCGCGGTGTCATGCACATGACAGCACGAGAAAGATCCGGTATTCGAGGGGCCAAACCCAAACAGGAGCACGGAAGTCCATGTTTGTTGTCTGTGCCTGAACGGTAGGTGTACCGCACAGATGCTGAAATTTACTGTTCGGGTTCGCCCTTCTCTAATTAAGACTTTAAGGAAGAAGTTACAGTGATGTATTCCTATGGTGAATAATATGTCTCACCTATTCAAAAACAGGAATGGCATTAGAGATGACTGGAAATTTTAAAGTTTAAATTCACCCTATTCTATACATTTTTACCAAAAAATAGATTCATTGTGAATCACAATGCTGCAAAACCTCCAATTGTCCAGAAAAGTTGTGCGTAACATTTTTGAGGTTTCCTGGAATTGTATTTAAACCCATTGGAGCACTTTAACAAAAACACAGCATTAGTATTGTCAAAGTGTCCTCTTCATTAAAACATCATAACACAGTGCACTGACAGACTTTTAAACTGGCAGACAAAATTGCCAGTCTCACTGTCAGATGTATCGTCCTGCTGTGACCGAGAGAAGTGAGTTTTCATATATCCCATTACACTCTCCATTTTATCTCCACTAATATGCTTGCTACAGTCAAAGGAGGCCCATTGTGACTTTCATTGGGTAGTACTAGTTCCTGGACAGCTGGTGCGAATGGTGATGGTAGTCAATGCAAGACGGGAATTAGAAATCGGCCCTAGCACAAAATTCCCATTAGCCCACATACAATATGTCCACCACTCCTTATTAAAGCAAAATAGTGATGTTCAACTTTTTAAGTTCTTCAGCTTTCCTGACATGTTTGTTAAAGGAACAAAAGATTTTTGAATTATAGGATAAATGTCTGATAGATTAAATTAACTCCTCTGGAAACCAGATTTATCATGAACTAAGATGATCCCTGAAACCTCACTAGCCCTCTGAACTCACTGGTGCCACACTTGGAGAAGTGCCAGTGCATGTGCGTTCTCTCCACTGAGTTTAACCCCGTTCTGCCATCTGACATACTATCCCGTCCATGTGCCCTGGGCCTGTCTGACCATGGATGAGATAGTACGTCATGGCGATTGGCTGCGCTCATGGGGGCAGCACGGCAGATTGCGGCCGAGTGTCAGTTGATTCTCACAGCTGACAACTGGCACTGAGTGCCAGGATCAGTCACAGACCGCTCCTGGAAGTTTAACCCCCGGAACGCTGCAATCAAACAAGATCGCAGCATTCCTGAGCCAGCACAGGGGTTAACAGTCCCTCTGCCTTTGGATCGGAAACCGCGCGGCATGACGTGGGGTCCTGATCACTGCCATGGAGACCCGATGTCGTCATGCTGACATCTGGGTCTCCTGAGCTGAGAAACTTCCTGTCATGCGCAGTGCATGTTAGGAAGTCTCTCAGCTCATTGTGCACAACATGTAGCGCTGACAAGCTTATATAGCATGCAGATGCTACTTCATCTGCATGCTATAGAAGCAATCAGCCTGCACAAAATGATTGTCCCATTGTGGTGCAAAGTGTAAATGTCAAAATAAAGTAAAAAAAATGTAAACAATTGAAAAAATATTTTAAAAAAAATAAAAATAATAAAAAAAATCAATATTTATTCTATCAATAATTAAATATTTAAATGAAAAAAAAATCTATACAATAAAAGTACACATATTTGGTATCACCGCATCTGTAACGACCCAACCTATATTACTGTCCCACTAGTTAACTTCTTTAGTGGACACCATAAAAAAAGCAAAAAAACAATGCTTTATCATTATCATCTAGTGTTGAGCGATACGATAATGCAAATATCGGCTATCGGCCGATATTAGCTCTATCGGCCTTTCGATAATTCGTTTCGATATTTTCGTCTTATCGAATACCGGAATCGGATTTGTCACTGTCACTGTGAGTGTCCGTCGGTCGGGTCTGTCAGGAGTCAGCGGCACTTACCTGGCAGAAGATCTCCGGCGGTCACGTCCTGGACTGCTTGATGGCCGCCATTATCTTCTCCCTGGCGGTCACATGCAGTTTTTCGCGATAACTGCAGTGACTGCAGGGTAATCCCGGCCGTAAACCAGTCCGATGACGTCACCTCCGGGGAAGCAGGTAATCAGCTGTGCTGCGCCGGGATTCTGATGTAGCAGAGCTGGATCGTCGTGGGACACTCGTTACTATGGACTGCGTCGGTCAGGTGGTATACTTTTTTTTTTTTTTTCATTTTTTTACAGGAGATCGATGGCGTCGCAGGATGAGACTGTAATAAAAGTAATGAAAACTGTGTTTTTTTTTTATTAAATTAAAAAACTTTTTTATAAACATTCACCCGTCCGGGTACATAAACAATTTAACGATTTATCAACAATTTAACTATTTACATACAGGGGCCCTGTCCGGGTTATTTATACTTCTTTGGCAGGGGTGTTCCAGGTACCACCTGGTACTCTTCTGATGCTTGCCAAACATCCGAGGCACCAAGGACCACCAGGACCTGATGACGTCGTGTGGCCTGTACAGTCAAGTCGTGACCCGCTATCTGGGTCTGTGTGGCCACCTCTTTCATCTCCCTCCGGGTCTGGAACCCTATGTCCCGGACTGAACGAACCCCAGGGGGCCTAACAGGCGCCGGGTACGGGCCAGCTATACTTATCATGTCCATAGCTGGGGCTGCTGAGGAGACCACTGAGGGAGGCTTGGGAGATTTACGGCGTGGGGTGGGCACTTTTGCAGAGGCCTGGATGTGGGAGGCTGAAGGCTCCGAGGGTCTCACAGGTTCCTGACACACTGGGGAGTAGGGGTCGCACCTGGTAACATTTAGGGCGTACCATCCATTGTAACCCCAGTGTCGGGTGTAAGTCACCAAGTCTCCTGGCAACAGGTCCCTCCCCGGGTGTCCTTCTGGGAGGTGAGCCTCCACGTCCCGCCGGTTCACAAAGACTTCTAAATAAAGTCCAGGCTCCTTGATGAAGCCCCACCCACCTTTCAATTTAAAGCTCCGTACTGCACCCTTACGCCGCGGCTCACACAGGGTTCCTTTATCCTTTCTCATCCGGTCCTTATCTGCCCGGTCCTTCTCCAGGTTACGTTGACGAAGTTTTAGGGTTTCTCGCTGCTCCCTTTGTCGCTCTGCTTCCCGCTCCCAACGTCTCCACTCTTCCTCCTGACGCCGGTTGAAATTCTCCTCCACCAGCTGCTCCATGTCTCCACCACTCCACTGCAGCTTACAGTGTCCGGTTTGCGGCAGCTCTCCTGTCGCCCCCCAGTCCTGGCGGCGCTCCCCTGCGGAGGAAGCAGACGGCTCTAAATCAGATGACAGTCGGGGCTCCGGTACAGGCAGGTAGTGCTCTGGTGCCTGCGCGGCCTCCTCCATGAGGACGGGTGTCGCTTCTTCTGTCTCAGCGACAGGGGCAGACAGCGGGTTCTGGGGTGCTGACGGTGCTGCGGTTTTTGCAGGAACGGGTGCCTCCACTGCGACAACGTCAACCGGATCACATTGCAAGGACTCCTCTACTAGAACGGGTGCCTCACCTTCCGGTACAGCTGTGGCATAATAAGCTCACCATGTTATACTCTTATCCAGGCAGCACACTTTCCTTGGGGCACGCACCTCTCCCCTTTTTAGGAGACAATCTTCTATATAAAAATAATGTATGGCACTATTACCCATTCATTCTTCTTGGATACTATTTTGACTGTCTTGGTATACTCAGAGCTGACCCACCGTTTTTTCTATTGTCCGTCCTGTGACCCGTGTCTCACTTTTTTGTATATACTTTATTTATCGCAATGTTTCTTATTTTGTTTGTACATATTCTTATGCGTTTATATTGTGATTACAGTAGTCACTGATGAAGGTCTTTTCTGACCGAAACGTTTGGAGATACTACTAATAAACCTTTTAAGTTGAGTGCTTAAGCCTTTTTTCATTATTAGTACCCGGTGTGGGAACCTAGACTTTAAAGCACCAGTTTCATTCAGGTTGTGCTCACGGTTTTCTTTCACCTTCCGGTACAGACACTTCAGGTAAGAGGGATTGGCGCCGCTCCAAGTTTAGTTTTAGGGCACGCCAGCTCGCTTTCATCCTGGCGACCTCCTCCCGGTGCCGGGCCAGGCCTCTTAGGGTATCCGCCGCTTCTTGCAGCGTAGGAGGGTTTCCAGGCCGGGTGCCCAACGGTGGTTCCGTGGCGATCGGGTCGCTTCCGTGGGGGGAGAGCTCTGACTGCTCCATCCCTTCACACTTCTGCTCGTGTCCATTAGCCATCTCTGCCAAGTCACATGTGTCATTAGCATCTGGAGAGGGCCCCTCTTTTGTAGGGAGGTGGGACCTTCGTGTTAGTTTCCACACACTGAGGAGGATGAGGAGGCGGAACTGAAGAGCTGTGGGGCACGATCTTACATTGCAGTACCATTTAGAGCCATCGTTTTCGCGTCACTGAGTGAGTGTACAGTACACCCATGAAGAGCACGCCCTTCTTCTTCACCAGTGCCTCGTCGTGACGCAGATATGGCGGAAAAATGGCAAATACATTCTCTGATGATTTTAGCAATTCTCAAGCACAAAACCAGTTCAATTCAGGCACACAGGACTCGCTTATAGCGAGCTACAGAATCCTGTTCGTGACGCCCAAGTTGAGTCGCACAGAGCCAGAGGTTTTGGGGGTACTCGGCACCGAGCCCGTCGACTTCTATGGGGTATGTCACGGCTTTACCCGGCAATTGAATCAGAGTCTATTTTACTATGTAGAAGTGTATAAACTATAAATATATGTATATATATGTCACAATGACATGTTTATATATATATATGTATTCTATGTGTGTATATTTTGTGTTTACAACGTAAGAAAGGGTTTTTTTTGTTGCGATATTTTGTTCCCATAGACTTACATGGGACTTCCGCTATCGAAATCGGATATCGACGATATTTAGTGCTATCGGCGATACAATTTCGATACGATATTTTTAGATATCGAGCACTATCGCTCAACACTATTATCATCATACTGCCGAACAAAAAGTAGAATAACGCGCAATCAAAATGACAGATATAAATAATCATGGTACCGCTGAAAACGTCATCTTGTCCCGCAAAAAAACGAGCCATCATACAGCATCAAAAATAAAAAAGTTATAGCTGTCAGAATAAAGTGATGCAAAAATAATTATTTTTATATAAAATACTTTTTATTATATAAAAGCGCCAAAACATAAACAAATTATAAATGAGGTATCACTGCAATCGTACTAACCCGAAGAATAAAACTGCCTAATCAATTTTACTACACGCGGAACGGTGTAAACGCCCACCCCAAAAGAAATTCATGAATTGCTGGTTTTTGCTCATTCTGTCTTCCAAAAATCAGAATAGAAAGTCATCAAAAAATTTCATGTGCCTGAAAATGGTACTAATGAAAACGTCTACAGTCATGGCCAAAAGTTTTGAGAATGACACAAATATTATATTTTCACGTGATCTGCTGCCCTCTGGTTTTTATGTGTGTTTGACAGATGTTTTTATCACAGACAGAAATATAATAATTGCAAACATATGAGTAACAAAAGCTTATATTGACAGTTAGAATGAGTTAATGCAGCAAGTCAATATTTGCAGTGTTGACCCTTCTTCTTCAGGACCTCTGCAATTCTCCCTGGCATGCTCTCAATCAACTTCTGGACCAAATCCTGACTGATAGCAGTCCATTCTTGCACAATCAATGCTTTCATTTTGTCAGAATTTTTAGGTTTTTGTTTGTCCACCCGTCTCTTGATGATTGACCACAAGTTCTCAATGGGATTAAGATCTGGGGAGTTTCCAGGCCATGGACCCAAAATCTCTATGTTTTGTTCCCTGAGCCATTTAGTTATCACCTTTGCTTTATGGCAAGGTGCTCCATCATGCTGGAAAAGACATTGTTGATCGCCAAACTGCTCTTGGAGGGTTGGGAGAAGTTGCTCTTGGAGGACATTCTGGTACCATTCTTTATTCATGACTGTGTTTTTGGCAAGACTGTGAGAGAGCCGATTCCCTTGTCTGAGAAGCAACCCCACACATGAATGGTTTCAGGATGCTTAACAGTTGGCATGAGACAAGACTGGTGGTAGCGCTCACCTTGTCTTCTCTGAATGAGGCGTTTTCCTGATGTCCCAAACAATCGAAAAGGGCATTCATCAGAGAAAATAACTTTACCCCAGTCCTCAGCAGTCCACTGCCTGTACCTTTTGCAGAATATCAGTCTGTCCATGATGTTTTTTCTGGAGAGAAGTGGCTTCTTTGCTGCCCTCCTTGAGACCAGGCCTTGCTCCAAGAGTCTCCGCCTCACAGTGCGTGCAGATGCACTCACACCTGCCTGTTGCCATTCCTGAGCAAGCTCTGCACTGCTGGTAGCCCGATCCCGCAGCTGAAACACTTTTAAGAGACGGTCCTGGTGCTTGCTGGTCTTTCTTGGGCGCCCTGAAGCCTTTTTGGCAACAATGGAACCTCTCTCCTTGAAGTTCTTGATGATGCGATAGATTGTTGACTGAGGTGCAATCTTTCTAGCTGCGATACTCTTCCCTGTTAGGCCATTTTTGTGCATTGCAATGATGACTGCACGTGTTTCTTTAGAGATAACCATGGTTAACAGAAGAGAAACAATGATGACAAGCACCAGCCTCCTTTTAAAGTGTCCAGTGGTGTCATTCTTACTTAATCATGACAGATTGATCTCCAGCCATGTCCTCATCAACACCCACACCTGTGTTAAGGGAGCAATCACTGAAAAGAGGTTAGCTGGTCCTTTTAAGGCAGGGCTGCAATGATGTTGAAATGTGTTTTGGGGGATAAAGTTCATTTTCTAGCCAAATATTGACTTTGCAAGTAATTGCTGTTTAAGCTGATCACTCTTTATAACATTCTGGAGTATATGCAAATTGCCATTAGAAAAAGTGAAGCAGTAGACTTTGTAAAAATTAATATTTGTGTCATTCTCAAAACTTTTGGCCATGACTGTACTTGTCCCGCAAAAAAACAAGACCTCACATGACTCTGTGGGCCAAAATATGGAAAAATTATAGCTCTCAAAATATGGTGATGCAAAAACTATTTTTTGCAATAAAAAGCATCTTTTAGTGTATGACAGCTGCCAAACATAAAAACCACTATAACGGGTTTTGATCACTGTGATAGACCCTTTCACAATGATCAAATAAAAAAAGTAAATCAAACCCCCTTTATCACTCCCTTAGTTAAGGGAAAATAATAAAATAAAAAAATATTTTTATTTCCATTTTCCCATTAGGGTTAGAGTTGGGCTAAAGTGAGTTGGGCTAAAATTAGGGTTAGGGTTGGGGCTAAAGTTAGGGTTAAGTTTAAAATTAGGGTTAGGTTTGGGGATAGAGTTGGGGTTAGTGTTTGGATTACTTTACGGCTGGGATTAGAGTTAGGGTTGGGATTAGGGTTAGGGGTGTGTTAGTGTTAGGGTTGGTGTTAGAATTGGGGGGTTTCCACTATATAGGCACATCAGGGGTTCTCCAAATGCAACATGGTGTCTGATCTCAATTCCAGCCAATTCTGTGTTGAAAGAGTCAAACTGTGCTCCTTCCCTTCTGAGCTCTGCCATGCGTCCAAACAGTAGTTTACCCCCACACATGGGGTACCACCATACTCATGAAAAATTGCACAACAACTTTTGCGGTCCAATTTATCCTGTTATCCTTGAAAAATTAAAAATTGGGGGCTAAAATATCATTTTTGTGAAAAATATATGATTTTTTATTTTTACCGCTCTTTGTCATAATTTTCTGTGAAGCAATTGGGGGTTCAAAGTGCTTTTCAAATATCTAGATAAGTTCCTTAGGGGGTTTACTTTCCAAAATGGTGTCACTTGTGGGGGGTTTCCACTGTTTAGGCACATCAGGGGCTCTCCAAACCTGACATGACGTCCGATCTCAATTCCAGCTAATTTTGTCTTGAAAAGTCAAACAGCGCTCCTTCCCTTCCGAGCTCTGCTGTGGGCCGAAACAGAGGTTTTCCTGAATTTATGGGTATAAGCATACTAAGTACAAATTGTACAGCAACTTTTGGGGTCCAATTTCTCCTGGTACCCTTGGTAAAATAAAACAAATTGAATCTGAAGTAAATTTTTTGTGAAAAAAAGTTAGATGTTCATCTTTTTTTAAACATTCCAAAAATTCCTGTGAAGCATCTGAAGGGTTAATAAACTTCTTTAATGTGGTTTTGAACACCTTCAGGGGTGCAATTTTTAGAATGGTGTCACTTTGGGGTATTTTCTATCATATAGACCCCTCAAAGTGACTTCAAATCTGATGTGGTCCCTAAAAAAAAGCGATGTTGTAAAAATGAGAAATCGCTGGTCAACTTTTAACCCTTATAACTTGCTAACAAAAAAAAATTTTGGTTCCAAAATTGTGCTATTGTAAAGTAGACATGTGGGAAATGTTACTTATTAAGTATTTTGTGTGACATATCTCTGTGATTTAAGGGCATGAAAATTCAAATTTTCAAAATTTTCAAAATTTTCACCAAATTTCCATTTTTTTCACAAATAAATGCAAGTAATAAAGAAATGTTACCACTATCATGAAGTACAATATGTCATGAGAAAACAGTGTCAGAATCACTGGGATCCATGGAAGCGTTCCAGAGTTATTACCTCATAAATGGACAGTGTTCAGATTTGTAAAAAATGGCCTGGTCATTAACATGCAAACCACCCTTGGGGGTAAAGGGGTTAATAAAATATCTCCCTAGCAGTGCCAATTACTGCTCTACAGCACAGCAAAACACCCCAGAACTGCTCAATACCAGTGCAGCAAAAAAATCTCCATCAGCAAAAAACTGCATTTCTTCCTAATACTGGAAAACAGATGTAGAAGTAAAGCACCATCACCTTTCTTGCTATCCTCCTTCATTGGCAGTATCATTTATTACCTTTCTACCTCTCACCCCTCACCATTGACAGCAGCACAGTGTATGCTCACGTCTCTCCCAATAGCAACAGCGCCGTGTGCGCTTATCCTTTCCCTCTAGAAGCACCACTGTGAGCTACAACTCCTATCCCATTGACAGCAGTACTGTGTGCCACCAATCGTCCCCTCGACAGCAGCCCTGTGTACCTCCACTCTTCGACCCCATGCAGAAGCATTGTGTGCCCCATCACCTCTACTGGCAGCAGCACTGTGTGCCCACACTCCTTTGTTCATGCATTACCCACTATCTGCAGCATTGCAATGTTTGCCTTCATACCCCGCTCCCACTGCCAGAAACATTATACCCAAAACCAGTACTATGATACCAGAATGTGCCTTTTCTTAAACGTCCCCCACTCGTAGTATTATTCTGCTAGAATCAACTACTCTTGTCAAAAAAACTTTGAGATTCTCTCCTCTTCAAGACCTACTTATGCTGGAAGTAAAAAGAAAGTGTAGGGACAGCTCTTCAAGCTCTTTCCTCCCCTATATGTCATTCTCACTTTCCTGCATGCTAAGGGACTTTGGTTATGTGCCTAATGTATGATATCACATAGGTCCTTTTCCTCTCCTTACTTTGGGAGCTGCACTAATTACAGAGGACTGGTAATGTCGGTGCAGTTCATGCTTATTAATGCACGTTGACCCATAGACTAAGCAGCGTGCTGGGAATCTTCTCGGTCTGACAGATTAGCAGTCTGGGCCTGATGGAGGTGCTTCTGCTACTGCTAGCATCTGACACATTGTTTGCCATAGTATAGGGTTATTTTTTAACACACTAGCCTGTCTTTTGCCATTGCCACTTTTCTTTTACCATACATTTTGTACAACGCTTTCATTAAATTAAACTCTAATTAATCATTTCTTGCCAAAAAGGAGGTTACAAGAAATTCAAGTTAGGTAGATCCACATACAGAAAACAAAATGTGGCAGCACGTCACAGTAAATGTGAGGCATGTATGGTTGTTGTATTGTACTAGTAAACCAAGTATGCAAAAACAGACATGTACAGTTAAAGGTCTAAATTTATTTATTAATTTTACAATTTAAAAAAAAGTATGAATTCCTCAAGAATGTTGGCATTAGAAATTCTAGTTAGCATTAGAATGCCATGTTCAAAAAGGTGGCACTAGCAACAAGGTGCTGTATTGGTGTGGGGTGTAAAGATATCAAATTTGACTGGCGAAACAGATGTGCAAAAAAGATTGTTTGTGCCATGCACACTTTGTGAGGTAGACAGCCACAATTAAATTGCTGGATATTGAGGGATTTTTTTTTTAATTTCTAAAAAGCAATGTACAGGACAAGAAATACAAATCAGTTTTGCAAGCACATAGTCTATAACACTGACACTTTTAATTTTTTTTCTGTTAAAATCTGTTAAAACTATTATGCTGTCTTGCTGCTGCTTTCTAGTGCATTAATAATGAAGAAAAAAATATGTGTAATTGTAATTCAAAGGCACCAAGACGGAGGCATGCTACTTCATATGACTGCTCAATCACACTGAGTCTATCAATGCTGTTGGCACAACCCCTAACTCGACCCCACATTATTTACTGAAATATTTCGTCCATTATTTTGGGGAATTCCCTCCCTGTCTTTATTGCTGAGCTGTTGGCTCTGGCTCTGATGACTACTCTATATTTTAAAACCATTCTAAAAATGACTGCTGCATTGCCTGTTTTGACTTTTATGCAACCTATAATTGTCCCGTGTATTTGGCAGCAGTGTACCATGTGATTTGAGAGCTGTAAGGCACTGTGAGAATGCATATATATTCATCCAGTAGAAGGAAGATAGGTCGGCACTCCATGTAGCAAGTAGTGGTGCTCGTGGAAAGTCAATGCAGAGTAAAGGAAGTCAGGTCCCGGCACTCACATGTTGGATAATTGCTTTTTTATTTCAATGCACAAATCCTATTAGATGCTTCAGCCTATCCCAGGCTTTTTTTAATAGTCACGTGAGTGCCGGGACCAGGCTTCCTTTATTCTACATATAGGAAAGATGTGTATCTTCGTACCGTGTTAGCCAGTAGATAGAAAAATATTTAGACTTGAGAGTCCTCAGTGGTTGATACCTTTTAATGGCTAACTGAAAAGATGGTAACAAATTGCAAGCTTTCGAGACTACTCAGGTCTCTTCATCAGGCATAGACTAATACAACATCTGAAGAATCACATATTTATACACAAAATAGCACAGAAAAAATGCAATAGGTAGGACAAGTGACATGAAGCAGAACTGTCATTATGGCAGAGGGATTAACATAAATATGACTAGTTCATAGATAAGGAGTGAAGGTTTTATTACCCTCTGATACCCTTTAATACCCTCTTGTATTAAAATCTAACTTCAAATCTGAGAAGGATAGAAAAGTCTGGGAATATAAACTTATGATGACCTTTGACACTCTTAGTGCTGGGATGAATATATCCCAGAGTTTTATGTCGTTCTACAACAATTAAGGAATCTGCCTCCCTGACCTTTTAGGGTCATCACAACACAATACCAGACCCCAATCAGAGGGTAATAAAACCTTCACTCCTTATCTATGAACTATATTTAGACTTGAGAGTCCTCAGTGGTTGATACCTTTTAATGGCTAACTGAAAAGATGGTAACAAATTGCAAGCTTTCGAGACTACTCAGGTCTCTTCATCAGGCATAGACTAATACAACATCTGAAGAATCACATATTTATACACAAAATAGCACAGAAAAAATGCAATAGGTAGGACAAGTGACATGAAGCAGAACTGTCATTATGGCAGAGGGATTAACATAAATATGACTAGTTCATAGATAAGGAGTGAAGGTTTTATTACCCTCTGATTGGGGTCTGGTATTGTGTTGTGATGACCCTAAAAGGTCAGGGAGGCAGATTCCTTAATTGTTGTAGAACGACATAAAACTCTGGGATATATTCATCCCAGCACTAAGAGTGTCAAAGGTCATCATAAGTTTATATTCCCAGACTTTTCTATCCTTCTCAGATTTGAAGTTAGATTTTAATACAAGTAATTCCATATCTGTCATGCTATGACCGGGCATACAAAAGTGTTTGGCCACAGGTAAATCCATCCTTTTTTCTCTTATCGTGTGGCGATGAGAATTCATCCTTGTTCTCAGTTTTTGCCCGGTCTCCCCCACATACAGACCCCCAGTTGGACATTTAGTACATATAATTAGGTACACCACATTAGATGTGATGCAGCTGAAAGTACCTGGTATCTTGTAGTCCTGATGGGAGTTGGGGATCTTTATCCTGTCCGTGGTCATTATAGATGTACATTATAGATGTACAAGGGAGGTGCAATAGTCATGATGAACACATCAGACTATATGAAGGAAGCAAACAGACAACTTACGGACACACGCTACTACAGAAAACTGGAGTCGGACCCTACACAGGACTATTACAAGGAACTAAGCAAGTTGGTATCTTGTCTGTCTGACAAATCCATAAGAGCTGATGACCTGATACCAGAAAGTCCAAGAACAGGGACATTCTACATGCTTCCCAAAATCCACAAAGCCGGAAATCCAGGGAGGCCGATTATTTCATGTGTGGACACCCTTACTGAGCAAGTATCTGGATGGGTAGAGGGTGTTCTTAAACCCCTGGTAAAGGATACACCCAGCTACATTCAGGACACAACTGACCTACTGAATAAACTAGCAGCAATAGGTTCTCTACCAGAAGGAACCATCCTGGCCACCATGGATGTGGAATCTTTGTACTCTAATATCCCACACCAGGATGGATTAAATGCCTGCAAAGTCTTCATGGGAAACACCGGGAATGATGCTGATTCTGTGGTGAAACTCACAAAATTCATCCTCACCCACAATTACTTCGAATTTGACAACAAGATCTATCTTCAGGAGACTGGCACAGCTATGGGAAGTAAAATGGCTCCACAGTATGCAAATCTTTTCATGGCCAAGCTTGAAAGCGAATTTTTGTCCTCCTGCCCCATCAGGCCTCGGGCCTACTACCGCTACATTGATGACATTTTAATCATCTGGACGGAGTCTGAACAACAGCTAAAGACGTTCCATGAACAGTTCAATCAATTTCATCCCACCATCAACTTAACACTTAACTACTCCAGCACTGGAATTAACTTTTTAGACACCACCATTAAGCTAAAGAACAATGAAATAGAGACATCCCTGTATCAGAAGCCAATCGACCGTCCAACATATCTTAAATGGGACAGTTTCCATCCTAAACACATAAAAAACTCTATTGTCTACAGCCAAGCCATCAGATACAACCGTATATGTTCCAACCCCATGGATAGAGATGAACACCTTGGTCGCCTCAGAAAGACTTTTTTGAACCAGGGCTACCATCCAAGAACAAGTGAAAACCAAATTACAAGAGCCACCAGAATATCAAGGAATCACCTGCTACATTACAAAGCTAAAGAAGAAAATAACCGGGTGCCTCTAGTGGTCACCTACAATCCAAGTCTGGAGATGCTAAGGGGAGCTGCACGGAAACTACAACCTTTACTACAAAAAGATGCCCGATTACAATCCATATTTCCAGACCCCCCACTACTATGTTTTAGGCAGCCCCCAAATCTAAGAAGCATCATTGTCAGAAGCTCCCTGTCCTCCCCAACAGCTGCAGGAACCTTTCCTTGCAGACAAAAGAAATGCAAGACCTGTACATCTATAATGACCACGGACAGGATAAAGATCCCCAACTCCCATCAGGACTACAAGATACCAGGTACTTTCAGCTGCATCACATCTAATGTGGTGTACCTAATTATATGTACTAAATGTCCAACTGGGGGTCTGTATGTGGGGGAGACCGGGCAAAAACTGAGAACAAGGATGAATTCTCATCGCCACACGATAAGAGAAAAAAGGATGGATTTACCTGTGGCCAAACACTTTTGTATGCCCGGTCATAGCATGACAGATATGGAATTACTTGTATTAAAATCTAACTTCAAATCTGAGAAGGATAGAAAAGTCTGGGAATATAAACTTATGATGACCTTTGACACTCTTAGTGCTGGGATGAATATATCCCAGAGTTTTATGTCGTTCTACAACAATTAAGGAATCTGCCTCCCTGACCTTTTAGGGTCATCACAACACAATACCAGACCCCAATCAGAGGGTAATAAAACCTTCACTCCTTATCTATGAACTAGTCATATTTATGTTAATCCCTCTGCCATAATGACAGTTCTGCTTCATGTCACTTGTCCTACCTATTGCATTTTTTCTGTGCTATTTTGTGTATAAATATGTGATTCTTCAGATGTTGTATTAGTCTATGCCTGATGAAGAGACCTGAGTAGTCTCGAAAGCTTGCAATTTGTTACCATCTTTTCAGTTAGCCATTAAAAGGTATCAACCACTGAGGACTCTCAAGTCTAAATATTTTTCTATCTACTGGCTAACACGGTACGAAGATACACATCTTTCCTATATCAAAATGGAGGATACCAGAATGTACCGCATCTTTATGGAACTGAAACCACTTCTGAAGAAACGTGCACAAATGGACAGCGACATTTTTTTCTTATCTAAATGCAAAAAGGAGAATCTAATTCCCAAAGGACTCTGGATTACAAACCCAATTCTTCACACCTACAATACCCATTATGCACAAAACCTTTGTCACAGGACTTCTGAAAGACTAAGGAACCATCTTTTGCATGTCTGCTACAGCATAAGGAGTAAAGTCCAAGGACAATTGGAAACTCTGAGGAAAACACTTACAGAAAGCACAGAGCAAAAATTACAACAATACTACAACAAACTACGGACCTTTCTGATTCAAAACAAGGAAAAGAAACTACACAGATTGCGCCTCCATTCCGGACTCTATACAAACAGATACAAAACAAAACCAAAACCTGACAACTCTGACAACCACTCCATTCCAGACACAAAAGCATCTAACTGTGTCATCAATCTCTCAGATTACAAACCCAGCAAAGTGGAGCTTGCCGTGCTTTCTAGAGGACTCTCATTTTGTCCTACTAAGGCCCTGGATAAAACCGAACTCTGCAGTGATATGGAACATTTTTTCAGGAGACTGCGCCTGAGGGAATACTTCAATGATACAGAAGATTCAGATAACACTCGGACTGAAGGAAGAGGGATCCCAATAACCAAGAAGAGGTCAGACTGGACACCTCCACCTGGACGTAACCCTCATTTGGATAAATATATAGACTCATTCAGACATTTGATAAAATCCACCATCATAGCCACCAACAAGAGACAAGCCTCCAACATCAGTGCCCAGGAGAGAAAGGCCATACAGTCTCTGAAAACCAACAAAGAAATCATCATTAAACCTGCTGACAAGGGAGGTGCAATAGTCATGATGAACACATCAGACTATATGAAGGAAGCAAACAGACAACTTACGGACACACGCTACTACAGAAAACTGGAGTCGGACCCTACACAGGACTATTACAAGGAACTAAGCAAGTTGGTATCTTGTCTGTCTGACAAATCCATAAGAGCTGATGACCTGATACCAGAAAGTCCAAGAACAGGGACATTCTACATGCTTCCCAAAATCCACAAAGCCGGAAATCCAGGGAGGCCGATTATTTCATGTGTGGACACCCTTACTGAGCAAGTATCTGGATGGGTAGAGGGTGTTCTTAAACCCCTGGTAAAGGATACACCCAGCTACATTCAGGACACAACTGACCTACTGAATAAACTAGCAGCAATAGGTTCTCTACCAGAAGGAACCATCCTGGCCACCATGGATGTGGAATCTTTGTACTCTAATATCCCACACCAGGATGGATTAAATGCCTGCAAAGTCTTCATGGGAAACACCGGGAATGATGCTGATTCTGTGGTGAAACTCACAAAATTCATCCTCACCCACAATTACTTCGAATTTGACAACAAGATCTATCTTCAGGAGACTGGCACAGCTATGGGAAGTAAAATGGCTCCACAGTATGCAAATCTTTTCATGGCCAAGCTTGAAAGCGAATTTTTGTCCTCCTGCCCCATCAGGCCTCGGGCCTACTACCGCTACATTGATGACATTTTAATCATCTGGACGGAGTCTGAACAACAGCTAAAGACGTTCCATGAACAGTTCAATCAATTTCATCCCACCATCAACTTAACACTTAACTACTCCAGCACTGGAATTAACTTTTTAGACACCACCATTAAGCTAAAGAACAATGAAATAGAGACATCCCTGTATCAGAAGCCAATCGACCGTCCAACATATCTTAAATGGGACAGTTTCCATCCTAAACACATAAAAACTCTATTGTCTACAGCCAAGCCATCAGATACAACCGTATATGTTCCAACCCCATGGATAGAGATGAACACCTTGGTCGCCTCAGAAAGACTTTTTGAACCAGGGCTACCATCCAAGAACAATTGAAAACCAAATTACAAGAGCCACCAGAATATCAAGGAATCACCTGCTACATTACAAAGCTAAAGAAGAAAATAACCGGGTGCCTCTAGTGGTCACCTACAATCCAAGTCTGGAGATGCTAAGGGAGCTGCACGGAAACTACAACCTTTACTACAAAAAGATGCCCGATTACAATCCATATTTCCAGACCCCCCACTACTATGTTTTAGGCAGCCCCCAAATCTAAGAAGCATCATTGTCAGAAGCTCCCTGTCCTCCCCAACAGCTGCAGGAACCTTTCCTTGCAGACAAAAGAAATGCAAGACCTGTACATCTATAATGACCACGGACAGGATAAAGATCCCCAACTCCCATCAGGACTACAAGATACCAGGTACTTTCAGCTGCATCACATCTAATGTGGTGTACCTAATTATATGTACTAAATGTCCAACTGGGGGTCTGTATGTGGGGGAGACCGGGCAAAAACTGAGAACAAGGATGAATTCTCATCGCCACACGATAAGAGAAAAAAGGATGGATTTACCTGTGGCCAAACACTTTTGTATGCCCGGTCATAGCATGACAGATATGGAATTACTTGTATTAAAATCTAACTTCAAATCTGAGAAGGATAGAAAAGTCTGGGAATATAAACTTATGATGACCTTTGACACTCTTAGTGCTGGGATGAATATATCCCAGAGTTTTATGTCGTTCTACAACAATTAAGGAATCTGCCTCCCTGACCTTTTAGGGTCATCACAACACAATACCAGACCCCAATCAGAGGGTAATAAAACCTTCACTCCTTATCTATGAACTAGTCATATTTATGTTAATCCCTCTGCCATAATGACAGTTCTGCTTCATGTCACTTGTCCTACCTATTGCATTTTTTCTGTGCTATTTTGTGTATAAATATGTGATTCTTCAGATGTTGTATTAGTCTATGCCTGATGAAGAGACCTGAGTAGTCTCGAAAGCTTGCAATTTGTTACCATCTTTTCAGTTAGCCATTAAAAGGTATCAACCACTGAGGACTCTCAAGTCTAAATATTTTTCTATCTACTGGCTAACACGGTACGAAGATACACATCTTTCCTATATCTATGAACTAGTCATATTTATGTTAATCCCTCTGCCATAATGACAGTTCTGCTTCATGTCACTTGTCCTACCTATTGCATTTTTTCTGTGCTATTTTGTGTATAAATATGTGATTCTTCAGATGTTGTATTAGTCTATGCCTGATGAAGAGACCTGAGTAGTCTCGAAAGCTTGCAATTTGTTACCATCTTTTCAGTTAGCCATTAAAAGGTATCAACCACTGAGGACTCTCAAGTCTAAATATTTTTTTATTCTACATAGTCATTCATGATGATGCAAACTTCTGCATGATGTAAAAAGGCAGCATGCATTTTTTGGAGATTAGATTGAATTGAATTGCAAATGGTTCAAATTCACTGGGACCTGCAAATTTCATAAAATTCACCATGAATTTGATTTACATCAAAAATATTTGCTTATCTGTAGGAACGACCAGTTTAATGCTGTGTCTTTTTACCTTTATTCTTTACATACATATCTTCCTTTGTTTTCATTCAGACTGACTTCTAACTTTCTCTCAGCTATAGAGAACACATGAGCTTTGTTACCTGCAAAATTAACAATTTGGAAAGAATAGTGTCAAAATCTTATCTATTAGACATTATGGAATTCTGAATAAATTTGTTTGAAGCAAAATCTTTGTTAAAAATAGTTAAACTTTTTTCTCAGTTGCTCAGCTTATGTGAAATCTTTATCATGTGCAGTGCAGCACATTCAAAAGATTACATGGCACATAAAATCTAATAATCTTTATGCAAGCTCTTTAAAAAATGCCACATTTTAAAGCAAATTTAAAAAAAGTATTTGCGTTATGTCATATGTGAATAAACTAATTATTACATTTGCTATTTAATTAAAAAAGGAAACTATTTTATGCTTTATTTTGTATTTTTCATTTTTTTAAATCTAATTTACAGATTAGAATGTAAAGGACTTTATGTCATATTCACTGTAAGCTAGATATGAGTAGGTAGCACATTGTTAACACTGTCTGAATATGGAAATTGCCAACAAATCTTTGCTTGTTACTCACCAGAATATTTATAGTGTTAGTTTAAAAAAGAACAAAAAGTCTAAATTGAAATCTCAGTGATTTACCAAAACATATTCATTTTCAGTATTTTTATTATTGCCAATCCTTTTCATTCCTAAATCGTGTAGCAGCAATGTTACATCTTGTGCCCATCACTTCACAATGGCTAACTGCGGGAAGACTATTAACAGTTGAAAATCATTAGTTTCAATAAAGCCAGTTGGCCTTGGATCCTACGATATTTTTTTATGAATTTAGTAAATGGATAGTAATTCTTTGTACACTGTGTACATTGTTATTGTTCCTAGATTTTTTACAAGGACATTGCAAGTGAAGGGACTGGCCATATTGTGACAAATAGCTCTCATTTACTGAGCCTGCGTTCATTTTAAAATTTCTAAGACGTTGGTCAAAAATTAAAAACGCGGCAGCTTGAGAAAGCAACAAATCTTAATTTCTGGAAACCTTAGACCTTCTTTATAAACATCTAGCAAGAAAAAAATCCACTTTAAAAAGAAGACTCTTCCACCTCTGCTTTCAGCCACTTGTAAGATGCATTAAGGTGCAGAAATAAATGTATTACATCATTCTTTGAGATTCTTTCCTATGTGATTTACGCAGTTAAAATAATAAAGATATATTTTTGAAATGGAACTGAAATTTCAGAACAAGTAAAATACCACATTATTAAATTGGTTTTCGTTTTGTGGGCATGTTGTTAGTTTTGTGTCATTTGTAATTTCACAATTGCTTACTGAATAAATTGCATATTATAAAGGACCTGTAAGATATGCAAATGCTATTTGTTCATGAAACACTTAAAAAATAAATAAAATGCTCATTATTCGACTGTTGGCAGTCAAAGCACATTTACACTGACTAATCCTTTAGATTCTAACATTAACAAACCATTATTCACGATGGCTGTGCATTGTGAAGGCGTTGAGTGTCTTCACGATGTATCCAAAAATGTTCTTCACGTGTGTAATCATTAATGCCAGTGAAAAAATTCTCATTGATCTTTTGAAATTGTGCAATGTAAATGGACATAGTTTGCTCATTTAACAAAAAGGAGGAGTGGAAATTTAAATCGTAAATAGATATGACTTTCAGTAATTGGTTGGTCGATTTACAAGGCAATAGTTCAGTGGTAGTCGGAACATTGAAATGAATAAATGCTTGTATCATATTGATCATCGTTATTAATGCAAAATGCTACTTTTCATATAAAACCGGGAAATTGATTATTGAATATTTTAATCACACCAAATCGATCATCGTTTTTAATGCAAAATGCTATTGTTCTCATAAACATTTTATCGCTAATTCAATAACTTTTCTTTGCAAAGTATCAACGGAAATGTTTGTACAATACTTTATGAATTCATGCATTCAAAAAATGGTATCACTCATGGAATGTGAAAATTAATGACACCTACACTTTAGATTGCTGTGTTGTATGAACACAGTATATGATGCTGCAATGTAACGATCATCATCTATTTAATTCACAATTTTTATCCTATAAAATACTTGTTTGATGTTGTTTGCTGGTTGAGAGTTACAATCGCATTGTTCATCTTTTAAATGGTTATCTGCTTGGGTAATGGAACTCTTAGGCTCATCCCTATTTACGGTAAGTAGATTAGATTTTTTTTTATTACTAGCAGTTGCGTGCATGTTTACGATATCCTGATAGCCCATCATGTTCATAGATTATGTGAATTTAAAACAACAATGAGGAAAAATAATTTAAAAGGAATTTGTACATTAATGGCACATCCAAAGGGTATGCCCTAAACGAGTACAAGATGTGAGTCCTCCCAAACTGATCTGCATCTACCTTGAGAAAGGGGTCCCAGAAATACCCAACAAATGCAGGGGAGTTCTGAACACTTACTGACATTGGCATGTGTCTGGACCCTGTTCTTCAGGTAATTGAAGATACAATTTGTACTGTCTAATAGAAATCACAGAAAAAAGAAGTCATAATTACCAGTACCTGGTCACAATACTAATTCACAACAGGATGCAGCAGGCCCCCATGATAAAGGCGCAGGTAGCATAGGCAAAAAATACTAATGAACAGTCACCTACACATCTACTATCCATGTGGAGAGGTTGCTTGTATTACTACAAATACATACAGAAAAGGTTGCAAAAGTCACACAGATTTGTGTAGTGCATCATGCCGGCTTGCAGAATATTAGTGATACTCATAAAATTAGATGAGATGGGCTGTACAGCATTACATAAGTGAACCCTACAAGTGGGTGGCACACTTATATAATATTAGAATATTAGTAATTTTTAGCTTGTATCTGAAAATCATAATGATTGTTTTTCCCATATTAACCCCTTCTGACATCAGACATAATAGTGCGCCTATGTTGGACACCCTACCATTGATGTGGGTTCCGGCATTGAGCCCACATCTTTTCCATCACATGTCAGCTGTTTTGAACAGCTAACACGTGCCTCTAACAGCCGTGGGTGGAATCGAGATCCATCCATGACTGTTAACCTGTTAAATGCTGCGATGAAACTCTGACAGTGGCAAGTTTCACCACAGTGGCAAGTTTTCCGGTAAGTGCGCTGGAAATCCCGCATATCGGCGCCTGTGTCACATGACCGCACATCGCCAATGTGTTGGCATGACAACCAGAAGTATCCAGCAGACCTCTATGGTTGTCACTGCCGGATTGCTATGAGCTCCGCCTGGTGGTCGGCACTCATAGCAAGCCAGCAATTGTGATACATACAGGCGATCTGATCATCGCCTGTATATAGCAGAGCCGATCAGGTTATGGTAGCTTCTAGTCTCCCATGGAGACTATTGAAGCATGCCAAAAGTAAAAAAAGTTTTAAAAAATATTAAAAAAATAAAAAACACATAAAAGTTAAAATCACCCAACTTTCGCCGCATTCAAAATAAAACAATAAAAAAATTATACACATATTTGGTATTGTCGCATTCAGAATCGCCCAATCTATCAACATAAAAAAGAATTAACCCAATCGCTAAATGGTGTAACAAGAAAAATGTCAAAACGCCAGAATTACTTTTTGGGTTGCCGCAACATTGCATTAAAATGCAATAACGGGCAATCAAAAGATCGTATCTGCACCAAAAATGGTATAATTAAAAACGTCAGCTTGGCATGCAAAATATAAGCCCTCACTCAACCGCAAATCATGAAAAATGGGCACGCTATGGGTATCGGAAAATGGCACATTTTTTTTTAACAAACTTTGTAATTTTTTTTTCATTTTAGACATGTTGGATGTCTATGAACTCGTAATGACCTGGAGAATCACAATGGCAGGTCAGTTTTAGCATCTAGTGAACATAGTAAAAAAGCAAAACAAAAAAAATTGTGGAATTGCACTTTTATTGCAATTTCACCGCACTTGGAATGTTTTTCCCATTTTCCAGTACACAATATGTTAAAACCAATGGTGTCGTTCAAAAGTACAACTTGCCCTGCAAATAACTAGCCCTCACATGGCCATTTTGACTGAAAAATAAAAAAGATATGGCTATGAGAAGAAGGGGTGCAAAAAACAAAAACGAAAATACATCCGGTCATGAAGGGGTTAAAGACTATGAGAGATAAGAACTGTGTCTGTTATCCATTATTTCTAACCAGAATATTACTTACCCCCCAAGTAAAAATTATACTAAATGCACCATTATTTTTCATTAATAAAAATTTTTACGTTTTTGAACTTCACTTTCAACATTTTCACTTTTTAAAAAAAAAATATTGATGACAATTGTCAATTATAGTTGGAGCTGTTGAATTGCAAGCTCTCTGTCAATTCAATACCAAAGCAATATAACAGACATAACTATTAGTGAATATCCACACAAAAATAGAAAAGCTGACAGCACTCAGACATCAAGATGCACGTTCAGACGCCATCTGACTCAAAAGGATGGACAAGTACGTACCATGTGAAAAAGGAGAACAGCATCAAATCTGGGTGAAGCAATAAAGGTTCTTTATTTAGCCAGATGCAACGTTTCAACCAATACAGGTCTTTTTCAAGCTTGAAAAAACCTGTATTGGTTGAAACGTTGCATCTGGCTAAATAAAGAACCTTTATTGCTTCACCCAGATTTGATGCTGTTCTCCTTTTTCACATAACTATTAGTGAACACTGACTGTGTTCAAAGAATATAGCATACATGTATTTGTTTGTAAACTGGTAGGATTTCAGTTATGACAATGGACTTTAAGACGTGCCTATTCTCCATAAAATATATTTCTATTTTAAAACAACTTTTTATTTGTAAAGAGTGTTTTAAGATCTAAGAATACAAGTCCATTCTTCAAGATCTCTAGAAAAACACTTAAAATCATTCAGTTGCATTTAAGCTAATGGAAGCAATGTTCAAAGGGAGTGACTGAATGTGCGCAATGCTTGCTGCTCAATATTATTCTACTTAGATTTTGCCACTAAATTGTAGGCGTTAACCTTTGACTAGTGACAAGGGAATATCACTAGATATTTGTGCTCCCATCTGGGTTAGCTTCAAATGACACATTTACTTGACAGCTTCTTCCTTCTTCTTATTCACCAATTTGGCCCACGCGGCTCTTTTTACCCTTCTACTTCAGTTTGTAAAGAATGAGTACACTTGACTTGCTGCAAAGTCAGTTCAAAATCATTACTTAAGCTGTAACAGTCTCTTGCATTAGTCTTTCCCCTTTTTCTTGCACTTTGGTTTAATGTTGATTTATTATTCCTTAACAATTTTTCATTTTCAATTTTTATTTATAGCTTTTCACTTAATGATCCATTAAGCCATACAAGGGTAAACAAGATGAGTGTATTATTTATTATTGATTATTGTAAGGATGCAGATTTCATGAAGTCGGTGCAGTTGCACAGGAGCGGAAAAATGTTGTTTTTTTCTATACAGTTGAAACCAGAAGTTTACATACACTATATAAAAATACACATATGCATGTTTTTCTCAATATCTGAGATGAAATCAGAATAAACCTGTCCCATTTTAGGTCAATTCTGTCAAATGCCAGAATACTGAGAGAGAATGTTTTAAGGCATTTTATTACTTACTGCAAAGTCAAAAGTTTACATACACTAAGATTACTTTGACTTTAAACAATTCTGGACTGCCCATGTGATGATGTCATGGGTTTGGAAGCTTCTGATACGTTTTTTGGCAACATCTGAGTTAATTAGAGACACACCTGTGGATATATTTTAATGCGCACCAGAAACACACTGCTTCTTTGTGTAGCATCATGGGAAAGTCTCAAAAAATCAGACAAGATATCAGGAAGAGAATTGTGGACTTGCACAAGTCTGGCTCATCCTTGGGTACAATTTCAAGATACTTGGAAGTGCATGTGTGTCTTTTTATATAGTGTATCTAAACTTCTGGTTTCAACTGTAAGCATTTTCTAAGAATAGATAGCTGAAAAATGTTGTTTTCAGTTTTGCTCAAAAGTTTGCCTGCCAGTGCAGTGCTGACAGTTTGCATAGCATAGGGATGCTCCTGCATCTCTATGCTATACAAACGATTAACCTGGAAAAAAATGAAAGTCCCATAGTGGGACAAAGTAAAAATGGTAAAAAAAGTAAAGTGTTACAAATTTTACAAAATATTTAAAAAAAATCAAAAAAGAATCAAAATATATTGCACCCATGAATAAATATTTTTATGAAAAAAGTATATATAAACGATAGATGTACAAATATTTGGTATCGCTGAATTTGGAGCGACCCGACATATACAATTGTCCCACTAGTAAACCACTTTAGTAAACACCATAAAACACAAAACAAAAAACAAGGCAAAAAACAATGCTTTATCATTATAATGTCGAACAAAAAATGTAACAAAATGCGATCAAAAAGATGAATATAAATAAACATGGTACCACTGAAAACGTCATCTTGTTCCGCAAAAAACAGGGCATCACACAGCTCCATTAGCAAAAAAATAAAAAAGTTATCGCTCACGATGCAAAAATAATAATTTTTTTCTGCAAAATAGTTTTTATTGTGTAAAAGTGCCAAAACATAAAAAAATATAAATGTGGTATCACTGTAATCATACTGACAAGAATAAAACTGCCTTGTCAATTTTACCACATGCGGCTTGACATAAACCCCCCCAAAAATTCCTGAATTGCTGGTTTTTGTACATTCTGCCTCTTAAAAATTGGAATAGAAAGCAATCAAAAAATGTCATGTGTCTGAAAATGATACCAATAAAAATGTCACCTTGTCACACACACAAGAAAAGCCCTCACATGATTCTGTAGGCCAAAATATGGAAAAGTTATAGCTCTCAAAACATGGCGACGCAAGTAAAAAGCGTTTTTTAGTGTGTGACAGCAGCCAAAGATAAAAAAATATAAACCTGGTATCGCTGTAATCGCACCTGAAGAATAAAGTCACCATATCAGTTATACTACATGAGGTATGGTGAAAAATAAAAAAAACAATTCTTCACCTGCTATTGATATGTTCATTCTGCCCAAAAATTGCAGTAAGGCTCGATGTACATTTACCCTGCGCTCTGTGTTGAGTGCTTATGTAAGGTCGACAAGATCGCAGGTACCTGTGTGCCGGGTTTGGAACTGAAAGAGCTGCATCCTCTGTTTCCGGGGGAAGCTTTGAGGAGGGGGACCATCCTCTGTAGCCTGGGGAAAGCCCTGGTGAGACAGAGCTTCCTGCTGTACCAGGAGGGTGGGGAGAGCCAGAAAAGGGCACGCAGCGTCGGAAACATAACAGGAGAAAGCAAGTGAAGCAGGGCAGTCTGGTGCCTACGGAGAGCAGTGCAGAGGACAGCACAGAGAGCAGCTTCCAGAGCGGTGAGCGGCGCGCCCTGCTTCCCCCACCAGAGGGTACCGGTGTGGTGACGGGCCATATAAAAGGAGCCCCCGTTGTCTGCAGAGCGGAGCCGTGCTAGCAGAGCAGAGCCGTGCCAGTAGAGCAGAGTCGTGAAGAGCAGAGCCATGCCAGCAAAGCAGAGCCGAGCAGGGTGTTGCAGCAGCCAAAGACAGGAGTGCTTCATCCCGAGAGTATCAGGGGCAAGCTGACCAACGTCCGCCATCAACAGCGGGGACCAGGGAGATCAGGATGTGCAGTGTGTGTCCAGTGATGACCAGAGAACCATGTGCCGTACATTACGTGACTATGAGTACCACACACGCTTCCCATTAGAGACCGCATATGAGACTGACACTTGCGCCCTGATGTTACCAGCTGTTAGTTGCCCTGAACCTTGAGACCTGACTTCATCAGTTAAGTTAGTTAAGGAGCCACGTTGGGCTCGCACAGGACTGTGGCCCGTGCCTTTGTTAGCCACAACAGTATATGGACTAGGGGCAGTGGAAGGTACTGGAGACCGACCACTGCTGCCGGAAGATGGACTAACAACTACAGTACCATCCTGGAAAAGGCACTGCACCCGCAGTTGCCAGCGCTATTGAGTTCGCAACAGGAGGTGCAGTGTTAGGACTTCCTGATATGCTTGCTACAGATTTGCCGTTATTTGTACCATTGTACTTCACTTTGCCAGTCATACTGTTTTACCCTTTACCTCCCTGCATGGAGTGTTCCCCTGTAAATTAACCTGTTAAACCTTTCTCTGCCTCCCGTCCATCACTGCATCCCGCGTTCCTGCGATTTCTACACTTACACCGAGGTTTCCATGTAAATCTGTGAAATAGGTGATTCAGATGGAATCCCCGTCGGAAGATTCCCTATAATGAGGCAAATGGAGGAACTGTGGACGCCATAGGACCTGTGATCCGACGGTGTCCGTCTTTTTGTATAAAAGTGCCATTGACCACAGTTTTGAGCACTTCTAAAAAGAAGGACACCATTGAACAGAGGTCAGATGGAGTCCAGAGTAAGGGCCCCGTCTCACATAGCGAGATCGCTAGCGAGATCGCTGCTAAACAGCGATCTCAGCAGCGATCTAGTTATGTCTGACACGTACCAGCGATCAGGGCCCTGCTGTGAATCGCTGGTCGTGTCAGAAATGCCAGGACTTTTTTTTGATCGCTGATCTCCCGCTGGCCAGAACGCATCGCTGCGTGTGATGGGCAGGAGACCAGCGAGCTACTGGTAACCAAGGTACACATCGGGTTTCCAGGCACCGCTTAGCACCTGGAAACCCGATGTGTACCTTGGTTACCAGCTCTCTGCATCAGCGCGCTGGTATCCAACGTACACTGCGGGTAACTAGGCGACGTTACCCGCAGTGTCGCTGTCCTGATCGCTGCATGAGCTGCCTGTTTGGCAGCTAAGCAGTAATCATGAAGCGACACACCAGCGATCCTGATCGTTGTCGGTATCGCTGGTGTGTCGCTATGTGAGATGGGGCCCTAACTCTATTACCTCATTATAATTAATGGATCCCTATGGGGTTTCATCTGAAACACGTCACTCAGAGACTTAGATTGAAACCCCGATGTAAGTGCTTAGCATAGAGTGACAGATAAATGTGATCAAAAAACATTATGCAAAAGCTTCATCTCAATCCATGATAAAAGCCTATTCAGCCTATTCAGGTCTGTCATCTGTTAATGGAAATAAAGGGGCTTCCACATTACTGGTAGCACAAAGGCTCTGGAAAATCAAAATTACTCCTCACCCCCTTCCTTCTGAGCCCCACAGTGTACCTAAACCACTTATAGCATTCACGTTTGGCATTTCTGAAAAGATGAGAGCCCGCCTAACTTACAGGTGAATATTTCCAGTTGCATGAGCTGGGCATAATGTACTGGTCACTGTCAGTACTGGTCACTATAACGTACTGGTTACTACAGCATACTAGTGACTACAACTGCAGTTTGCAATTTTCACTTGCTGCTTGTTTCTAAAAAACACACCTGGAGTCAAAAGCATCACTGCACCTGTTCATAAATTCCCAAAGGTGTATAATTTTCAAAATGGGAAGGATTCCCTTGATGGAAGGATTCTGCTCCTGTAACACTTAGGGGCTCTGTATATGGAGTCTACAAACTATTCTTGGAAAATTTGCACTCCAGGAGGCAACTAGCACTCTGTCCCTCTCCATATGGCTAAGCAGTATTGTACAGCCACATATTTAGTATTGTCACATTCAGTAGAAACTGTGGGACAAATTATAGTGCAATTTTTACCCACTTCTTGTGTGAACATAAAAAATCTGGAGCTAAAACAAAATTTTGGTGGTAAAAATGTAATTATTTTTCTTCACTGCCTAATGGCATAAAATTCCGTGACATACTCGTGGTGTCAATATGATCAAAGCACCCCTATATAAATTCATTGAGAGGTGTAGTTTGTGGAGGTTTCTGCTGCTCTGGCAACTCTGAGGCTCTCACAGTGGGTCATTGCACCCACAAACCATAACAGTAAAATTTGCACTATAGCTTGGCACTCCTTCGCTTCGGAGCTTTGCACAGTGGCTGAAAAGTATTTCCTGATTACATATAGGGCATTGGCACACTCAGAGAAAAAATAGACCTCAGTTTCTTGTAATAAATGTTCCTATTAGCCCTCAGTAAAATTAAAAACTTGGGGCTAAAACAACATTTCAATGGTAAAAATGTAATTTATTCTTTCTTCTCTGCTCAATGGTATAAAATTCTGTGAGGCTCTAGTGGTGGTGTCAATATAATAACTGCACCCCTAGATAAATTCATTTGGGAGTTTAGTTTATAAAATTAGTTCACACATGGGGGATTTCTGTTGTTCTGGCACCTCAGGGGCTCTACCAATGTGACATGGCACCCTCAAACCATTCCAGCAAAATCTGAACTCCTATATAGAACTTCTTCCCTTCTGAGGTTTGTACTGTGCCTTAAAATTAGTAGTCCCCCGCATATGGGATATCTGTGCTCTCAGGAGAAATTGAACAACAATTTATAAGTTGCAATTTCTCCTGTTACCCCTGAGAAATATAAAAATAGGGTTAAAAAATATCATTTTTGTGGGAAAATGGGATTTTTTTATTTTCATGGCTCAACGTTATAAACATCTGCGAAGGACCTGGGAGCTCAAGATGCTCACTACATATCTAAATATATTCCTTGAGGGGTCTAGTTTCTGAAATGGGGTCACTTGTGGATGGTTTTCATTGTTTAGGCACATTAGGGGCTCTCCAAATGGGATATGGCCCTCGCTAATGATTCTAGCTAATTTTACATTCAAAAAGTCAAATGACTCTCCTTCCCTTCCGAGCCCAGCCGTGCACCAAAACAGTAGTTTTCTCCCAAACATGAAGTATCAGTCTTCTCGAGTAATTGCAAAAACAAGCTTTACTGTACAATATCTTTTTTTACCCCTAAGGAAATGCAAAATTTGGGGTGAAAACACATTTTTGTGTTTAAAATGTGAATTTTTTTATTTTCACAGCTCAACGTTATAAACTTCTGTGAAGCGCCTGGGGGTATAAAGTGCTCACTACACATCTAAATACATTCCTTGAGGGTCTAGTTTCCTTAATGATGTCACTTGGGAGTTTCCACTGTTTAGGCACATCAGAACCTATCCAAACGGACATAGCGTCCGCTAATGTTTCCAGCAAATTTTACATTCAAAGAGTCAAATGATTCTCCTTTCTTTCTGATCCCTGCCGTGCACACAAACAGTTGTTTTCTCCCATATATGAGGTATCGGCGCACTCAGTCGAAATTGCACAACAAACTGTATGGTGCAGTTTCACCTGCTACCCTTATGAAAGTGCAAAATTTCAGGCTCAAAAACATATTTGTGGGGAAAATATGATTTTTTTTATTTTCATGGCTCAACGTTATAAACTTTTGTGACGCACCCAAGGGTTCAATGTGCTCACCACACATCTAGATCAGTTCCTTGAGGGGTCTAGTTTCCAAAATGGTGTCACTTGTGGGGGATTTTCACTGTGCAGGCACATCAGAGGCTCTCCATATGCAATATGGCATCTGCCAATTGTTCCAGCAAATTTTGCATTCAAAAAGTCAAATGGCACTTCTTCCCTTCCATGCGCCTAAACAGTGGCTTTCTCCCTCATATGGGGTATCACCATGCTCAGGAGAAATCATACAACATTTTGGGGTCCATTTTTTCCTGTTACCCTTGTCAAAATAGAAAAAATTTGGATCTGAAATAAATTTTTGTGAAAGCTAGTTAAATGTTCATTTTTTTCACATTCCAAAAATTCCTGTGAAGCACTTGAAGGGTTAATACACTTCTTAATGTGGTTTTGAGGACCTTGAGGGGTGACATTTTTAGAATGATGTCACTTTTGGGTATTTTTTGTCATATAGACCCATCAAAGTCACTTCAAATGTGAGATGGTCCTTAAAATTTTGTTGGAAAAATGAGAAATCACTGGTCAACTTTTAACCCTTATAACTTTCTAACAAAAAATATTGTGTTTAAAAAATTATGCTGATGTAAAGTAGACATGTGGAAAATGTTATTTATTAACTATTTTGTGTGACATATCTCTCTGACTTAAGAATTCAAAGTTTGAAAATTGCTAAATTTTCCAAAGTTTTGTCAAATTTCATTTTTTTCACAATTAAACACAAGTTGTATCAAAGAAATTTTACCACTATCATGAAGTACAATATGTCATGAAAACATTCACAGAATCAGTGAGATCCATTGAAGCATTCCAAAGTTATTAACTTATAAACTGACAGTCGTCAAAATTGTAAAAATTGGCTTGGTCATTAACGTGCAAACCACCTTGGGTTGTAAAAGGGTTAAAAACACATTTAAGTCTCAGAAAATATATTTTTACTTTATATAATGAAAAATTATGGCATACAGCTTTCCAATATATTTTCTGTATCAATTCATCCAAGGATTCAAGATATCTGCTTGCTATCATTTCAGAGAGACCTTTATTCCCTGATTCAGTAATATAGCAAACAGTATGCAAAAAGTAAGCATAAGTTTTCCAAAAAACCCTGAGGTCTAGCTTTTTATTATTGAGCCAATAAAAGCTGGAGATATCTAAAACAAATATCTGCTGGGAATGATCTACTTAGAAAAGATGACCAGCATGTAAAGTAAATGATGTCACAGAATATCTGCCACATAAAATTTCATCTGAATAAGGGTGGTCCTCCCAAAGAGGTGGTCATTTGGAGAGGTTTCACTTAATCATTCCTTATGTACTTTACATTCTGTATTTTTCTTTTCCCGTTATGAAACAACAAAAAAGGAAGCAATTAAATAAAAGTATTACATTATTTCTATTTGAATGCTGGTAATTATGAATCCCAAAGAATTTTTTTATGTCAGTTTTCAGAGGTGCACAAAACTGTGGTTGCCCACGCCTTTATGCACACCTAAAAAGATCATAGGCAGCTACATGGCATCCACAGTGCCTCTGTCACAATTCATCCAAGCCAATTCATCAGATACAATTGTATATTATTATTATTATACATTTTTATAGCGCCATTAATTCCATGGCGCTTTACATGTGAAAAGGGGCAAATATAGACAAGTACAGTAAACGTGAGCAATACAAGGCACACACAAGTACAGAAGGAGAGAGGACCCTGCCCACAAGGGCTCACAGTCTACAGGTTTGTTCCAACTCCAATGGATAGAGATGAACACCTTGGTCGCCTCAGAAAGACCTTTTAGAATCAGGGCTACCATCCAAGAACAATTCAAAACCAGATCACAAGAGCCACCAAAATATCAAGGAATCACCTGCTACATTACAAAGCCAAAGAAGAAAATAAACGGGTACCTCTAGTTGTCACCTACAATCCAAACCTGGAGGTGCTCAGAGAAGCTGCACGCAAATTACAACCTTTAATACAAAAAGATGCCCGATTACAATCCATATTTCCAGACCCCCCACTACTGTGTTTTAGGCAGCCCCCAAATCTAAGAAGCATCATTGTCAGAAGCTCCCTGTCCTCTCCAACAACTGCTGGAACCTTTCCTTGCAACCAGAAAAAATGTAAAACCTGTCCATTTATAATGACTACGGACAAGATAAAGATCCCCAACTCACATAAGGACTAAAAGATCCCAGGTACTTTCAGCTGCATCACATCTAATGTGGTGAACTTAATTATTTGTACTAAATGTCCAACTGGGGGTCTGTATGTAGGGGAGACCGGGCAAAAGCTTAGAACAAGGATGATTTCTCATCGCCACACAATAAGAGAAAAAGAATGGATCTACCTGTGGCCAAACATTTTTGTATACCTGATCACAGCACCATACACATGAAATTACTTGTATTGAAAGGTCATTTCAAATCTCAGAGAGACAGAAGAGTTTGGAGCACAAACTCATGATGACCTTTGACACTCTCAGTGCAGGAATGAAAGTGTCACATGGATTTATGTCTTTTTACATCAATTAAGGAATTTGCTCTTCAGACCTTGTGGGGGCATCACAACACAGAACCAGACCCCAATCAGAGGACAATAAAACTTTCACACTCCTTATCTAGGAACTGCTCTAATATTTATGGACACAACTGTTTATCACTCTCCCATAATGATAGTTCTGCTTCACGTCACATGTCTTATCTATTGCTTTGTTTCTGTGCTGTGTTGTGTATAAATATGTGATTCTTCAGATTTTGTATTAGTCTTTGCCTGATGAAGAGACCTGAGTAGTCTCGAAAGCCTGCAATTTGTTACCATCTTTTCAGCTAGCCATTAAAAGGTATCAACTACTGAGGACTCTCAATTCTAAATATTTTTCTATCTACTGGCTAACACAGTACAAAGATATATATCTTTCCTGTGAAAATATAAAATTCGTAGCTGAAGCAATATTATTGTGGAAAAGTATTGTGAAGCACTTGTGGGTTTAACATATTCACCACACCCACGTATGAATTTATTGGGGGGTATTTTCCAAAATGAGGTCGATTAGGTGAAATTTCTGCTGTTTTGATAGCTCAGAGGCTCAGGAAATGTGACATGGTATCCGCAATTTATTCCAGCCAAAATTGCTCTCCAAAATTCAAATAGGGCTCCTACCTTTCTAAGCTGTGCTGTGTACCCAAACTGTAGTTTCTCACCACATATAGATATTGTTGTACTCAGGAGAAAATCCACAACAAATTGAGTAGTCCATTTTCACCTGTTACTGTTCTGAAAATGAAAAATGCGGGGCTAAAGCAACATTTTTGCAGAAAAAAAATATTTTTCTGTTTTACATCCTAATGTAATAAAATTCTGTGAAACATCTAAAACATTTAAAGTGATCATAACATCTTTAGATTAATTCCTTGAAGGGTGTAGTTTTCAAAGTAGGTTCTCCTGTATGGGGGCTCTGTTGTCAGGATTTTTTGAAATGTGACATGGTGCCGGCAATCTGTTCCAGCCAAAATTAGGCTCCAAAATTCAAATAGCGCTTCTTCACTTACACGCCCTGTCATGTGAACAAACAGTATTTTCTGGCCACATATGGAGTATCAGTGTACTTAGGAAATTTAGCAAACAAATGTTATCATCTGTTTTCTTTTGTTACCCTTGTTAAAATGATAGACGTGAGGTTAAAGCAACATTTTTGTAAAAAAAAAAAAATATTTTTAATTTTTTGATTCCATTTTGTTTTAATTCCCGCGGTGCAACTAAAGGGTAAACAAACTTTCTAAATGTAGTATTAAATACCATGAGATGTGCAGTCTTTATAATGGGGTCACTTTTAGGTGTTTTCTGACATATAAAAGTCACTTCAAATATCAAGTGTATTGTAATAAAATTGTTTTTTTATTTTTCCAACAAAATTAACAAAACCTATGCTAAACTTTTAAACCTTCTTCATTCTATTATATGGTGTGGACTGGGCACTTTGCACTTTTTTCAGTGGTATGACTATCTGTTTTAAGTCTTTGTTTGAAGAGGCAATTTGCATATCTGTTTTAAGTGATTAATAGTTCAAATTTCGATAATTGCAAATTTTTCACGAATTTCCATTTTTTTCACAAATAAACACAAATCATATAGACTTAAATTTACCACTTACATGATGTACAATATGTCACGAAAAAACAATCTCAAATCACTGGAAGATGTTTAACCCCTTACTGCCATCGGACGTACTATCCCGTCCATGGTACCTGGGCCCGTATGACCGGGGACGGGATAGTACGTCCAGCCCTTTAATGCGACATTGCGACTTAAGTCGCAATGATCGCATTAAAATTCCGACGCCATCTTACCTCAGGAGAGATGGCGCCGGCATCCCGGGGTCTGTCACCGCCCACCCTCACTCCCGATCGCTGTGATTGGCTGTTCAATTCTGAACAGCCAATCGCAGCCTTTCTCACTGTTTCAGCCAATCCGATGGGCTGAAACAGTGAGATCCCAGGCTAGAATCGAGTACCGATGTACTCGATCCTAGGCCTGGGCATAGAAAGGAGCAGACCCCCCCTGGATTGGCGCGATCGCCGATCACATCGATCGCGCCAATCGCAGGGCACAGCCGCGGTGTATCCGCGCTGTGCCCTGCCTGTACCTGCCTGGATCGGTGCAGTAATAGCACCGATCCTAGGCCGGAGCCTAGGACAGGCCCAGTAGGGCCTGCAGCTGCTGATTGGCGCGATCGATGTCATCGACGATCGCGCCAATCACAGGGCACAGCAGCGGTGTGACCGCTCTGTGCCCTGCTTCCTGACCTGCCGGTGACCTGCCTAGGAATCGGAGCAGTGAGCTCCGATTACTAGGCCGGTGCCTAGCAACCGGCAAAACAAGGGTCTCCTCTGATTGGTGGGATCGATGTGATCATCGATCCCACCAATGACAGGTCACAGCAGCGATGTGACCGCTCTGTGACCTGTCTGCAAACTGGATCTGACCTGTCTGACCGCACTGCAGGGGTCCTCACACTTGCTGAGGATTCCTGCAGTGCGGTCACATGCCAGATCTCCTCCTGTGCTGGGCCTTGTGGTGCCACAGTAGCCTGTGACACCACAACTCCTGCTGAAGAAAGAAGAGAGAAGAAAGAAGAGAGAAGAAAGAAGAGAGAAGAAAGAAGAGAGAAGAAAGAAAAGAGAAGAAAGAAGAGACTACAAACGTGAGTTTTTGAGCCCCGATCCCTGCCCGATCCACCCCAATCCCCCCATTCCCCTCTCCCCCCTTCCCTTTCCCCCTCTTTTTACCCCCCCTTTGCACACATTTAGCAGCCGCCGAGCGTTGATTAGTGACGCAGTTCACCGATCAACACTCGTGCTCGTTTTTCTTTTGCACCCCCTCCGTGCGCACTTCCAGCAGCCGCGGAACTTTGATAAGTGACACCAGTCACTTATCAGAGCTCGTTCCTGCAGTTTTTTTTTTTTCACTCCCCTTTCCGCCACTCCTGTGCGCACTTCCAGCAGCCGCGGAACTTTGATAAGTGACACCAGTCACTTATCAGAGCTCGTTCCTGCAGTTTTTTTTTTTTTTTCACCCCACTTTCCGCCACTCCCGTGCGCACATCTAGCAGCCGCGGAACTTTGATAAGTGACACCAGTCACTTATCAGAGCTCGTTCCTGCAGTTTTTTTTTTTTCACACCACTTTCCGCCACTCCCGTGCGCACATCTAGCAGCCGCGGAACTTTGATAAGTGACACCGGTCACTTATCAGAGCTCGTTCCTGCCGTTTTTTGTTTTTTTTTTCACTCCCCTTTCCGCCACTCCTGTGCGCACTTCCAGCAGCCGCGGAACTTTGATAAGTGACACTAGTCACTTATCAGAGCTCGTTCCTGCAGTTTTTTTTTTTTCACTCCCCTTTCCGCCACTCCTGTGCGCACATCCAGCAGCCGCGGAACTTTGATAAGTGACACCAGTCACTTATCAGAGCTCGTTCCTGCAGTTTTTTTTTTTTCACCCCACTTTCCGCCACTCCCGTGCGCACATCTAGCAGCCGCGGAACTTTGATAAGTGACACCGGTCACTTATCAGAGCTCGTTCCTGCCGTTTTTTTTTTTTTCACTCCCCTTTCCGCCACTCCTGTGCGCACATCTAGCAGCCGCGGAACTTTGATAAGTGACACCGGTCACTTATCAGAGCTCGCTCCTGCCGTCTTTTTTTTTTTCACTCCCCTTTCCGCCACTCCTGTGCGCACATCCAGCAGCCGCGGAACTTTGATAAGTGACACCAGTCACTTATCAGAGCTCGTTCCTGCATTTTTTTTTTCACTCCCCTTTCCGCCACTCCTGTGCGCACATCCAGCAGCCGCGGAACTTTGATAAGTGACACCAGTCACTTATCAGAGTTCGTTCCTGCAGTTTTTTTTTTTCACTCCACTTTCTGCCACTCCCGTGCGCACATCTAGCAGCCGCGGAACTTTGATAAGTGACACCGGTCACTTATCAGAGCTCGTTCCTGCCGTTTTTTTTTTTTTCACTTCCCTTTTCGCCACTCCTGGGCGCACATCTGGCAGCCGCGGAACTTTGATAAGTGACACCGGTCACTTATCAGAGCTCGTTCCTGCCGTTTTTTGTTTTTTTTTCACTTCCCTTTCCGCCACTCCTGTGCGCACATCCGGCAGCCGCGGAACTTTGATAAGTGACACCGGTCACTTATCAGAGCTCGTTCCTGCCGTTTTTTTTTTTTTTTCACCCCCCTTTCCGTCACTCCCGTGCGCACATCCGGCAGCCGCGGAACTTTGATAAGTGACACTGGTCACTTATCAGAGCTCGTGCCTGCTGGTTTAGACTTTTTTTCATAGGCATTTTTTTCCCTATTCTCTTTCTTTTCTTTTAGCTTTTTCCTTTCAGCATAGTTTGCACCAACCACTATCCCCCCCCCCACACACACACAGTTATAAATAAAGTTCACACAAAGCACCACATTCACAAAAAAAATGTCCCGCTCGTCACGTTCTTCCCAACAGCGCTATTCAGTGGAAGAGGCATACGCTTTCCTTGCCTCCGACACTGATAGCGAGGGAGAGGATCCCACATTTCTTTACTTTTCAGATTCTTCATCCTCTTCTTCTTCTTCCTCCTCTTCCTCATCTTCCTCCTCGGGTCCTGCGGAACCGGCCCGCAGACGCCCCAGGACAGAAGATGAGGCAGCGCCCACCCCTGAAAATGAACCAGCGCACCCCTCTTCGGACCCCATATGGACCCCGCCCCCCGAAAATTACGAGCCACTGATTCCTGATTTTGTGGCAGAATCAGGAATCAAGTTTGACACCACGGGCCTCAGAGAAATAGACTTTTTCAAAGTCTTTTTCTCTGAGGATTTTATTAACCTCGTGGTGGAGCAAACTAATTTGTACGCTCGGCAATTTTTGGCGCAAAACCCAGTGTCATCATTTTCCAACTGGTCTCCTGTAGACGCAGGTGAAATGATGCAGTTTTGGGGCCTGGTGTCATGGGTGCATCGCCACGAAGATCGTCGCGATTGCACATTCTGACTTCTCACAGCTGAGCTGCTGTTTCTTTGTGTTTGGTAATGAGAGAGTTAATTTTACCTAGCTCTTTGCTAAGACTAGGTCCAGCCTCGCCCGGCTGCTTTGGATTATGTTCTAATTAGTTTCCTTTATATTCCTGCCAGTCTGGGTGTTGGAGGCCGGTGAAAGCATTCATATAGTTTAGCAGACTGGATCGGTTCTGGGAATACTTAAGCTAAGAGCTCCTTAGTGGTTTTTACTCTTACAGCTTATAGTTTATCTCTGAGACCTAAGGTGTTCCTACTGTGTGTGAGTGTTGTATGTAAGACTTTATTTACTTTATTTCTTGTCTTTCTTGTATGTCTTTCTGTTCATTAACCGTTACCTGTTCATTCCCTTTGGTGGTATTCAGGGTCCTTCTTAGGACTAGAATACAGTTGGCAGGGATTGATAGGAGACAGGGTTTACGCTGGTGGCCTGGACCTCTGTACCTTTAACAGTACCTCCAGGTTGAGGGATTAGTTAGGACCCCAGTTAGGGTCAGCATAGACCCCGGTCACCCTCTAGCCGGAGACAGCGTATAACGGATTCCGTTTTGACCCACTGGACTTTCTGTCAGGTAAATCTATGTTATCATATATCTATGCGCATGTTATATAGTATGTTGCCCTTTTGATATAGATTATTGTCATCACATATATATATCTGCTATACAGCGTGACACCTGGTCCTCCATATGGGGATCCTGAAGAAGCCAGAACTTCGGCAATATTGGAGTGTTGATATTTTATACAACACTCCACTGTTCCGAATGGTCATGGCCGGACGCGTTTTGAGGCCATCCACAAATTCCTGCATTATAATGATAATGCACAGTGTCCCCCACAAAATGACCCCAACTTTGACCGTCTGTTCAAAGTTCGGCCGGTCATCGAACACTTCAGCAAAAAGTTTGCTGAAGTGTACGTGCCCCAAAGGGACATCTGCGTGGATGAGTCCTTGGTTCATTTTAAGGGACGGCTCAGATTCCGCCAGTACCTGCCCAGCAAGAGGGCAAGGTACGGAATTAAACTCTACAAGCTGTGCGAGAGTACCTCAGGGTACACGCACAGCTTTAGAGTTTACGAAGGAAAGGACACCAGGATTGAACCCCCTGAGTGTCCCCCCGTCCTGGGAGTGAGTGGGAAAATTGTGTGGGATTTGGTGCACCCACTGCTGGATAAAGGTTATCACCTTTACACCGATAACTTTTATTCCAGCGTCCCACTCTACAAATCCCTCTCTGCGCGAGGTACCGCAGCTTGCGGTACCGTCCGCAAAAATCAGAGAGGCCTCCCGAAGACGCTACTTGGGCAGATGCTCAGAAAGGGTGAGAGCAGAGCCCAATGTAGCGACCACCTCTTGGTGGTCAAGTACAAGGACAAGAGGGATGTCTGTTGTGAATGGGGTTGAGATGAGTTCTGAGCAGAGGCTCCCTCTGGTGGTTACAAGCGGTACTAGTGAAGATTGTGAGGACTGGGAATCAGGTGTTACTGACTGGTCTTATATAAGGGAGTCATTTTCCCATCAGGGTTGCCGGTGATCAATTGTTCTGGTCTGAATCCTTCTTTCCAGTTTCCCTTGTAGCCTGCTGTGTCGTGTCTGCATCTCCTTCTAACAGATAAGACTTTTGCTTCTTTGTGTTTGTGCTATATTTTTGCATTTTGTCCTGCACTTCTGTGGGGGCCTTCTGGGTCCCTCCGGGGGCTTTTGCCCTCTCAGTTTGTTCAGCCACTGAGTTTTGTACTTTTGCTTTTCCAGTTTTTTCAGTGGCTGCTGTCTTGATTTTGTTACATCAGAGAACTAATTTAGGTGGTAGAGGTCGTGTGATCTCAGGTGATTTTGAAATTAGTAGAGTTGGTGTTTTTCAGGGTTTTCTGAGATTGCAGTAAGTACCCTTCCTGTCCTTTTCTATTTAGATAGTTTTGGCCCCAGCGTTTGCTCATACTATTTTCTTTCTGTGTAAGTATTTCCTCTTGTCTAACCGCCATTACATGTTTGGGGGCTTTCTATTATCTTTGGGGTCTGCTCCGGGGCAGATAGCTTTCCTATTTCTATCTTTAGGTGTAGTTAGTTTCTCAGGCTGTGACGAGGCGTCTAGGACCAACGTAGGAACGCTCCACGGCTGCCTCTAGTTGCGGTGGTTAGTCAGGGTACTGCAATCTCATAGATTCCAACTGCTCTGGTGTATTGCCTTTTTTACCTGCACTCCTCAGCTACCGTAACATAACAGTATCACCGTCCATAAAAAATTGAATGGTACTCACAGAAGGGAAAAAATATTGTGACAGAAGAAAGGTTGTCAGAGTTGTCAGAGATATTTTTCTGTTTGTTGCATTTTTTTCCCTCTGTATCTCTGGGTGCTGGGGAGGATCTTTTCTCCCAATGGAGTTTGCACAGTTGTCTGGCCGTGTGGATCAGCTTGCCACTGAGGTTCAGAGTATTGCTGCATATCTTGCTAGGTTGCCTGTTGTGGAACCTAGGATCCCCATGCCAGATTTGTTTTTAGGGGATCGAGCTAAGTTTCAGAATTTCAAAAATAATTGTAAATTGTTTTTTGCCTTAAAATCTAAGTCCTCAGGAAACGCAGCGCAGCAGGTTCAAATTATCATCTCTCTCCTGCGCGGCGATCCTCAGGATTGGGCTTTTTCCCTGATACCTGGGGATCCTTTTTTGAGTGATGTTGATGCATTTTTTCAGGCTTTGGGGTTATTGTATGATGAGCCTAATGTCACTGATCAAGCTGAAAAAGCCTTGTTGGCATTAAATCAGGGGCTTGATGACGCTGAGTTATACTGTCAGAGATTCCGTAGGTGGGCAGTCCTGACCAAATGGAATGACGACGCTTTGGCGGCCCTTTTCCGGAAGGGTCTGTCGGATAATGTAAAGGATGTTATGGTGGGATTCCCTGTCCCCTCTGGTCTCAATGATTCTATGTCATTAGCGATTCAAATTGACAGACGTTTGCGTGAGCGGAGAAGTATGCGTGGAGTGGTGTTGCCTTGTGAACCAGCTTCTGAACCCCTGCAGTGTGATAGAGTGGTGTCTGGGGCACAGCGTCATGAGTTTCGAAAACGCAATGGGTTATGTTTCTACTGTGGTGATGCCTCTCATGCTATTTCAGTCTGCCCTAAGCGGGGAAGACGTTTTGCACGCTCAGTTGTCTTGGGTAGTGTTCAGACTAAGTTTTTATTAACTGTCACTCTGATATGCTCTCTGTCCTCATTTTCTGCTCAGGCTTTCGTTGATTCTGGAGCAGCTATTAACCTGATGGATTATGATTTTGCTAAACGTTGTAGGTTTCCCTTGATACCCCTACAGAAGTCTATTCCCTACTGGGGATCGATTCTACCCCTTTGGCTGAGAATAAACCCCAGTTTTCTACTCAGGTGATAATGAGGGTTGAACCTGATCACCAGGAGTGCTGAAAATTTTTGGTTCTATATAATCTGCATGACATTATCGTGCTGGGTTTCCCTTGGTTACAGTCTCATAATCCTGTTTTGGATTGGAAATCTGTGTCTGTAACCAGTTGGGGCTGCCAATGTGTTAATACCAACACTCCTGTTTTTTCTGCCTCCCCCCAGGCCCAGGATGTTCCTGACTTTTTGTTTGATTTTTCTGATGTGTTTAGCGAAAGTAAATCTGCATCCTTGCCTCCCCATAGGAGCTATGACTGCGCTATTGAATTAGTGCCGGATAGTAAATTCCCTAAAGGTCGCCTTTTTAACTTATCTGTACCTGAACATGACGCTATGCGGTCTTATATCAAGGAATCATTGGAGAAGGGTCATATCAGACCATCCTCTTCACCCTTAGGTGCCGGTTTTTTCTTTGTGGCCAAAAAAGATGGTTCATTAAGGCCGTGTATTGATTATCGTCTCTTGAACAATATTACTGTGAAATATCAATACCCGTTACCCTTGATTTCTGACCTGTTTTCCAGGGTGAAAAACGCTACTTGGTTTACCAAGCTTGACCTCAGGGGGGCGTATAACCTTATTTGCATTAAGCACGGGGATGAATGGAAGACGGCATTCAATACCCCTGAAGGGCATTTTGAGTACCTAGTGATGCCCTTTGGGCTCACTAATGCTCCTTCCGTCTTCCAGTCCTTCATGAATGACATTTTCAGGGATTTTGTGGACAAATTTCTGATTGTTTATTTGGATGATATCTTGATTTTTTCTAATGACTGGGACTCTCATGTGAAACATGTTCGAACTGTATTCCAGATTTTGAGAGAGAATGCTCTGTATGTGAAGGGATCAAAGTGTCTTTTTGGCGTACAGAAGATCTCATTTCTGGGATTCATTTTGTCCCCATCTGTTATTGAAATGGACCCGGTCAAGGTTCAGGCCATCTGTGATTGGGTCCAACCTACTTCATTAAAGGCTCTTCAGAGATTTTTGGGTTTTGCCAATTTTTATCGTAAATTTATTGGTAATTTCTCGGTTATTGTTAAACCATTAACTGATTTGACCAGAAAGGGTTCTGATGTGGTGAATTGGCCTCCTGAGGCAGTCTCTGCATTTCAGGAACTTAAGCAGAGATTCACTTCTGCTCCTGTTCTACGGCAGCCTGATGTTTCTCTGCCATTTCAGGTGGAGGTTGATGCCTCTGAAATTGGGGCAGGTGCCGTTTTGTCCCAAAAAGATCCAGAGACCTCTAAAAGTAACCCTTGTGCCTTTTTCTCTCGAAAATTTTCTCCTACTGAACGTAATTATGACGTGGGTAATCGGGAGTTATTGGCCATGAAGTGGGCTTTTGAAGAGTGGAGACATTGGCTGGAGGGAGCCAAACATCAGGTGGTGGTCCTTACGGACCATAAGAATCTGGTCTATCTGGAATCTGCCAAGCGACTCAATCCTAGACAGGCCAGGTGGGCCTTGTTTTTCACACGTTTTAATTTTGTGGTTTCCTTTCTTCCTGGCACTAAGAATGTTAAGGCGGATGCCCTCTCGAGGAGTTTCCTTACGGACTCTCCTGAGTTATCTGATCCTTCTGTTATTTTGAAAGAGGGTGTAGTTCTTTCCGCCATCTCGCCCAATTTGAGACTTGCTCTGGAGGGGTGTCAGGAGGATAGGCCCGAGCGCTGCCCTGTTGGAAAATTGTTTGTCCCGGACCAATGGAAAAAGAGTGTGATGTCTGAGATTCATTGTTCGCATTGGCTGGGCATCCCGGAATTTTTGGTACCAGAGACTTGGTTAGTCGGTCCTTTTGGTGGCCTACCTTGTCTCGCGATGTCAGGGAATTTGTGCAGTCCTGCGGGACTTGCTCTCGCTCCAAGCCTTGCTCTCGCTCTAGTGGTTTGTTGATGCCATTGCCTGTGCCCAAGAGACCATGGACCCATATCTCTATGGATTTCATTTCCGATCTTCCTGTTTCTCAGAGACTGACCACCATCTGGGTAATTTGTGATAGGTTTTCCAAAATGATACATCTTGTGCCATTACCTAAGTTGCCTTCCTCCTCTGAATTGGTGCCGTTGTTCCTTCAGCACGTGGTTCGTTTACACGGCATTCCTGAGAACATTGTGTCTGACAGAGGAGTCCAGTTTTTTTCCAGATTTTGGAGGACTTTTTGTTCTAAACTAGGTGTTCAATTGTCTTTCTCCTCGGCATTTCATCCTCAGACCAATGGTCAAACTGAGAGAACAAACCAGACATTGGAGACTTATCTAAGATGCTTTGTGTCTGCTGATCAGGATGACTGGGTCTCTTTTTTGCCTTTGGCTGAGTTTGCTCTTAATAATAGGGCTAGCTCTGCCACTTTGATGTCTCCGTTTTTCTGTAATTCTGGGTTTCACCCTCGATTTTCTTCAGGACAGACGGAAGCTTCTGTCTGTCCAGGTGTTGACTCTGTTCTTGAGCGTATGCAACAGATTTGGGACCAGGTAGTGGAGAGGTTGTCCCTCTCTCAGGAGAAGGCCCAGCGGTTTGCTAACCGGCATAGGACTGATGGTCCTCGGTTTAAAGTGGGGGACTTGGTCTGGTTGTCCTCAAAGAATATTCCTATGAGAGTAGCATCTCCTAAATATAAGCCTAGGTTCATTGGACCTTATAAGATCATGGAGATTATTAATCCTGTTTCTTTTCGTTTGCTTCTTCCAGGGACATTTAAGATCCATAACGTGTTCCACAAGTCCTTGTTGAAGAGGTTTGTTGAGCCAGTGGTTCCTGCTGCTGTGCCTCCTGACCCTGTTTTGGTTGAGGGCAATCTGGAGTATGTGGTTGAGAAAATATTGGATTCTCGTTTTTCTAGACGAAGACTCCAGTATTTGGTTAAATGGAGAGGTTATGGTCAGGAAGACAATTCTTGGGTGTTTGCTTCGGACATCCATGCTAGGAGTCTTATCCGTGCTTATCATAGAACTCATCCTGACTGACCTGGTTGCTCAAATGAGGGTTTGGTGACCCCTCCTCAAGGGGGGGGTACTGTTGTGAATGGGTTTGAGATGAGTTCTGAGCAGAGGCTCCCTCTGGTGGTTACAAGCGGTACTAGTGAAGATTGTGAGGACTGGGAATCAGGTGTTACTGACTGGTCTTATATAAGGGAGTCATTTTCCCATCAGGGTTGCCGGTGATCAATTGTTCTGGTCTGAATCCTTCTTTCCAGTTTCCCTTGTAGCCTGCTGTGTCGTGTCTGCATCTCCTTCTAACAGATAAGACTTTTGCTTCTTTTGTGTTTGTGCTATATTTTTGCATTTTGTCCTGCACTTCTGTGGGGGCCTTCTGGGTCCCCTCCGGGGGCTTTTGCCCTCTCAGTTTGTTCAGCCACTGAGTTTTGTACTTTTGCTTTTCCAGTTTTTTCAGTGGCTGCTGTCTTGATTTTGTTACATCAGAGAACTAATTTAGGTGGTAGAGGTCGTGTGATCTCAGGTGATTTTGAAATTAGTAGAGTTGGTGTTTTTCAGGGTTTTCTGAGATTGCAGTAAGTACCCTTCCTGTCCTTTTCTATTTAGATAGTTTTGGCCCCAGCGTTTGCTCATACTATTTTCTTTCTGTGTCAGTATTTCCTCTTGTCTAACCGCCATTACATGTTTGGGGGCTTTCTATTATCTTTGGGGTCTGCTCCGGGGCAGATAGCTTTCCTATTTCTATCTTTAGGTGTAGTTAGTTTCTCAGGCTGTGACGAGGCGTCTAGGACCACGTAGGAACGCTCCACGGCTGCCTCTAGTTGCGGTGGTTAGTCAGGGTACTGCAATCTCATAGATTCCAACTGCTCTGGTGTATTGCCTTTTTTACCTGCACTCCTCAGCTACCGTAACATAACAGATGTCCTTCTCTTGACCACCATACATGGTGATGGCAGCGCCCTCAGCACTGTACGGGGTACCTCTACACAGGTCCGCAAACCGGACTGTGTACTGGGGTACAATAAATACATGGGGGGTGTTGATCTCTTTGATCAACTCCTCCAACCGTACAGTGCTTTGAGAAAGGCCAAGGTGTGGTACAAGAAGCTGTCCGTGCACATCGTCCAAATGGCAATGCTCAACGCTTTCCTGCTGTCACGATGTGCACGCAACAGCGATACGACGTACCTTCAGTTTCAGGAGGTAGTGGTTAAGGCCCTGATGTTTGGCGATCAGGAAAGAGCGGGCCCCAGTACTTCTGGAACTGAAGGTGTTCGTATCATACCAGGTCAGCATTTCCCGGGGGTGGTCCCGCCAACTGGAAGCAAAGGTAAGCCGCAAAAAAGGTGCCGAGTGTGTTACAAAAGGGGAATACGCAAGGACACCACTTACCAATGCGACACCTGCCCCGAAAAACCTGGCCTGTGTATGAAGGATTGTTTCAAATTGTACCACACCTCAATGCACTACTAATTTACTTTACAGGAAAGATTAGTTCCAGAAGGGGGGCACATTTAGAAAAGTTCCTTGGGAGTCTACTTTCCAAAATTATGTCACTTGTGGGTTTTTTTTACTGTTTAGGCACATCAGGAGCTCTGCAAACGGAACATGACGCCCGCAGACCATTCCATCAGTCTGCATTCCAAAACGTCACGACTTCCCTTCTGAGCCCCGACTTGTGCCCAAACAGTTTTTTCCCACATATGGGGCACCAGTGTACTCAGGACAAATTGGACAACAATTTTTGGTGTCCAATTTCTCCTCTTACCCTTGGGAAAATAAAAAATTGGGGACTAAAACATCATTTTTGTGAGGATAAAAGTAGGATTTTTTATTTTTACACCTGGGCATTATAAACTTTAGTGAAACACTTGGGGGTTCAAAATGCTTACCACACACCTAGGTAAGTTCCTTAGGGGGTCTAGTTTCCAAAATGGGGTCACTTGTGGGGTTTCCACTGTTTAGGCACATGAGGGGCTCTGCTAATGGAACATGACGCCCGCAGACCATTCCATCAAAGTCTGCATTCCAAAACGTCACTGCTTCCCTTCTGCGCCCTGCCATGCGCTCCAAACAGTGGTTCCCCCCAACATATGGGGTATCAGCGTACTCAGGACAAATTGGACAACAACTTTTGTGGTCCAATTTCTCCTCTTACCCTTGGGAAAATAAAAAATTGGGGACTAAAACATCATGTTTGGAGAAATATATGATTTTTTTTTTTCACGCCTAGGCATTATAAACTTTAGTGAAACACTTGGGGGTTCAAAATGCTCACCACACACTAGATAAGTTCCTTAGGGGGTCTAGTTTCCAAAATGGGGTCACTTGTGGGGGTTTCCACTGTTTAGGCACATGAGGGGCTCTGCTAACGGAACATGGACGCCCGCAGACCATTCCATCAAATTGCATTCCAAAACGTCACTCTTCCCTTCTGCGCCCTGCCATGCGCCCAAACAGTGGTTCCCCCACATATGGGGTATCGCGTACTCAGGACAAATTGGACAACAACTTTTGTGGTCCAATTTCTCCTGTTACCCTTGGGAAAATAAAAATTGGGGACTAAAACATCATATTTGTGGAAAATTTTTTTTTTTTTTTATTCACGCCAGGGCATTATAAACTTAGTGAAACACTTGGGGGTTCAAATGCTCACCACACACCTAGATAAGTTCCTTAGGGGGTCTAGTTTCCAAAATGGGGTCACTTGTGGGGGTTTCCACTGTTTAGGCACATGAGGGGCTCTGCAAACGGAACATGGCGCCGCATCCATTCCATCCAAAGTGGTTGCATTCAAAACGCACTGCTTCCCTTTGGCCCTGCCTGCGCCCAAACAGTGGTTCCCCCAACATATGGGGTATCAGCGTACTCAGGACAATTGGACAACAACTTTTGTGGTCCAATTTCTCCTGTTACCCTTGGGAAAATAAAAAATTGGGGACTAAAACATCATATTTGTGGAAATTTTTTGTTTTTTTTATTCACGCCTAGGGCATTATAAACTTAGTGAAACATTTGGGGGTTCAAATGCTCACCACACACCTAGATAAGTTCATTAGGGGGTCTAGTTTCCAAAATGGGGTCACTTGTGGGGTTTCCACTGTTTAGGCACATGAGGGCTCTGCTAACGGAACATGACGCCCGCAGACCATTCCATCAAAGTCTGCATTCCAAAACGTCACTGCTTCCTTCTGGCCCTGCCATGCGCCCAAACAGTGGTTCCCCCCAACATATGGGGTATCAGCGTACTCAGGACAAATTGGACAACAACTTTTGTGGTCCAAGTTCTCCTGTTACCCTTGGGAAAATAAAAATTGGGGACTAAAACATCATATTGTGGAAATTTTTTTTTTTTTTTTTTATTCACGCCAGGCATTATAAACTTAGTGAAACACTTGGGGGTTCAAAATGCTCACCACACCCCTAGATAAGTTCCTTAGGGGGTCTAGTTTCCAAAATGGGGTCACTTGTGGGGGGTTTCCACTGTTTAGGCACATGAGGGGCTCTGCTAACGGAACATGACGCCCGCAGACCATTCCATCAAAGTTTTGCTTCCAAAACGTCATCTGCCCTTCTGCGCCCTGCCATGCGCCCAAACAGTGGTTCCCCCCAACATATGGGGTATCAGCGTACTCAGGACAAATTGGACAACAACTTTTGTGGTCCAATTTCTCCTGTTACCCTTGGGAAAATAAAAATTGGGACTAAAACATCATATTGTGGAAATTTTTTTTTTTTTTTTATTCACGCCAGGGCATTATAAACTTTAGTGAAAACACTTGGGGGTTCAAAATGCTCACCACACACCTAGATAAGTTCCTTAGGGGGTCTAGTTTCCAAAATGGGGTCACTTGTGGGGGTTTCCACTGTTTAGGCACATCAGGGGCTCTCAAACGCGAACATGGCGCCTTCTCAATTCCAGCCATTATTGGTTGATAGTCCAAACGCACTCTTCCCTTTGAGCCCTGCCGTGCGCCCCAAAACAAGTGGTTCCCCCCACATATGGGGTATCAGCGTACTCAGGACAATTGGACAACAACTTTTGTGGTCCAATTTCTCCTGCTTACCCTTGGGAAAATTAAAAAATTGGGGACTAAAACATCATAGTTGTGGAAATATTTTGTTTTTTTTTTATTCACGCCAGGGCATTATAAACTTTCGTGAAACATTTGGGGGTTCAAAATGCTCACCACACACCTAGATAAGTTCCTTAGGGGGTCTAGTTTCCAAAATGGGGTCACTTGTGGGGGTTTCCACTGTTTTAGGCACATCAGGGGCTCTCCAAAACGCGAACATGGCGTCCTTTCTCAATTCCAGCCAATTTTGGTTTGGAAAAGTCAAAGGCCTCCTTCCTTTGAGCCCTGCCGTGCGCCCAAACATGGTTCCCCCCACATATGGGGTATCAGTGTACTCAGGACAAGTTGGACAACAACTTTTGTGGTCCAATTTCTCCTCTTACCCTTGGGAAAATAACAAATTGGGGACTAAAACATCATGGTTGTGGAAAAAATATGATTTTTTTTCTTCACGGCTCTACATTATAAACTTGCGTGAAGCATTGGGGTTCAAAGTGCTCACCACACATCTAGATAATTTTCCTTAGGGGTCTAGTTTCCAAAATGGGGTCACATGTGGGGGGTTACCATGTTTAGGCACTCAGTGGCTCTCCAAACGCAACATGGCGTCCTTTCTCAATTCCAGCCAATTTTGGTTTGGAAAAGTCA
>JARQOD010000005.1:319521033-319557716 GCA_033576555.1 Oophaga sylvatica | reverse complement strand
ACTACCATGTACCACATACAGGGAAAATACATGCTGACTACTGTTGTACTCTGGAAATAATACGAATTTTAAATTTTCCCCCTAAACCGTACAGCGGATTTTCTGATAGGGTCCCTTTTTTTCTCCCTTTTTGTATTAGGGTCAAACCCATACTGAAGAGCTCTGTTTGACTCCGAAATTAGGGAATTAAATTTTTCCCCAAAAACCGTAACAGCTGGTATCTTCTGATACAGTCCCGTTTTTCTCCTTTTTGTAAGGGTCAAATCCAACTGAGGAGCGCTTTTGGGGATCCAGAAAATATACAATTTTCAATTTCCCCTACACGTATACCTGTACGTTTTCTGAACATACAATTTTTCTGCTTTTTGTATTCGGGTCTAATCCATCCCGAACATACCATATATCTGCGGGATTTGTGAAAAATTTCCCCAAAACATAGATAGGGGAAGAGGCCGGGGAAAAGTGGCGGGGGGGCAGCTGGTCTGAGGGGGTATGGGGCATCGCGGTAGTCCCAAAAAGCCAAAGCACCAAAGGCAGGAGGGGGAGCCTGCATCACGTCGGGCTCCAGAAGGCGGGAACAGTTTTGGCTTACATTGCCAAAAGACCTCCAGCTCACCCCCCCCTTCAAGTTTCAAAAACTCAAGCACTGCCCTTTTTCCCTTTGTATCCTTCACCCCCAACAAAAGTGAAGGGCGGCAACCACATTTTTGATTACTCCTGGAGCTCTTTTCCAAAACCATCCTTTTTAAGTGAAATCCTGAATTCCCCCGCCCAAGATGAAAATGACAGGTGAACTGATGCAACCACTGCAAATTTTATTCGCGGGGACAATCCCCAACACTGCATTGCCCTCCAGTCTACTGACCTGATTTTGACCCTGATAAAATCAGGTGCCCCTTCCCGCATACTCTACCACCTTACACGGTGACACAGAGGAAGGTGCAGATGAAATTGAAGAGGAGGTGATGGGTGGCCCAGTTGTTGACCCGGATTGGCATCCATTGGGAGAAGAGGGTACCGCTGGCAATAGCTCAGAAGAGGAGGAGGATCCGCAGCAGTCATCGACATCGCAGCTGCGGTTATCTGGCAGCACCGTAGCAGTCCAAAAACGTGTTAAGAAAACAAAAAGAGTTGCAGGACAGCTTGGCCAGACGGCCAAATTAGCACAGCGTGCAAGCCCTGAAAATTTATCCCATAGTAGGAAGAGTGCAGTGTGGCACTTTTTTGACCAAAATCCTATTGATGAGGCAAAGGTTATCTGTAAGAAGTGCGAAAGGACCTTTAGCCGAGGGAAAAATCTCCAAAATTTGAATACCAGTTGCATGCTTAGATTTTTAAACACAATGCACTTGCAAGCTACAAAACGGACGGACTACAAAACCTCAGGTAGCACATGTGCACCTGCTCTGACTGAAGGTAGCCAGAAACTATACATCGCTTCCCCCACTGTAAGCCCACCGGTTAGCACACCACCAGCAAGAAATGTTGAGGTGTCGTCGCAAGGCCAAAGAAGTCAGGGAATCACAATGTTTTTCCAACGAAAGACTGAATCTAGGCCATCACCACCACCACCACCATCACCAACACCAACCCCCTCTCAGTCCGCCATGTCCACCGCTAGTTCCCCCATATACTGTCATGTGTGCATTGCCACGAAGATCATCGCGGTTGCACATTTTGACTTCTCACAGCTGAGCTGCTGTTTCTTTGTGTTTGGCAGCTAGGGAGTTAATTCTGTCTGTGCTCGGTGCTGGGACTGGGTGCAGTTTCTCCCGGCTGCAATTGATTATTTGTTGATTGGTTTCCTTTAAATTCCTGGTTGTCTGCTTGGGGAGTTGCCAGTGAAACCTTCATGCAGACCACAGATAGGAATGAATCTGTATAGACTTTAGTTGTGAGCTCCTTAGTTGTTCTAAGCTCAACTTGGTTAGAGTTTATTTCCCAGACCATTTATGTTCCTTTGGTGTTTGAGTGTGTATGCAAGCGAGTGTTATCCTGTCTGTCTTATATGTCTAATCTGTGTATTTAGCTGAGATCAGCCCATATCCCTTTGGTGGTAGTCAGGATCCTTCTTAGGACTGATTACAGGGTTCAGGGTCTGATAGGAGACAGGGTTAGGTTGGAGACTTGGACCTCTGAACCATTATCAGTACCTCCAAGGTGAGGGATTAGTTAGGACCCCAGTTTAGGGTCAGGTTAGATCCCGGTCCACCTCTTTCCTGTTTCAGCTCATCAAGTCCTCAAGATTAACCCTGAGTTCAGCAGATATCGTGTCAGGTAAATCTATTCTATACTTACATGCTGATGTTGCTATACTAGTTGTTGTATAGAGTGTTGTTCCTGTATTAATAGTTTACTGACATTGTATACATATCATTAGACAGCGTGACATATGCAGCTCTAAAGTCCAGGTCACCCTAGCAGACACTCTGAGTAGGACAAAAACATACTCATCCTCTCATCCGCGTACACTGGCTTTGAATGCCTACATTGCCAAACTGATCTCATTAGAGATGATGCCCTTCCGTTTGGTTGAAAGCGCAGCGTTCCGAGAGCTCATGGCCTACGCTGTCCCATGCTATGACCTACCCAGTCGGCACTTCTTTTCTAGAAAAGCCATCCCTGCCCTCCACCTGCATGTGAAAGACAGCATTGTCCATTCACTCAAGCAATCAGTGAGTGGAAAGGTGCATCTCACAACAGATGCATGGGCCAGTAGGCATGGCCAGGGCAGCTACGTGTCCATCACTGCGCACTGGGTTAATGTGGTGGATGCAGGGTCCACAGAAGACAGCGGTGGTGGGACAGTGCTGCCTAGCCCACGGTATAGGCAACAGTTGGCTGTAGGTATTCGACCCTCCTCCTCCTCCAGAAGCGAGAGCTCGTCGACAGACCGCAGTTGCATGAGCACTCCATCCGCAGCTGCCAGTGATGCACACAAGGTGTCTCACTATCGAACAGCTAGTGGTAAGCGTCAGCAGGCTGTTTTAAAGATGATGTCTTTGGGCGACAACAGACATACCGCGGAGGTACTGGCCGACTACTTGCAGCAAGAAACTGAGTCATGGCTGGGCAGTTTACATCTTGAGCCAGGCAAGGTATTCAGTGATAACGGCCGTAATTTTGTGGCGGCCATAGCCCTGGCAAAACTCAGACACATACCTTGCCTGGCGCACACCTTGAACCTGGTGGTGCAGTGCTTCATAATAATTATCCAGAATTACCAGCCCTGCTCCATAAGTTGCGAAGACTGTGCTAGCAGATCTGTCTCTCGCCCGTAGACTCCAGTCGTATGCAGAGGCTGCAGCGATCGCTCCACCTCCCCAAGCACCGCCTAATCATAGACGTTGCAACAAGGTGGAACTCCACCATGCACATGGTTGAGAGGCTGTGCGAACAGAGGCAGGCTGTAATGCATTTGTGGGAGGGTACACGTGCAGTCAGTTTGAGGGCAGACATGGAGTTTTTGGGTGTGCAGTGGTCAAAGCAGAAAGACCTCTGTAAAGTGCTTCAGTGTTTTGAGGAATGCACATGGCTGGTAAGTGCAGACGATGCCATCATTAGCATGAGCATCCCACATATACGTCTGCTCATGCAAACTTTGACACACATTAAGGATCAGGCGTCTGCAGCGGAGGAGGAAGAGGAGGAGGAGGAGTGAAGCCTTGATGACAGTCAGCCATTGTCTGCTCAAGGAACTGACCTGGACTAGGTGGAGGAAGAAGAGGAAGAGTAGGAAGAGGAGGATGAGGGGGATGATTATTTTGGGGAGGAGGATGCTTCTCAGGGGGCAAGAGAAAATGTTGGCTTGCCAAGGTCAGGTACAGGGTTTGTGCATGACTGGAGGGATGTGGATTTGGCAGAAAGTGCTTCTCCACCCACCACTGGCAGTGCATCATTGACACCTGGAACATTGGCCCACATGTGTGATTATGTCTTGCGGATCCTAAAAAGGGACCCCGCATTGCCAAAATGATGAAGGATGACGACTACTGGTTGGCCAGCATCCTCGATCCACGCTATAAAGGCAAATTAAAGAACATCATGCCGCAGGAGAGCCTAGAGCTAATATTGGCAAACAAACAAGCAACTCTGGTAAACCGTTTGTTAGAGGCATTCCCAGCACACAGCAGCGGTGCAGGTTCTACAACGATCCGTACTGGGCCAAATGGAAGAGGTGCTCGTGGTGCACACAGCCAAAGTGGCGTTGGAGACAGGGGTTTCATGACCATGTTGTGGACTGATTTCTCTAGTAACGCTCACACGACTGTTAATACTGAATCGATTGCAACAGACAGGAGACAGCAGTTGTCAACTATGGTTCAAAATTACCTCTCCTCCCCTATCGATGTTCTCCCTCACAGTTCATTCCCCTTTGACTACTGGGCCTGTAAACTGGACACCTTCATTAAAATGAACCATGCCTGGGTTTCAAAGGATTTTGTACCACCTTCCCTGATGACACATAGGTTGCCAGCAAAATGGCTCGCTTTGTCCTCCTCTTCCTCTGACTTCTCCAATTCCTCCATTTGCAGCTGCTGAACGTCCAGCCTACACCTCAACATATGCCAGTTTTTCCACCTCCCTAACTGGCCTGTACCCCCCCAGTGCCGGCGTCAGCACCTGGCGCACCCGGGCAAGTGCCGGGCCTTAAGCAGGTTGGGGGCCCACTCGCCATCAGAGACACCGGCATACTATGAGGGGCCCTGTGCCAGTGCTGGTGCCCACGAGTGGGCCCCCCCATGCTTGCTCAGGGCCCAGAACTTGCAATATTTACCTCTCCCGGCTCCACCGCTGTGACGTCTTCCGCGTTTCCTGACAGTGACAGTCAGGTCAGAGAGCGCAATGATGTCACGTCTGTGCGCACTCTGCCTGAACAGTCATAGTGCAGAGAGCTGGAAGATGGCGACGCTGAGGAGTCCAGAGTAGAGCAGTGCCCAGCGAGGAGAGGTATTTCATTTTTTTAATGTTTGGAGCAATATATGGGGAGAATTATACACTGGAGAATTATATATGGGGCCCATCATACACGTGAGCATCATAGATAGGGCCAATTATACACTGGAGCATTATATATGGGGCACATCATACACTGGAGCATTATAAATGGGGCCCATCATACACTGGAGCATCATATACGGGGCCCATTATACACTGGAGAATCATATGGGGCCCATTATATATGGAGCATTATATAGGCCCATCATACACTGGAGCATCATCCATGGGGCCCATCATATACTGGAGCATCATATGGGGTTCATTATTTATGGGGCATCATATAGGGCCCTTTATATATGGAACATCATATGTAGCACATATGGGGCCTATTCTGTATGGAGCATTATATGAAGCCCATTCTGTATGGAGCAATATATGAGGCCCATCACATACTATATGGAGCTTTATATGTGACTCATTATGCTGTGTGGAGCAAAATGTGGGGCTCATTATACTCTATGGGGACCGTCCCATACTGTATGTCACATTATATGGTGACCATCGTATACTGGAGCATTATGTGTAGCTCATCATATACTGTATGGAACATTATATGGGACCAATTATGTATGGAGCAATATATGGGGCTCATTATTCTGTATGGCGCACTATGTGGTGCCCATAATACTGTATGGAGGACTATACTGTCCGGTTTTTGAGCTATTGTAGAATTTACAATAGATATCAGTCATGTAATGTAAGAAGTGAAGTATTTGGCATTGCACTATACCTATATTTCTCTGCCGTATCGGAGCATCATGAATTGTGGTATGTGTTAAAGGGGCCCACTGAGACTCTTTCGCCCAGGGCCTTTGAAAACCTGGGGCCAGCCCTGCCCCCCACCACAACTTTAGCCAAATAACACCCAGTTTTCGATGCGTTGCTATTATTATAAAATAAATTAAGGTTGACAAGCTTAAGTAATAAGAATTGATGTCGTTGGCATTGAAATGGGCACTGTAGGTGTGTTTACTGTCCTCCACTCACTGCCGACTTTTCTTCCCCATTGACTTGCATTGGGTTTCGGTTGAGTTTCAGTCGGACCTTCGAATTTTCCCGATAGTCGGCCGATTTCGTTCGACTCGACTTTTGAGAAAGTCGGGTGGTCCGAAACCCGACTCGACCCTCCCAGAGGCAAAGTCACTCATCTCTATAAATAACATATACAGAATTGTAGATTGTAAGCTCTCATGAGCAGGGTCGTCTTATTTTGTTTAATTATTGTATTATTAACGTTGTTACTTATGACTTGCGTTTTGAAACTGTTAAACTGTAAAGCGCTGCGGAATATGTTGGCGCTATATAAATAAAGATTATTATTATTATACAGAATCATATCATGTAAGTGTAATTCATTAAAGTGCATTACTTTGTGTATAATGTCTGTTAAACTGCCTGTGGTTTAATGCCATATGTGTGAAGCAGCAAATTGCTGTTTGTGGTTTTTTTAGTGAGTTTTGGAGCATGACAGCACTATCATAACACAAATTGAAAGACAAAATCCTCAGTTGCTTCTCTTTGACAGTTCTTAAGCCTCCTATTTGTCTTTGGTAACATGAGCACTAAAAGCTTTATGTAACTGTCAGGTGATTATCTCAGTGAAGTGACAACATCCCGCCTGTCCGGGATATAGTAAGACAAGTGAAATAATAGCAAAAGAGCAATATATAAATATAATATCAAAACAAAATATATTATTATGCTAGAAGAATCGATTAATGTTATCAATTATTACTCATTGACTATATATTACTGATAGTCTGCATTCTCTTATTGTAATTGTTTTCATTTATTCCATCAATATATGTTTAGCTTGGTATAACGCAATGGCCACATCCTGGATCATAGACAAAGTATGGCCCTGGGGAAAGATAAAAGGGGGACCCCAGATACTAAATTGCATCACCACACAGAAACATTTAGAGTGTATTTACGCCAGCCAATTGTATTCGAGTCTTTTTACACAGACTAATCAGGAATAACATGAGTTAGCATTATGAGGTTATGTAAACATATTGCGTTTTTGATGCATTTTTTTTCCGCAGGCAAAACTTGCTCTCTTGGCAGTAAAGAAGCAACAAAAAAAAAGGTTTTCCCGAGTGTTTGACGCATTTTTTTCTGGCATTTTTGTTGGGATTTTTTACTGCATTTTTGTCAGGGTATATTTGTCTCTTGGTCATGCTGATGAAGTTTAGTGCATAAAAAAATAATCTGATTCAACGTCATCAGGTTTTGGCACCAAAAACGCAGCAAAACCTGATACCTGCTTTTTTTGGAGCGTTTTTGCAGCATTTTTTGCACTACCCACAGCTTTCAATGGGTGAAAAATGCTGCAAAAACAGTGAAAGGAGTGACAAGCTGCATTTTGAAAAAACGCAGCTCTTTGACAAACCAGTCAGGAAAAAAAAACAAGTTGCGTGCATGAGATTTCAGAAATGTAATAGGCTTTGCTGGTACTGTGAAATGCAGCTGAAAATTTGCATAAAAAAGTAGCAATAAACGCTGCAAAACTGCAACCTGTGAATATAGCACTATTATATCGTCAGCTGCAAATGTCCTTTTTAGGTTGGGATCACACATGCAAGAAACTCGCACGATTCTCGTGCGAGTCTCTCGCATGAACACCCGGCGCTGCCCCTTGCACTCGGACCAGAGCGAGCGGCTGCATGCATTTCTATGCAGCCGCACGCTTCGGTCCAAGAGCCGGCGGCAGTCTCACTGTACATTTGAATCAGACTCCATGACACAGATATATACCATGTTTTCTCCTCCTCCTAAAGAGAAACTGTCACCTGAAAAAATGCTATTAACATACAGATATGGGGTTAATCTGCTAATCTGCAGGTGACTAGCATTGTGAACCTGTCTGGAACCGGCACTTAGACTCACGCTGTTGGGAGAAAATTAACTTTATTCCTCCTGGCAGCTTTCCTTTTTCATTCTCCGGGGATGTGCTGGCCCAGGGTCAGTCACCGATCTGTGTATAGCGAGCTGTAACCGTGCTCTGGGGACTGACTGACAGCAGCTCAGCCATAGGGTCGGCTGTCAGTCATTGTCAGGGATGCGGTTAAAGCTGCTGCTCTTTATACACTGAACAGTGACTGATGTCACGCTGGCACCACCCATGTGACAGAAACCCAAACGCTATCAAGGAGAATAAAGTTCATTTTCACCTGGCAGCTTGAGTCTAATTGCTGGTGCCAGGCAAGTTCACAATGCTTTTAACCTGTAGATTAATCCCATATCTGCAGATTAATAGCTTTTTGCAGGTGCCAGGTTCCCTTTAAGTGCATTCAGGCTCTCTCTTCCTCTTCAGTAACTACAGCTTATATCCTCTTCTTCAGCTCATATAGACTCCTAGGGTGAAGGACCTTTGTTCATGTGACCACGATGAGACCCAAGTTCCTTATACATTCCTAACTTTGGAAACTGCTCTGATAATGGAGGGCTAGCATTATCAGTGCATATTTCGATTTGTAAAGGTAAGCAACCACAGACTGACCAGCCCACCAATCCTGAGTAGGGTCTCTCTACTCTCCCAGTTGTAGATGACGACCTTGGGCAATTGTTCAATTTGCCCCCACCATTGCTGTCCTTGGCCATATCTCCAGAGGCTTTATTGTGTGGATATAAAACTGCCAGTTGCTTAGATAAAACTGCACAATCAATACAATTTGGAATAAACCTGGATCCATTGTTCCTGTACATCCATAGTTTTCAGCATTTTTTTGATAAATGATTAGCTGTTTTTCTGTTTATCAGCATTTATCTAGTATGACTCTTTCCTTCTCGCTTTAGACAGTTTTTTTTCCTTCATTTTCTCATACCTATCAACCAACCGCTATTACTTTTTTATTTTCACATTGACACAGCTATATCAGGACTTGTTTTTTTTATGGGAATAATTGTAGTTTTCAATAGTTTTCATTTCATCACAAGAAAGACAAGAAAAAAATGTCAATGCACTGTGTGAGTTGTAGCTTTTTGAGTACTTATTATTTTGGATTGCTTATAATTTCATTTTTGAGGGGAAAATGAAGCCAAAAATATAAAAAAAACCACCATGCAAAATAAGAATGTGATATTTTAACATTTTAGACATTTACAGACTAGGCAATGTGAAATAATTTTTTTTTATTTTTGTAATTACAGGATATGAAAAAGGGTGAGATTTACATTATTTTTTATCATTATTTACATTTTTTCAACCCATTTTTTTTGTCCACTCTTGGGATTAGTTGATTACAAGTACAGTATATTGCAATTCAGAAAACTATCGTATTTTTCGGACCATAAGACGCACTTTTTTCCCAAAATTTTTTTGGGGAAAATGGGGGTGCGTCTTATGGTCACAATATACTTACAACTCCTGTGGCGGCAGTCCAGTGGCGGTGGTCCCAATGCAGCCTCCCTGTGCTCTGTGGTGCGGTGGTGTCGGGGCTCTGTGGTGTGGCTGCAGCAAGACTCTGTGCTGCGTGGGGGGCTCCACCGGCATTTCGTCAAAGCCCAAAAGCTCCCCGCAGCTCCGTTGCTGCAACCCTGTGGCCTCCAGAAAGATGGCCGCCAGGAGCGACACATACTCAAATTCAAATCTCGACAACAAGATCTCATCCCGAGATCTCGGGACAAGATCTTGTTGCGGAGATCTGAATCTGAGCAGCGGCCATCTTTCCGGAGGTCCCTGGCGGCCATCTTTCTGGAGGCCTCTGTGTCGCTGCAACAGACCTGCGGGGGGCTTTCAGGCTTTGACGAAATGCCGGCGGAGACCCCACGCAGCACAGAGCCCCGCTGCAGCCACACCACAGAGCCCCGACACCACCGCACCACAGAGAACAGGGAGGCTGCATTGGGACTGCCGCCATGGGACCGCCGCCACAGGATTTGTAAGTATATTGTGACCAGAGCACAACCACCCCACAGAGCACAGTCACCCCATGGAAACAGCCACCCCACAGAGCACCCCTGCAACACCAACGCACCAGCATGGACCACCGAACGACCCCTGTGACCATTCCTCTACCTGTGTTGATCCCTTCGCTGGTAAGCTGAATTCGGACTGTCAGACAGACACCCATTTGACACATTGTCCCCTATATTTCACCCCAAAATTTGGGGTGCGTCTTATGGTCCAGTGTGTTAGGGTTCGAGTTCCCGCTGCTGCACAGGGGAGTCTCGAACCGGTCCCGCTGCGGTCTCCCATCCATCTCCGTCCGCAGTGGAGCCTGCTCAGCAGAGACGTCGGTCCCAGAGTCTTGCCCATTCCAATACTGTGCAGAGACTTGCTGCTGTAATGTATGGTGTACAGTTCATATAGCGTCTTGTGCTTGGGTGCGAGGAAAACACATGAGACACAGGTTTGATATAGAAGGACTTGTATTACTTCATACAAGTGGCAAAAATGGTCACACAGTTTGCAGGTACAGAAGCAGGAGACACAGCAGGCCAGAGTAACTTAAGCTCAGCAATAACTCTCCACAACAGGTTCAGGATCTCTTCTCTGTTACCGTAATTCCATGCAAACGTGGATTTATCAAATAGCAGGTTTCCAGAGTCCACAAGTGTTCCAAAGTTCCTCAGTAGGAAATAGCTGGAGTACAAAGTCCAAGGTTTTCCAGGAGTCAGGTCACAGGCTCACTGCAGGCTTGATTCTGAAGCACTGATTGCTCAGCTGAGGCTGCTTAAGAAGCAAGAGGGAGAGAATCAGGGCGGGACATGAAAGCTGGAAACTCCATATTGACTGAGGGCAAGATAGCTGCAGCAAGACAGAAAGCAAAATGGCCGACGGAAAAACTGAGTTTCAAGAAACATGTACAAAGAACCTTACATTACTCCCCCTTAGGGACAACCTCCGGATGACCTCAGACCAGGCTTGTCTGGGTACCTCTGATGAAACTGGCGAAGCAAGCGAGGAGCATTAACGTTATTGACTGGTTCCCATGAGTTGTCCTCCACTGGGTAGCCCTGCCATTTAATCAAATATTGTAACTGATTTCTGTACAACCTGGAATCTAGAATCCTTTCCACCACAAATTCTTCCTGACCATCGACTAGCACTGGGTCAGGGCAAGGAGAAGAACGTCCAGGAAACGTATTGGGTGTTGCAGCCTTTAGTAGGGATACATGAAAGACAGGGTGGATTCTCATAGTTCTGGGCAGTTGAAGACGACAAGCAACGGCACTTATAATTTTACTGATTTTATAGGGTCCAATGTACTTATGTCCCAACCTAGACGATGGAATCCTTAACTTAAGATTTCTGGTTGACAGCCAGACCAAGTCTCCTACCTTGAAAGCTGGTGCAGGTTTACGAAATTTATCTGCTGCTTTCTTGTACCTTTCCTGAGCCAATTCCAGATTTTCCTTTAGAAGATCCATATTCTTTTGTAAAGACGTGATTCTTTCAGCCACTGCTGGCAAGGGCGTTTCTATGGGAAATCGAGGAAGAATGTTAGGATGATAACCTAGATTGGAGTAAAAAGGAGACTGCTTAGTGGAGGCGCTCTGAGAGTTGTTATAAGAGAACTCAGCCAGTGGAAGTAGATCCACCCAATCATCCTGTAGGTGGCAGATAAAGCAGCGGAGATACTGCTCCAGGGTCTGATTGGTTCGTTCTGTCTGTCCATTAGTCTGGGGATGAAAAGCAGAAGAAAGGTTTACTTTAATGTCCAATGCGGCACAGAAATTTTGCAAGAACCTTGAAGTGAATTGCACCCCTCGATCCGAAATAACCTCATCCGGTACTCCATGTAAGCGAAACACATTCTTAATCATCAAATCTGATGTCTGTTTTGCAGTGGGTAAGCCGACACAAGGGATAAAATGAGCTGCCTTTGTTAAACGATCAACCACCACTAGAATGGTGTTCTTCCCTTGAGAGGTTGGTAACTCCACAATGAAGTCCATAGAAATGGATCCCCACGGGCGGGACGGGTGGGAAGGGGTTGCAACAGACCAGTTGGTGAGGAGCGAGGTGTTTTGCATCTTGCACAGACTTCACATGAAGTGACATAGTTTAAAACATCTTAGAAAACCAAAAAGAAACAGGAGAGCCAAAACAATATCAATGAAGGAATATAAAATATAATGAATAACTAAGTGACAAGTTCAAATACTAAGATAATCAAAAAGCCACAAAAGAGGGATTATAACAAAAATATCAAAGTTTATTACATATATAAACAATAAAAATCAAATCAAAGGACAAGGTATACTAGCAGATGAACAACAAATGAAGAGTTAATGTGCAGAGTGTTGGAAATCAGCACAAAGAGAAACAGGAAAACGTTCCCCAGCTGATCTGCATATTAGTGATACCATGGCATAGCAAAAAGCTTGGTGTAAACAGTGACACCAGCATTGAGGTGAGTATAGGATTATTAAAGTCTAATACAATATAATAGCTACACCAGATCAAAGGCACAGACATGAATAACAATCCAAATCATAATGACAATACCTTGAGACATGTGAGTGCCTATGCAGAGGAGCAGGGGAGACGCACTGGAGCCTCGACGCGCGTTTCACCACCCACGGCTTCGTCAGGAGGCGTGGTCATAAGCACGTCCTCCTTCCCATCATGCATGGCGCGTGCCGGCCCGCCGCTGCACGGGGCGGGATATCACGCGGAGTCACGCGCCGATTCGCAGCTTAGCCGATCAATTCTGGTATAAATTCCCTGCCTTTTGCTTATGACCACGCCTCCTGACGAAGCCGTGGGTGGTGAAACGCACGTCGAGGCTCCAGTGCGTCTCCCCTGCTCCTCTGCATAGGCACTCACATGTCTCAAGGTATTGTCATTATGATTTGGATTGTTATTCATGTCTGTGTCTTTGATCTGGTGTAGTTATTATATTGTATTAGACTTTAATAATCCTATACTCACCTCAATGCTGGTGTCACTGTTTACACCAAGCTTTTTGCTATGCCATGGTATCACTGATATGCAGATCAGCTGGGGAACGTTTTCCTGTTTCTCTTTGTGCTGATTTCCAACACTCTGCACATTAACTCTTCCTTTGTTGTTCATCTGCTAGTATACCTTGTCCTTTGATTTGATTTTTATTGTTTATATATGTAATAAACTTTGATATTTTTGTTATAATCCCTCTTTTGTGGCTTTTTGATTATCTTAGTATTTGAACTTGTCACTTAGTTATTCATTATATTTTATATTCCTTCATTGATATTGTTTTGGCTCTCCTGTTTCTTTTTGGTTTTCTTGTATGGGCTGAGGGATTAGTCCCGCTAGCCACGGGCATTTTTTGTAGGTTTATATAGTTTAAAAACATCTTTCCTGTAAGTGGGCCACCAAAAGAAACGAGAAAGAAATTCCTGTGTCTTTAGAATTCCTCTATGCCCAGCTATCTTGGAATCGTGGATGAGTTGCAATACTCTCAATCTGACTGTTTCAGGTATATACAGACGTTGTCCCTGAATCCACACACCATTCTTAAAGACAAGACTTACGTCCCTTGGGGGTTGTGCCAACAAGGAATCCGCATGGTATGCTTCCTTGATGTCCTTAAGTAGGTCTTGATTATGAATCACTCCCAGGAATCTAGAGTCAGGAAGAATAGTCTTAGGAGGAGTAAGTGGACGGGTCTCTGCTGAGTGAATCCTAGAGGGTGCATCAGCCTTTCCATTGCGTGATCCTGGCCTATAAGAAATTACAAAATTAAATTGGTTTAGGAAAAGATTCCAGCGAGCCTGGCGAGGAGTCAGGCACTTAGCCGACCTGATAAATTCAAGGTTACGATGGTCTGTCAGGACGACTATTTGCTGTGCAGCTCCCTGAAGAAGGTGTCTCCATTCTTTGAAGGCGGCAATAATGGCCAACAACTCTCTATTGCCCACATCGTAGTTCCTCTCAGCCGAAGACAACTGCTGGGAAAAGAAGGCACAGGGATGCAAGACATTCTTCTCACCTGTTCTCTGAGAGAGTATAGCTCCAACGGCACAGTCTGAAGCATCCACCTCTATTATGAAGGCAAGTTCGGGGTTGGGATGTACTAAGATAGGTGCGGTGGTAAATTTATCCTTTAGACGGGAAAATGCTTCCTGGGCTTGGGGGGTCCAGGAGAACCTAGACTGTTTCCGGGTAAGTTGGGTGATAGGTGACACTACCTCAGAGAAATTCCTAATGAAACGTCTATAGAAGTTGGCAAACCCGATGAAGCGCTGCACCTCCTTCACATTTCTAGGAATTGGCCAATCCTTGATGGCTTGGGTCTTGCTTCCATCCATACTAATTCCTTGTGTAGACAGTACATACCCCAGAAATTGAATTTCGGTCCTATGGAATTCACACTTTTCAAGTTTGATGTAAAGATGGTTTTGTCTTAGACGTTCTAAGACCATTCTCACATGTCCATGATGTTCCTCTGTGGAGTTAGAAAAAATTAGAATATCATCCAAATAAATCACCACGAATGTATCTAGGAATCCCTGAAGATGTCATTCACCAAGTGTTGGAAAGTGGCTGGGGCGGTACTCAGACCAAAAGGCATAACTAGATATTCAAAGTGTCCAATGCAGTCTTCCATTCATCCCCAGGTCTAATACGGACCAAGTTATAGACCCCACGGAGATCCAGTTTAGAGAAAATTTTGGCATGCCGCACTCTCTCCAATAACTCAGGGATTAAAGGCAATGGATAACGGTTTCTAATAGTAACCTTATTGAGTTCCCTATAGTATACGCAGGGTCTCAGAGTTCCATCTTTCTTCTTCACAAAGAAGATGGGTGCACCTGCAGGAGATGAAGAGGGGCGTATGAAGCCCTTGGCTAGATTTTCGTCTATTAATCTTTTAAAGCCTTTAGCTCGGGCCCCGCCAGGGGGTAGATCTTACTAAAAGGTATCTCTGCTCCAGGCAATAATTCAATTGGACAATCATATGGACGGTGAGGAGGAAGCTGGTCAGCGTTCTTCTTGTCACATAAATCCACATAGTCCTGGTATACAGCTGGTAGTTCAGTGTTATGTTACGGTAGCTGAGGAGTGCAGGCAAAAAAGGAAATACACCAGAGCAGTTGGAATCTATGAGATTGCAGTACCCTGACTAACCACCGCAACTAGAGGCAGCCGTGGAGCGTTCCTACGTTGGTCCTAGACGCCTCGTCACAGCCTGAGAAACTAACTACACCTAAAGATAGAAATAGGAAAGCTATCTGCCCCGTAGCAGAACCCCAAAGACAATAGAAAGCCCCCAAACATGTAATGGCGGTTAGACAAGAGGAAATACTGACACAGAAAGAAAATAGTATGAGCAAACGCTGGGGCCCAAACTATCTAAATAGAAAAGGACAGGAAGGGTACTTACTGCAATCCAGAAAACCCTGAAAAACACCAACTCTACTAATTTCAAAATCACCTGAGATCACACGACCTCTACCACCTAAATTAGTTCTCTGGTGTAACAAAAACAGCAGCCACTGAAAAAACTGGAAAAAGCAAAAGTACAAAACACAGTGGCTGAACTAAACTGAGAGGGCAAAAGCCCCCGGAGGGGACCCAGAAGGCCCCCACAGAAGTGCAGGACAAAATGCAAAAATATAGCAACAACACAAAATAAGAAATTGTCTTATCTGATAGCAGGAGATGCAGACACGACACAGCAGGCTACAAGGGAAACTGGAAAGAAGGATTCAGACCAGAACAATTGATCACCGGCAACCCTGATGGGAAAATGATTCCCTTAAATAAGACCAATCAGTAACACCTGATTCCCAGTCCTCACAATCCTCACTAGTACCGCTTGTAACCACCAGAGGGAGCCTCTGCTCAGAACTCATCTCAAACCCATTCACAACAGTTCAGGGACTGACATGGTTCCTTTAGGAACAGAGCAAGCTGAAACTTCTGGACTCATCTGTTTCTCTGGAAAGTGTAATTCCTTGGTCTCCCAGTTAATGGTAGGGTTCTGAGCCTGCAGCCATGGTAGCCCTAGAATAATGGGAAAGTGGGAGAAGAGAGATAAGCATAAAGGACAGTTTCTCTTGATGATCTTTACCCATAAGGACCCTCAAAGGCTCCGTTTCCTGATCCACTGGTCCAGAGGTCAGCAGGGAGCCATCCACAGTCTCCATCTGTACTGGAGTAGCCTTCTTCACTGAATGTATCCCCTGTTTCAGAGCAAAGGAGATATCCATAAAATTTCCACTTGCCCCTGAGTCGATCATAGCAGAGCTAGACACCCAGACTGAGTCAACCCAGAGTTTGATGGAAAGGAAGCAATGAGAATTGTTTTTCTTACAACTCAGCTGGGACACCGCTGAGGAAACTTGAAAAATTGCAGCGTTTACACAGTCATCGTCCTCAGAAGTGACGGAGTTTAAGTCCGAGAAATCAATATCTGTTGCTGCAGATCTCTCTGGAGCCTGAGGCTCGGACCTGACAGATCTCCTCTCGCAACACTCACAGTGAATGACTGCTGCAGTAGTCTTACGAGAACAGCTGGGGCAGTTTATAATGAAGTGCCCTGACCTACCACAGTAGAAACATAGATTTTCCTTTAAACGATGTTCTTTGCGTGCATCACTAACCCGTCTTTGTAAAGAGTCCACCTGCATGGGTTCAGGTTCAGGTTCCCGTGTGATCCTACTCAAAGGTTCCTTAGCTGGGGAGGAGGGTAGGAAAAGGTTAGTGCGATTACTTTCGAACCATCTCTCTTGCCTGCGTTCAGTCAGACGAGCATCAATACGGATGCAGTAGTTAATAAAGTCACCTAACGCAGTGGGAGGGTCGGCACGAGCAAGTTCATCCTTAATCAGTGGAGACAACCCTTTTCGAAAAATAGATTTTTTGGCGGAACTGTCCCAAGTGGTATCGAGGGCCCATCTCCTGAAATCCAAGGCATATTCGGCTACTGAGCGCTTACCTTGGCGCAAAGTTAACATGGCTGAAATGAAAGCATCAAGATGATCCAAACATTCATCCTCAGTCCTCAATCAGAGGGTTTGCCCACATCAAAGCCTTGTTGGTAAGCAACATGATTATAGTAAGCACTTTAGATCGTTCAGTGGGAAATTGTGAAGCATGTGCAAAAAAAAAAAGATTGCATTGGTTAATAAATCCCCTGAATTTCTCACGTTCACCGCCAAAATGAAAAGGGGGTAACTTGGGAATCCCAGAACTCGGGGTTATGGCAGGAGCCTGGACTCGTTCCTCTAGAACCTCAATCCTGGCTCGTAAATCCTGGGTAGTTTGTCCAAACACTTGCAAATTGTGATTAGTGAGGTCCTGTAGGTTTGCAAAACGGGTCTTTATAGTCTGTATATCTGCAAGGATTGTATCAGTCACTCCGCAAAGCTCCTTTATGCGAGCCTCCATCTTCCAGATCTTTTAAGACAGGAGTACTGGAAGGAGAAGAGAAAAAAAAAAAAAAAAACAATAGTGTTTACCTGTGGTAACACTGCAGAGTAAAATTAAGGGAATTGCTCACCTGGAATGGTTGTGAGAAGTCACACAACCACTGTCATCACAGAAAGTATAACCGGACATCTGATATCCACAGTCACAGCAGACACAGTCTCCCAGACCCAGCAGACACTAACGTTTGGCTTCAGAATCTTGTAATGTATGGTGTACAGTTCATATAGCGTCTTGTGCTTGGGTGCGAGGAAAACACATGAGACACAGGTTTGATATAGAAGGACTTGTATTACTTCATACAAGTGGCAAAAATGGTCACACAGTTTGCAGGTACAGAAGCAGGAGACACAGCAGGCCAGAGTAACTTAAGCTCAGCAATAACTCTCCACAACAGGTTCAGGATCTCTTCTCTGTTACCGTAATTCCATGCAAACGTGGGATTTATCAAATAGCAGGTTTCCAGAGTCCACAAGTGTTCCAAAGTTCCTCAGTAGGAAATAGCTGGAGTACAAAGTCCAAGGTTTTCCAGGAGTCAGGTCACCCGCTCACTGCAGGCTTAAATTCTGAAGCACTGATTGCTCAGCTGAGGCTGCTTAAGAAGCAAGAGGGAGAGAATCAGGGCGGGAACATGAAAGCGGAAACTCATATTGACTGAGGGCAAGATAGCTGCAGCAAGACAGAAAGCAAAATGGCCGATGGAAAAACTGAGTTTCAAGAAACATGTACAAAGAACCTTACAGCTGCTGCCTCTCCTGGATCTGCTATTATAGCCAGTACTGGAGCAGACGTCTTTGGGACAAAGTCCTGAGTTTCCCCTTCTGAGCATGCCCAGGGTAAGATCTCTCATTGGAGATCAGGGGTCACATGTTCGGTACTGCAGCAGCTCCTATTGGTCCACCAGGAAGGCCCTGAAACTACATGGTTTTTGGAACAGTTTCTCATTGGTCCTTGTTTCTGGCAGGCCCCCTGTAGCTGTTACATAAAAGGGTGGCATGGCTGGCCGCCATGCGCTAGTATCAATTGCATTATGTCTTGCGCCAGTGTGATCATGAACGCATGTGGTTAGGGCTCGCTGAAATAAGCCCCTAGAATACCGGCTTCTCCGGTGAGGAGATTGCTTGATTGCGTTGCTGTCTGCATGATCACGGACTGCTATCCGCACAGCAGTTATCTGTGTATCCCTGTAGTCTAACAGGACACAGTCTTTTTCTCAGCGGCTCTATGACGCAACAGGGTTTGCTTTATAACCTGGTTCAGCGCCCTAGCGTTTTACATTTTTGCGGCTCACTGAAGTTATATGAGTTCGTACTTATCGCCATAATAGCGCTGGGCATTCCCGTTAGCGGCTTTGGGTATTAAACAGAGTTTGCACAACTGCCACAGCGCGCTAACGGCGTTTTTTTAAAGCGACTCTGCGGGATAACAGAGTTCGCTACTTTCGCCATCTTACTAGCACGGGCTTCGCCTGCACGGTGGACCCCGGGCTGCAAAAACGCACCTCTCAACAATATCTATTAGGTGCGTTCCGCAGACCCTAACATAATACTAGTGCCGGGTCTGGCTAGTAAAATGGCGGACGACCAGCGTCTACGCATAACATCCAGCAGCTGGAGGTAGGTTGGGTCCTTGAGCGCACAACCTCAGCTGTGGATTTACCGCAGTCGCTGTTCAGGCTGCAAGCATAGCTGCAGCCAGTTTGTCCCACCGCTACCTCTGCTCCGACATTATCCCACCTCCCCACTTCCAGACAAGTTTACTGGTGACAGTAAACATTGTCGGGGATTCGTGAGTCAGTGCTCTATACAGCTTGAGCTTCTGGCAACACGTTTCCCCACTGAACGGGCACAAGTGTTTAATGTGTCTCTTCTGTCAGGCAGAGCATTGGAGTGGGGCAACGCCGCTGTGGGAGCGCGACGATCGTGTGGTGCGAGTGCTCCTCGGTTTTTTGGAGGCTCTGAAAAAGGTCTTTTAGGACCTCAGGTCACGCACGATACGGCACTCCAACTGCTGGCAATGTCACAGGGCTTTTCCATGGTCAGCCAGTTCTCATCCAATTTCGGACTTTGGTCTCTGAATTAAGTGGCCAGAAAAGTTCCTAATCCATGTGTTCTGGAGAGGACTGGCAGACCAATGTAAAAGACGCTTGGCTACCAGGGAGAGTCCTGCCACACTGGAGAAACTCATTTCTATATCTACCCCATCGACCTCCGTTTTCACAGCGGAGGTTTGAGCGGACCCAGTGTAGGCAGAGGTTTTTGGCTGGGACCCCCTTTTGCCAAACCTCTTTTAATTTCCCGTTCGGGGGGCTCCGACCCCCCAGGCCGTGTAGACAAATCAGTGAGACTAAGTCTCGGCCACTCGAGTTCCTGGCCCGGGGAAGTGTGCCCGCACCGGGCAAAAAAAAATGCCAACCATTCCCGCAATGATAAACGGTTGTTCCGTGACCAGGGTGCGGTTTATTAGACGCGAGGGGTTTTTCCTGAAATGCCCTTTAAATAAAACCTCTGGGGTTCCCCACTCTTTTCCCCCCAAGCTTTGTTGACCTGGGCAGAGGGGTTTTTTTGTCCTCCTCCTTTGCCCCTCGCCTTCCAACCGCTGGGACGCTCGCCGACCAATATCTGTGAGGGGTTAAAATGGAAAAATTTCGCCCTAAAAAAATCCCCCCCAAACTGTCTCCTACCTTGCAATGCCCCTTCCCTCGGGAGAATATTCCCTTTTTTTCTTCCCTAGGGAAAAGGATGGTTTTTTGGGGGTTTCCCCGGGGCTTGCCACCACTCTCCCCAAATTGAGTGGCCTCGGGAATTTGGGTTTTGGGGGACATTGCAGAACAGATTTCTCAGGGGGACTTCTTTTTTCCCACCAGGGAGAAAATAAAACCCTTGCTTTCCCCCAAGGTTTATCGGTCATCCGACGATTCCCAAAAAGCGCAGAGACCTTCCGCCTCAACGCCCCTATGACATCCTATAGCCCTTGCCGGAACGGGCCCCCTGGAGAAGAGTTACCTCTCTTTTTCCTGAAGAGGCCATGCACAATACATCCAGGAAAATCGGGAAAAAAGGGTTCTTAAAAGGAAGAAATGTCCCAGGGGGGAGGATTTTTTTTTTTGGCAGAAAAGGAAAATTACGACCTTGTAAACTAGGGGGTCTTAACCCCTTTTACCTTTGAAAAAAACCCCCTTTCCCCCAATATCTGACTCTTTAAAAAGGGTTTTCCGGGGGGAAAGGGTTTAAAAAAGCGGATCTTCGGGGGCCCCTATAACCACCCACCTGGGGGGGAAAAAAGGGGGAAAAAAAACGGCCCCCAATACCAGGGGGGACATTACGAATACCTATGATGCCTTTGGGCTCGGAATGCTCCACCCCTTCCAAATTCAAATGAATTTCCGGGCCTTCTTGCCCCCTCGGGGGTATTCTATGGGGAGGCTTTCCCATTTTTTCTCCGATAGGGAAAAACCCCGGGGAGAGGGGGTTTTGCAGGGTTTTTGCCTTTTTGGGGGGCGAATTCCTTATATAAAATTTTGGAAAAGTGTGTTTTGAGCAGGAGTCTCCCCCTTTCCGGGGCTATAAAAATTTCCAAACTCGGGGTTTTGGCTAGGACCCCAAACCCCAGGCTGTAATGGTTTGGCAAGAACCCCCCCCCCAAAAAGCGGTGCAGCGTTTTGGGGGGTTCATTAATTACTACGCCAAATTTAAAACCCCCCCTTTTTAAACGATGGTTGCTCCCTTGGTACCCTCCCCCAAGAAGGGACCAACCAATGTGGTCAGGGGGGTTTTCCCAAAGGCCTTTAAAAAAAAAAAAATTTTTTTTCAATAATCTCTTTTTGCAGCGCCCTATCTTAGATCGTCCCGGGTTTTGAAAACCTTTTATATTGGAGGTAAAATGCCTTTCCGGGGTTTGGTGCTGGAGCTTTTCCTTTTCCAAAAGGATCTAAAGGGTCGTAAACACCCTTTCCCTTTCTTCCCCCAAGCCTTCACACCAGGGGGGGAAAAATTTTTCCATTGGGGATAGAGAGTTGCTAGCCTGAATTGGCCTTACCAGTGGAGACATCTCCGGGGGGGCTCGTTTCCCCCCTTACAATGTTTAGTGACCAAAAAATTGGGGCAAAATTTTCAGACCGGCCCCCCGGGAAATTCCCAACGGGGCCCGAAAGGTCCCGTTCTTTTTCCCGGGGCCTTTTTACCCTCCCTTTCCCCCGGGGGGAAAAAACATTCATGCCGAGCCGTCCCCCCCCGGGTTCCTCTGAGGGGGGAGGGGGGCCTTGTATTGCCCCCCCCAGAGAGCCTAAAACGGGGCCCCCCGGTTTCCCCCTCAGCTGTCCCCCCCGGCAAATTTTTTTCCCACAATTTTTCGACCGGGGTACTCTTGGGGACACCCCCAGGGGGGGGGACTTTGCCAAAAAAGGAAAAGACTGGGGCACCCTTTAAAAACCCGGGGGGCTGAGTTCGCTCTAAATTTGCTGGGGCCCCTGACCCCCCCGGGCCCCAACCCCTTTCCCCAGAACGGGGGTCACATTTGGGGGTACCAGTGCCCATGCCCTTTCCCCTTCTGCCGATTCCAGGGTGGCAGACGGGGTGGGGGGGAAAGGGGAAAAATTTGGGCCCCCCCCCCCAGGTTTTTTTCCCCGGGCCCCCCAAAAAGAGAGGATGAATCGGGGGCCGATGCCCATGGGCCCCCCCCGCTCCTACTTTTTGCCCTTGACCAGTGGGGGGGCCTCTCTGCCCGAAACATCGGGAAAAAACTGTAGAGCCCCCCAAAATTGGGGCCCCCCCCCTTTTTTGGGTTTTTAAAAAAGTACTTCCCCCAGGTTAACCCCCCGGGGTTTAAAAAAAAACCCCCGCCTTGCCTTAAAAACCACCGACACCTTTCTTTTGTCCCCCCTCCTGAAACCCTTGGCCAAAAGTCCTTTTTCCGAGCCCCCCCTTCCCGGGGGACGGGGGGTCATCTACCGATGATCATGGGTAAACCCCCCTTTTTGGGCCCCCAAGGGGTGGGGGAAAAAAAATTTTTTTATTTGGTAATTGGGGGGAAAAAAAGGGGCCCCAAAAAGGAAAAATTTCCTGGACCTGCCAAAAAAGTTCATGCCCGCAGTTTTTTTCCTTTTTTTTTTAAAAAGCCCCGGAGGCCCAAAAAGGGGGGCCCTAGGGGGGGGTAATGTTAGGATTTGATTTTCCCCGTTTTTTTAAAAAAAGGGGGCCCCCTAAAAACCTTCCCCTGGGGTTTCCCCCCCCTCACCCCCCCCTGAGCCTGCTCACAGAGACTTCGCCCCCCAGCGTAAAAACCCCGGGTATATACGGTGCAAGACTTGCTGCTGCCTCTCCTGGATCTGCTATTATAGCCATAGGGAAAAGCTTTTTCCCCTTTGGGGGAAAAATTTTCCTGATTTTTTTCCAATCTGAGCAACCCCCGGGGAAAAATTTTAAAAATTTTAGATCAGGGGTCAAAAATTTTGGGGACGAAAACAGCTTCTTTTTTGGGCCGCTGGGGAAAGGGCCCCGAAACTACATTTTTTTTTTGGGAAAAATTTTTTTCTTTGGGGTTTTTGTTTCTGGCGGGTTTTCCCCGTACTGTTTTTTTTAAAAAAAGGGGGGCATGGCGGCTGCCATGCGCTAGATAAAATTTTCATTATGTCTTTGCGCCATGTGATCATGTACGCTTTGGGGTTTTGGGCTTGGGGGAAATAAGCCCCTAAATACCGTTTTTTCCGGGGGGGAAAATTTTTTGGGTGCACTTTTTTGGGCTTGGCTGAAATAACCCCCCCAGAATACCGGTTTCCCCCCGGGTTTTAAAAAATTTCTTTTTTTTCTTTTTCTGTCTGCATAATCAGGGCCCCGAAAACCCACAGCAGTTATCTTGTATCCCTGTGATCAAAAAGGAAAAATTTTTTTTTCTCAGCGGCTCTGTACGCAACAGGGTTCCTTTAAAACCCCTTTTTTAGGGGCCCTACGTTTTATTTGGGGGGCTCACAAAGTTAAAATTAATTTCCCCTACTTTTCACCAAAAAAGCGCTTTTTGGCATTCCCTTTAGCGGCTCTCGGGATTTAACGGGTTTTTGCACTAACTTTTTACAGCGCGCTACGGCTTTTTTTTTTAGCGACTCTGCCCGGGGGAAAAAAAATTTTGCTACTTTCCCCCCTCCCCTTTTTGGGGCGGGCTTCGCCTGCACGGTGGACCCCGGGGTGCAACACACCTCCCAACAAAAACTAAAATTTTTGGGATTCCGCAGACCCAAAAAGGGGCGTCTTATAGCCGAAAATACGATATGGTTTAAAAACTTTAGGGGGTTAAAAAAGGGGAAAAATTTTTACTTTTTTTTTAAAAATGCCAAACTAAAGGGGGGGGGGAAGTATCAGATCCCTACGGGACAATATATTTTTTCCCGGGGAAAAACCCTTTTCCCCCCCTTTTTTAGAAAACAAAAAATTTAAACCCCTTTATGAAACCCCTTTTCCCCCTTTTTTTTCCCGAAAGGCCTGGCCATTTTTTTTTTCAATTCGACCAGGCCATTTATGAAATAATAAAATCAGGAACCTTCAAAAAAAACCTAGTGATTTTTAACGTTTTTTTTCGTGACATATTGGGCCTTTTTTTTTGTGGTAAATTTAGGGTTTTTAAAATTTTTTGCATTTTTTGTGAAAAAAAAAAGGAAAAAATTTGGGGGGAAAAATTTTAAAAAATTTTTTTAAATTTTTAAATTTTGAAATTTTTTTTTCAGTTTTAAAAAAAAAAAAGTTAAAGTGACACAAAAAGTTAACAAAAAAATTTTTCACATGGCTACTTTACAACAGCATAATTTTGGAAAAAATTTTTTTTTTTTTTTTAAGTTATAAGGTTAAAAAAAATTTACCAGAATTTTTTATTTTTTACAACAAAATTTTCAAAACCAATTTTTTTTTAAAAAACCACCTCACATTTTAAGTCCCCCTTTTAGGGTCAAAATTTTGGGGGAAAATTTTTCCCAAAAGTTTCCCCCATTTTAAAAAAACCCCCCCCACCCCCCAAACTACCCCCAAAAGGGGGATTTTAACCCCCCTTTTTGGGTTTTTTTCCCCCGGGAAAAAAAAACAACGTGGATGGAAAAATGGACATTTTAATTTTTCCCCCAAAAAAAATTTTTTTTTTTCATCAATTTTTTTTATTTTTTTAAAATGCAACGGGTAAAAAATCCCAAAAATTTTTTGGGGGTTTCTCCCCAGTAAAACAGATACCTCATAAGTGGTCATAAACCACTGTTTGGGCGCACGGGGGGGGGGGGAGAAGGGGGAAGGGGGGCCATTTTTACTTTTTTTTGGAAAAATTTTTTGGGGAAAAATTTTGGGGGGTTTCCAAATTTGGGGGTTTTGAGTGTCCCCGGGGTTTTTAAACATTGGAGCTCCCCCACAAAAGACCCCCCCTTTTGGGGAAAAAAAAAACCCCCCCAAAACTTTTCAAAAAAGCATAGTGACAATTTAAACCCCCCCCCTGCTTTTTAAAAAATTTTTTTTGTAAAAAAAAGAATTTATTTTTTTTTTAAAAAAATTTTGAATTTGACTTTTTTAATGGGAAAAAATTAGCTCCAAAAAATTTTTGGACACCAAGAGCTTTGGAGAAAACCCCTTTTGCCCCCCAAAATGAAAAAAAACAAAAAACCCCCACCATTTTGGGGGGAAAAAGAAAACCCTTTTTTTGGAAAAATTTTTTTGATGTGGGAGCAAAAATGGGGGCCCCCAAATGCTTCACAGAAAATTTTTTAAAAAAAGCAGGAAAATAAAAAAAAAAAAATTTTTTTTTTTCCCCCAAAAAAATTATTTAGCCCGCTATTTTTTAATTTTTTACAAGTGAACAGGGGGGAAAAAAAGGACCACAAAAGTTGTTGTCAATTTGTCCTGATACCCAAAAAACCCCATATGTAGGGGGGAAAAACCCCCGTTTTTTGGGGGATGGGAGAGCTCAGAAAAAGGGAAAAAGGGGGCGCCATTTTGGAAACAGCTTGAGGGAAAATTTTTTTTGGGGGGGTCATTTTCCTTTTTTCAACCCCGATGTCCCAAAAAAAGTAGAAAACCCCCCCAAGTGACCCCCTTTAGGAAACTAGACTCCCCCCAAGGAGTTTTTCTAGATTGAAAATGAGAAAATTTGAACCCCAAAGTGCTTCACAGAATTTTTAAAAAACCCGAGCATAAAAAAAAAAAAATAATTTTTGTTCCTCAAAAATCTTTTTTTTTTCCGCTATTTTTTTTTTTCCCAAAGGGGAAAAAAGGGGTAAAAGGGGCCCCAAAAAATTTCCATTTTTTTTCCCGAGTACGCTGGTGCCCCAAAGTGGGGGGAACCCCTGATTGGCGCGGGGGCGGGCTCAGAAGGGGGAGCGCCATCTGATTTTTTTAATAAAAAATTTTTGCTTCAATCTTTGGGGCACCAGTCGTTTTTGGGGGACCCTGTGGGCATAAACTTTGGAGTTTTCCCCCCCAAATTTTTGGAACTAACCCACCAAAAGAACTTATCTAGATGCAAAAGTGACATTTTGAACCCCAGGTGCTTCACAAAAGTTAAAAAAGGGGCCCCCAAGGGCCTGAAAATAAAAAATCCTTTTTTTTTCAAAAAATTATTTTTTAGCCCCTATTTTTTTTTTTTTACAAGGGGGTTAAACCCGGGGGAAAAATTTTGGGGGCCCCCAAAAATTTTTTGGGGCCAGTTTGCCCCCGAGTGCCCGGTACCCCAAGGGGGGGGAAAAACCCCTTTTTGGGGGCCATGTCAGGGCTGGGGAAAGGGGTGTATGCCCTTTGAAATGTCAAAAAAGGGAAAAAGGCTGCGTACATCTTGAACTTTTTTCAAAAACCCCTGATCCCCTTTTCACGTAGAAACCCCCCACAAGTGACCCCAAATTTTTGGAAAAAACCCTTTTTTTACCCCAAAAACTGTTTTTTTTTTTAAAAAAGAAAAATTTTTTATTTTACCAAGGGAAAATGGAAAAATTTTGGGCCCCCAAAAAATTTTGAAAAATTTGTGCTTTTTTCACTGATACCCCCTAAGGGGGGGGAAACCCCTTTTTTTTGGGGACACGTCGGGGGCTGGGGGAAAGGGGAAATATGACGTTTTAAAGGGGCCCATTTTAAGGGAAAGGCCCCCGCAGGCGTAATTTTAAACCCTTTTCAGAGCTCCCGATTGAAAAACGGGGGAAACCCCCCCCAAATAAAACCCCAAATTTTTAAAACTAACCCCCCAAAAGGGAAATTTTCTAGATGTGTTTGACTATGAGCTCTTGAACCCCCAAGTTTTTTACAAAAGTTTGAAAAACCCCCGAGCCATGAAAATAAAAAATCATTTTTTTTCCTCAAAAAATATTTTTTTTGGGCCCCCCAAATTTTTTTTTTCTAAAGGGAAATTTTAAAAGGAGAAATTTTGGGCCCCCCAAAAATTTTGTTTTTGTTTTGTCCGAGTACAGGGGGGACCCCCCCTTTTTTGGGGGAACCACGTTTGGGCACACCCCCCCTGGGCTGGGAAAGGGGGAAATAGTGACTTTTAAAAATTTTCCGACAAAAAGGGAAAAGTCCGGGCGAAAATTTCATTTCAGGGGGGGCCCCCCCCCGATGGGGCCAAAACAGAAAAAAACCCCCCCAAAAAGGAAAACCCCCTTTTGGGAAAAAAATAACCCCCAAAGGGGAAATTCTCTAGATTGTGGGAGCACTTTGAAACCCTAAGTTCTTCAAAAAATTTTAAAACCCTAGAGCCGGAAAAAAAAAATCTTTTTTTTTTTTCCCCCAGTTTTAATTTTTAAAACCCCAAAAAATTTTTTCCCAAAGGGAAAAAAAGGGGGAAAAATTTAAAACCCCCAAAGTTTTTGTCCCCTTTTTTTTTTGAGAAACCCCCGAAACCCGATAAGGGGGGGAAAAACCCCCCTTTTTGGGGGTTTGGGGAGGGCTCGGAAAAAAGGGACACGTTTGATTTTTTGGGAAAAGAAAAAATTTGCGGGGGAAACAATGGTGGCGCCATTTTTCCCTTTTTGGAGACCCCTGATGGGCCTAAATAGTTGGGAAAAACCCCAATTTTTAAACCCCCAAACCCCCCCCCCAACACACCCTAAACCCTAAAACCCAAACCCCCCCCCCCACCCCTAACCCCCAATCCAAACCCAAAAACCCCCAACCCAAACCCCAAAAAAACCCCCCTAACCCCCAAAAACCCCAACCCCCCAAAAAAAAACACTAACCCAACCCCAACCCAATCCCAACCCTAACCCCCCCAAAAAAACCCCCCCCCCTAATCCTAACCTAACCCAAACCCCAAGCCTAACCCTAATCCCAACCCTAACCCTAATTCCCAAAACCCCCCCCCCAAAATTTTCCAAAACCCCCCAAAACCCAAAAAAAAAAACCCCAACCCAAAAATTTTTAAAAGTAACCCTAAAATTTTTAAAAAATTAAAACCCTTTTTAAAACCCAAAAACCCAATTCTAAAAACCCCCCGCTAAGGCTAGGTTCCCATTTAAATTTTACCAGCCCTTCAAAAAATAGCGTTGACGGCGGGAAAGGTCCCATCGCTTTTTGGGGGTTTCCCGCAACCAGAAAATCACAGGGATTCATCTGTGAGCCCCGGGGGCGGGGGGCCCGATGCGCAAAAACCCCCCCCGAGGCCTTTTTCACTGAAAAGTCCCCGGGGGGTCCCCGAACGCATGCCGCTTAAAGGCAAGCTTCGCGATGCCCCGAAATGGGGGTGAAAAGCAGCGTTAAAGGGCTGGGGTTAAACCGCGTTTTAAAAGCGGTGAAACGCCTCCCTCTAAAAGAAATCCAAAACGCAAAATGGGAAACCCCAAACCTAACCCTAAAGCTAACCCAAACCCTAGGGCCAAAACCCAAAATCCTAACCCAAAACCCCAACTGTAATTCAAAACCCAAAAGGAAAAATAAAAAAATATTTTTTTTTTATTTGGGGAGCCCCACCAAAGGGGTGGGTTTAATGGGGAGGTTTTAAAACTATTTTTTTTAAAATTTTAAACCTGAAAAGGGGCTATTTACATGATCAAAAAGTTCTTTCAACCCTTTTTGAAACTCCGGGTGGCAGATTTGGCAGGGCCCCTCCCATTTGCCCCCAAATTTTTGGAAAATGGGGCGCCCCCTCACCGGGGAGGAGAGACGCCGGGAAAGGGAAACGGGGACTCTAGCGGGAAAATGAGGGGGGGTCGGGGGACCTGGGGGTGAAACAGAGACCTGGGGGGGAACTAGGGCCAGGGGGGGGGGGGAAAAAAAGGAGGAAGCAGAAAAGTAAAGGGGTGACCGGCACTCAGTGTGGGGGGGTTGGATATTGGGTTCCCCTGGGGATCGGGGGGTTTGGTAATTTGGGCCTAAATTTCAGCAATTTGGGCCCTGGCTGGTTTAATATTTCACCAAAAATTTTATTGGGGAAATAAAACAAATCGCTGTATTGGGGTGTTTTCACTTTTAAAAGCCAATCACAGCGATCCTACCACGTGGGGGGTTTTTAAACCAACCCCCCTTTGGAGAAGCACAAGGGGGCTTGGGCCTGCCCGGTCGGGTGACCTTCAGTGACCCTGGCACCCCAAAACCCCAAGAACGCAATTTTCCCCATGACGCCACATGACGTCGCAGGGGCGGATTGGCAAAACCGAATTTCATGACCCTTGGTGGCGCACAAGGGCGGGGGTTTTTAAAATCCAACCTGGAACCATAGCCGGAGATGGCTTTCTCCCCGATCGGCACTTTTTTAGCAAACCCCTGAGGTGATTAAAAGGTAAAACCCCCTTGGGGGAGACCCCGTCAATCAACACTAACAGCACTGGGAAAAAGCGCCTAACCCCAAAATTTTAATTTTTTTTCCACCTTTGGGAAATTTTAAAAAATATAATTTTTCTCTCCACACCAAGGGTTGGGGCCCGTAGGAACCCGGTGACAGGTTTTGCTTTAAACCCCCACATGCCCTTTTTTTCTAAAAACTGCATTTAGCACAGGGTTTTGCAGGCAGGTTCCCCAGCTGACCCAAAACCCCTTACTTTCACCGCACCCGCACCTCAAAGTTGGGGCTGAAAAAGGGCTTACCATTAGAAGAATTTCCCACATGGGGCTTTGGGGGGCTTTTCCCTCTGATTTTCCAATCAGATGCAGGGGGGACCCGATTTTTGGGGTAAGAAATACAAGAAATTTACCTTAACACAAAGGGCTACGGACTCGTGACCCCGGGGCCCAAACTACTGAAAGGAGTCATTTTGAAATCCTTGGCCTTTTTTTCCGTTTATTTTTAGAGTTTCATTTTTGGGGTTATTTATTAATAATTAAATTTTTGTAATGTAATTTTTATTGGGAGATCCAACAGTAAAGCTTTTTAATTGGGTTTTTTTTTTTTTGCTTTTCTTATTTTTTTTACAAAAAAAACAATAATTATAATAGACGTTTTTTTCCAACCTTTTTTTTTTTTCAAGTGCACACATATAAACAACAACTGAAGAACAAAAAGGGAGAGAAAATTAAAAGGGGGAGGAGCATAAAAATGAAAATAGGCGCAGAATTTTACCTTTTAAACATTTGGTGTTTCGCATTTTTTTTTGGCCCTTCCTTTGATTTATGGCATACATTGCCCCCACAGAGACTTAAACCCCAAAATCTACAATTGGGCCCACAGATCTATTTTTCTTGCACTTTTTCCCTTTTATCGGCAAAAAAATTTTTTTTTGAACCATCACTTTTGAGCATGTAGAAACTTGGGGCTGGAAAAACCCTTTTTTCCCCATCGTGCATAAGGGCCCTCCAAACTCTCATACAAGCGTTTGCAAAAAAGGGGCCTTTCGTGACATTTTTTGGGGGTTAACTCATTGGAAAAATTAAACCCCCCCATTTATAAACCCCAAAGTCTAAAGCATTTTTTAAATGGGAGGGAAAAGGGCCCTCTCCTTTTGCATGTTCGTGGGGGTATATTTTTGCCATCTGATCCCCTACTCCCTCCATATTTTGTTTCATTTAAAAAATTTTTCCCCTTTTTTTTGGGTTTTTTAGCGGGAAACAGACGCAACAACCCAAAATCTGGAGGCCCGGGAAATCAAATGACAACATTTTTGGGGGGCTTTTTCCCTTTATATAAATTTAAGGTTTAAAAATTTTCCCTTTATTTCGCTCCGCTTTCTCAAACGAACAAGGGCAAAAAAGAAAATTTAAACCCTTTCCCCCACCTCATTCTACCCCTCCCCCAGGCCCCTCCAACAATTTAAGGGCTCGCTTTCCCCCCTCCCCCATGGCTCGGTGCCTTGGGGGGGAACAACGACTCTGCCCTCTCTTTTCAAACCACATATCCAACCCCCGCCCCCTCCCCGCCCCCCAAAAACAAAAAATTCCCGGTCCCCTCATTCCCCAAACCCTGAAACCACAAAAACCCCCGGGGCACGCCCTTATCATCTCCCCCCGACTACTGCAACCCCCCACTGTCTGGCCTCCCCCAAGAAATCTGCACCACTCCCCGTCCATCCCACAATCTGCTGCACCACCAATCCCCTGTCTTCCCCTATTCCCCTTTCCCCCCCACTTTGGGCCCGGCCCCCCCCTTGGGTTCCTATTTCCCAGAAGGGGTCCAGTTTTAAAACCCCTTTAAACCTTTAAAGGGGCTACCCTTTCTTCTTGTATGGGATATGAGTTTTGGGGACCCCAAAAAGGGTTTGCACCTGTTCACACGAAAAAAATTTTGGGTGGCCCCGGGCAGTTTTTTTTGATTAAAAAAAACCTTTAAACCCTGACATACAAAGCCCCTTTCCCCCAAACCTTTTTCCTCCAAACCCTCTTTACATGGTCCCCCCGCTCCCTACCCACAAACCCAACCCTTTGAAACCTCTCAAGATATCCTTCTCGACTCCCCCCTCAACTCTTTTTTTCCCCAACAACCGCATACAAGACTTCTCCGGGGTCCCCCCAAATCGGAACCTCGCCGCAAAAAAAACAACTTTCACCAACAACGGAGACCCTTTAAAAAAACCTAAAAACCCCCCCCTGTTCCGACAAGCCCCAAAACCTGCAATGATCCTCAGTGTACTTAAAACCCCCCCCACCCAAACCCGCTCTTTCCCCTTCCTAGTGTATTTTTCACCCATCCCTGTAGACTGTGGGCCCCCCGGGGAGGGTCCTCTCCCTTTGTACTTATGCCCTCCCTTTTGGGCTAGCACATGTTTTTTGTATCGCTAATTTTTTTCCCCCTTTTTATATATAAAGCGCCATGGGGAAAAAATGGCGCTATATAAATATATAATTAAAAATAATTTAAAAAAACCCCTTTTTTGTTGTACAATTCCCTTTTTTTCATGGATTTTTTTCTTTAGGCACTTCTCGGGCCCTTTTCTTGTTCAGTGTTTCCCCCGATGGTTGTTTTCCTTTTCTTTTTTAAACTGTTTAGCAATTTTTTCGAAAAAAATAATTATCGTTTTTAAAATTGCACCTTTTTTTCAAAAAAGGCCCCAAAAAACTTTTATTACCACATTTTTCACTAAACGGTCCCCCAGCACGGCGTTGTCATCTTTTCCTAATAAGGGAAAGGGGTTTGCCAGATATTTTTCTCCCTTATCAACACTAGCCAATATTTGTGGCCATATTTACTGGGGTTTTGGGGGAAAGGGAAAATACTGCTGAATGGACACCTAGTTTTTCTTGGGAAAAGTTTCCATCCCCCGTTTTGTATGGGGCCCGGTTTTTTAACACCAATCAATTTTCCCAAAAAACCGTCCCACACCCGTAAAAAAAAAGAAACAAACTTTTTTCCGTTTTTTAGTCTCCCCGATCGAGTAATTCCCCATAAAAAAACGAGAAAACCCCCCCTAAATTTTAACAAAGCGGTTTCCCCAGACATTTTCCTTTTTCAAAAAAGGGTTTTCCCCCCGTCTTCACCAAAATACTTTGCTAATCGGTGACGGTTCTTGGCCCCCCCCGATATTTCCAAAGAGCATAGAATATCGGGAAAGAATGCATCTACCCTCATCAGATAGAGTAAACTGAAATTATTGTTCCTGCATGCTTTTTGCAAGCGGGACAGTTCTTTATTTGTTTATTTTATAAGAATCAAAAATTAAACCTAAGATAAAACCAAAAGGGAAACAATATTTTTCAACATTACACAGTAATACAAGCAGGGAAAACACAAGGGAAATTTAAAATTGACATGTAAATTTAAAATACATCTATATGAACACAGGGTAAATAAAACAGGAAAAAATTATGCACAAAACAAAAAGCAACTTTAGTGACAAAAGGACCTCAAAAAATAGTAGGGAGTCAAAAAAACTTTCCCTTTATATTTCCCTTTGGGAAATTTTTTTAAAAAAAACCCCGCCAAATTTTTCACCAAAATTTTTTTTTTCCCACAAAACTTTTTTCACATCATATTTTTAGGAAAAATCCCCCCCCCAACCCCCCCCCAGTTTCCAAACCCGGGAAAATTTTGAAAAATGTAGTCACAGAAGAAAAAAAAAAACAAAGGGGGCAAAAAAGACTCCATCAGAAATTCTAGTGTTAAGGGAGAAAAAAAAGGGATGAAGAACGATACAGTGGAAAAGATATCCCCCAAATTCCAAAAAAAAATTTTTCCCTTTTTTTTAGGGAAAAGCAGCCCTGTTTTTAAAAAAATTTTGGCCCAACCCTTTTTAAGAAATAAATATTATCTTGTGATTTTTGGTAATAAAAGTAAAAAAAACTTTTTCTTACTTTTGAAACTCTTTCCCTGTCCCATAAGTTTTACTTATTTTTACTAAAAAAAAAATACACACAAATAAAAAGTGCATTGGGTTTTTTGCCAATACATAAGGCCGTGGGCCTTTAAGCTTTAAACCTCAGACCCAAAAACCCCTTTCACATGCTAGGGAAATCTGTTACATTTTCTGTAAACAACTGCACACAATTTTAAAACAGCCGAAAGTTCAGCTCTTTGGGTTTTAAAAACTGGGATGGGACAAGATGTTTTAAAAAACAAAGCTCAAAATAAAAGTTTTTTCCACGTTTTTTAAAAGGAAAAGATTTTACAAGCCAGAAATAACAAACAGAAAAGAATATTCGCCACTGCTAGAGTACCAAAACCCCAAAAAGTAACCCTTTTACACAGTCCGGATTTCCCGGTTTTTTTTACCCCCATCCACAAGATTGGGAAAATGCACAACCTAAATTTTAACCCGTGCCCGGTGACCATGCAAAAAAATTTTTAAACCCCGACATAGGAGGTTTTTAAAATAGGTGATCCCTCTCTATGATCCATAACTTAAAGTTTAAAATTCTTTTAACAATAATAAAAAAATATAAAAAAAGTATTTTCGCTGTTTTAAAACTGTTTGCGTCAGTTTAAAAACTTTCTCCCAAAAGGGGCGTAATGGGTTTTGGTGCACTCCCCAACATTTAAAAAAATAAAAAAAACATAACAATTCTTTTTCCCTTTGCTACCGCCCCTCTATGCCCCTACATTTCACAAATTTTTTCCCATATGCCCGCTTTCCTTTTTGGGTTTAACCCTATTTTGTCACTGCCAAAGAGCAACTTTTGGGAACCGCTTTTCCTGTAAATTGGGAAAAGGGAAAAACGATTGTACCCCCCAGGACGTGTAAATATTGTTGTAATTTAACATTTTTTATAAAACATATCGTAAAAAAGTTCATTATTTTTCTGGTAAAAAAAAAAAGGAGGCCCTTTTCCAGTTTTACCCTGAGGTTTTTCCCCCGCCGTCCGGAAACAAAGGAAGCGGCCCCTGTCCCTTTACAAAAGGAAGACTTAAAATAAAGGGAAAAGGGTAATCTACCCAATGGACTTTCAAAAGTTCTTTTTGTCCCAAATAAAAAATTTACAAAAAAAAAAACAATAAAACATTCCAGTTAAAAAAACACAAGGGTGGGCATCATGCATTTCTGGGAATACGAATGCCAAATTTGGCACACAAATCAAAAGATCCATTTGCATTGCAACCAAATTTAAAGGGTTTAGATGTCCAAAAGGGGAAAGATGTCTGAATATGCGCCGTTTCCGGTTTGCACAGTTTGGCCACTTTTAAAGGGGCTCCCAGGTAAACATGAGCAATATGCGGGCGGGGGTTTTCATGTTAAAAAAAAAAATTGGGTTTTCTAAGACACAATTTGGGGAAATGGGCCCCCCCACTTGTTCAATTTTTAAAATCAATGTAAAAACCAAGCGTTTGTTAAAAATAGACTAAAGGGCTAAAGGTTTTTAAACCCGGGTATGCATCAAAGCCGCTTTCCCCCATTATCTCAGAAGTAGGGCTACGGGAGCCCTTTCCCTAAATGAAGGCTCATCTTGACCTTAGCCACCATTCCAAAAACTATCAAAAGTATAAAATAATAATCTTTAAATTTTTATGCGCCAAAATATTCCCCGCAGCGCTTTAAAAGTTTAAAAAAGTTTCAAAACACAAGTCATAAGTAACAATGTTTTAAAAACACAATAATTAAAGCAAAATAAAAACCCCCCCGCCTGAAGCTTTTCAATCTACAATAAAGGGGGGGGAGATACAAATACAAAGGGGTTTTAAAACAAAGGGCATTTTACAATGATTTTTCCTTTATCTTTGGGGGAGTGAGGGGTGGATGGAGATTGTGAATGGGCTACACACCACACACCCCACACATAGAAAGACTTTTATTATTTAATGTGATACCGCTCTGAACCAAAAAGTGTTTTTAGGGAGCCCTGCCCCCATGGGAAAATTTTGGATAGTCCCCAATTTCCCTTGGGTTTGAGCATTCCAAGGATTGGCGCAGCGCGGAGAATCTTGGGGTTTGGGAGTGGGAGGAAAGGGTTTGTGCAAGGTTGTCCAAAGTCATTGCCCGAGCGCAGCATCCAGGTTGCCGATGATAGAAAAGAGGGAGGAGAGTGGGGGGTTTCTGGGACTGTGGAGAGCCCTTTTTGGGTGAGCACCAGAAATTTGAAAATTGGGGTCCCATAATGAAAAGGGGAGCCATGTAAGGGCTGGCGAAGAGGGGGGACGCGCCGAGTACTGATTTTGCCAGAAGGATGACCCGGGCCCGCTGCAATTTAAGGGTTGGGTCAAGGGCCGAGGGAAAATTTTTTAATCGTTTTTAAGATTGAAGGGTGACTTAAATCCCATTGATTTTTAAACCCATAAACCCATCAATTGATTCCCCAAAAAAGGCAAAAAACCCCCGGGCAGATACTATTAGCTCCCCGAAAAAATTTCCCTTTCCCCAAATCCAAACGTCAATCAAACTAATTTTAATCCCCCATCACAAAATGTCCCTGATAGTGTACAGTTCCCCATACGTTTTTGTGGGTTGGGTGCGAGGAAAACACAGGAACATAGGTTGAAAAAAAAAAAACTTGTATTCCCTTTATACAAGCAACGGAAAAAATTTTTCACAGTTTTCAGGAACCGACCCGGGGACCCCCCAGGCCCAAATAACTTCAAGCTCTACAATAAAATCTCCAAAGCAGGGTTTAGGGTCTCCTCTCTGTAAACCCTAATTCCCCCTGCAAACATGGATTCACCAAACAGCAGGTTTTCCCGAGTCCAAAAGTGTTCCAAGGTTCCCAGTAGGGGAAAAGCTGGAGTACAAGTCCAAGGGCTTCCAGGAGTCAGGCCAGGGCTGACCCGAGCTTAATTTAGGAGCACTGATTGGGTTTCCCCCGGGCGCCTTAAGAAGCAAGAGGGGAAGAACCAAGGGGGGGAACAAGAAAACGGAAATCCATATTAAAATGAGGGCAAGAGCTGCAAAAGAAAAGAAAGCAAAATGGCCACGGAAAACCCGATTTTCAAAGGAAAATGCAAAAGGACAAAGAACCTTACACATAATTTATACCCAAATTGGGAATGGAAAAATGAAATGGAAGGGATGTCCTCTCCCCCGATGGACCTGGTTGTCTTGAAGCAATGATTCACCAGAGATGGGGCTAAAGACTCCGGGGGAATGCCAAAAAGTGACCCGTCAAATGAACACACTCCTGGGGTTATGGTGGGGAGAAAAATAAAAGTACAGTAATCCGCCCCTCTCAACGTAATTTCCCAAATACACAAAAAACTCCACCATTACATAGATTTTTTGGGGCTTGATGATTAAAAAACCAAAAATAAATTGGCATGTAAACATTCCTTAAAAACAACCATTAAAGTTTTTAAAAGTGGGCGCAGACCCCTATGAAAACCTTCCCTCGATGCACAGCTCACCTGCGAGGATTCCCCTGAACGGCGCCGGGGGTAGGTGGGCATGCACCCAATTTTTGCAATTTGCCTACTTCAGGCCACATTCAAATAACCCTTTTTCCTTTCCTCATTCAATACACTTACAATTTAGTGAGGTTGTGCCTAAAAGGGGGTCTCTGACCGTTTTGTATGTATGTAAATCATATAC
>JARQOD010000005.1:319486002-319520933 GCA_033576555.1 Oophaga sylvatica | reverse complement strand
AGAAAGAATGAGCTGTGATGTCTGTACACTGTTTTGCTACCCCCCTGCCCAGGAGATCTAGACCTTATTTGCCTGTATAACTACATCACTTTCACACATACTTTTCACTGGTAATAGCAGCAGCTTAAATAGCAAAGATAAATTCAAAAGACAATAGGGGCATTTGCCACCATGTAAAATCAAAGCTTTTTGTTTATTGTGGTCTTACCTCTTGAAAGTCAATAGAAAAAGAGGTGCCTGCTTACCAGTTACTTAAAATAGAGGTCAAGTGTGCACACAACCACAATCGTGTAAGCAATATAGGAATATAGATGGTCTTCCAGCTCCTAGTAAAAATCTTCCCAGCAACCTTAAATAGTCAGGTGGACTAATCAGATCACCTTGAGCCTTGTGTGTCGGTCTTCATATCAAAAAACTGACCATCACATCCAAACATAGACCTAGTTTGAACAGGTGCTTAACCTAGAGTCTGCTTTGTGCATCATGTATTCCTGGATGAAATTTTAACCTCTTCTATGAAATAAAGTTATTTTTACCAGGAGTAGGTCTTACCTCATGCCAGGAATATAAAGACATATGGCTAACAGTCATTTTGACAAATAGCATGCATCCACTAAGCGTGAAACGGCTATTAGACAATATGAGTCTGTATTTTGGGTCATGAAGTGTGACCCCAATAAAGAAAAGATTTATGATTTTATATCCGGTGAGTGCTTTGTACTGTCTTTTAATTTTCTGTTTATAATTGACTATTTTATATGGCTGAGGACCAAAGAAGATGCTTTACAAGCTGCTGATTACTGTGCCAAACTATCGAGCTCCTGCATTATAAGGGGAAAGTGAGCAGTGCCTACGCCCTTATTGTTTTTTTTTACTCTTTGAGCTGTAGTAAAATAGCAAAAAGCACCAACATTTGAGCAAATATTATGTGCAACAAAATTTATTACTTTTTGACCCCAAACAATTAGTGCAAAAGCCTTCATATATTCCTCCAAAGTGAATAAGAGAGTTATACAACTCTACATTGTACATTAACTAAAGGAAATGTGTGTCTTTGTTAAGCATGCTACTATTTTCTGATATGTCAAATTCTTCTTTAATCCTTGAGAAACCACATGAAAATAGTTAATCTATGAGCGCTCAGATGACTTGCCATACTCTTAAGATTACTGATTCCATAGGCACTGACATTGTGATTCCATATAGTATAATTTAATAAAATGGTATTGTCATGGTGGCAATTTGCATGACTCCGCAGCGCCACCAAAATCTTCAGTGCCAAAACAACCACAGGAAAAACAAAGTTCAGTGTCTTGTCGGCTGTTGCCGAGCCCACACGCCGGGGACTTACAGTTCTGTAGCCTCAGGATATGGTCCGGGATAGCACTTCAAAGGGGCTGGTCAGGATCCCTCTCAATACGGATGGTACAGGATACCGTCTCTCCTACAGCAGTCACAGGTACCCTGAAAGCAATCCACCTGGGTTTGTACAGGATCAATGTCTACTGTTTGCTTTTTAGCCTCAGCACAGCAGGGATTACAAAGAGCTCCAAAGTCACACAGCTCTCATGAATGCTCCGTAATTGTTCCACAGCAGAATCACAGGTTCCCTAGAGGAAGCTGTTTAACACCCTCCCAAACACGCTGGCAGCAAACAGTTTTTACAGAGTCCAGACTTCTCCCTTCTTATCAGCTACCTCACCCACACAGCGTCTCACATGGCAGTCTCTCTGCTTCTAGAATCATCACTTCCAGGGTCCTATACAGCAAACACTAGGCTCCACCCCCAGCACACACAGTTTCCCAGGCTTTTACTCCAGCCCAGACATCCAGTAGCAGGGTCCTAATGCACTCCTGATGTCATCACAGTTCACCCTTTTACAGCTGAACCTGCATGTGGTATCGCTCTAGCCTTAGGGGGTTGTGGCCAGTCTCTGCAGGAATTTAACCTTTCTGTGTTCAGCAGTGATCAGGTTCACTGGCTTATTCCATGCCAGCAGGGTTTTTATTATGCAGCTCCTTCCTCCACTCCTCACCCAAACATTGGTTCCTATCCTAGTAGTCCATGTTCATGTTTGTCTCAGTATCAGCTTTCCGTTACCGCCCCAGCCTGCCTGTCCTGTTGCTAAACATCAGATGATCACATTCTGTTTTATCATATTATTTACAGTTCACTATTTTCAACTAGTAATGTCATAATGAAGCTAATAGTCATACTCAAAAAGTTCATGTTTCTTTCTTGATCCACAGTTTTTGCTGGCAGCTGGTTTGATCATGTCCGAGGATGGCATACCCATAAGGATTGTTGCAATATCCTTTTCATAAAGTATGAAGATATGATCATGGTAAAAAACAAATGTATCTTTTATATATTACCATTTTTATTTTGCATAATGTTTTGAAGTTGCTATTCTCTTCAATAGTAGCAGGACTCTGAGCTATAATGCTCTACCTACATCTAGCCAGTGGAGCAAATAACAGCAGATTGATGGGGGTGCTGGGTGTAAGACAGCCACTGAACTTATGCACAGTGATGTTTCTGTGCTTTGAAAAAATATTTATGCCCATCAACTTTTACACATTTTTTTCATGTTACACCCATAAACGTAAATGTACTTTATTGAGATTTTATGATTTATCAACACAAACTAGCAAGTATTTGTAAATTGTAAAAGAAATCATACATTTTCTAATATTTAAATATTTCTAATATTTATTTAAAAAATATAAAACTGAAAATTATGACATATAGTACAGACCAAAAGTTTGGACACACCTTCTCATTCAAAGATTTTTTTGTATTTTCATGACTATGAAAATTGTAGAATCACACTGAAGGCATCAAAACTATGAAGTAACACATATGGAATTATACATTACACTTTACAAAAAAGTGTGAAATAACTGAAAATATGTCTTATATTCTAAGTTCTTCAAAGTAGCCACCTTTTGCTTTGATTACTACTTTGCGCGCAGAAAAGTTGAACGGATGGACTCTACATGCCTGGTTCCCATCGTGAAGCATGGAGGAGGTGATGTGATGGTGTGGGCGTGCTTTGCTGGTGATACTGTTGGGGATTTATTCAAAATTGAAGGCATATTGAACCAGCATGGCTACCACAGCAACTTGCAGCGGCATGCTATTTCCATCCGGTTTGCATTTAGTTGGACCATCATTTATTTTTCAACAGGACAATGACCCCAAACACAACTTCAGGCTGCGTAAGGGCTATTTGACCAAGAAGGAGAGTGTTGGGGGTGCTACGCCAGATGACCTGGCCTCCACAGTCACCAGACCTGAACCCAATCAAGCTGGTTTGGGGTGAGCTGGACCGCTCACCGCTTCAATTTTGAATAAATCCCCAACAGTGTCACCAGCAAAGCACCCCACACCATCACACCACCTCCTCCATACTTCACGGTGGGAGTCAGGCATGTAGAGTCCACCGTTCACCTTTTCTGCGTGCAAAGCCGTAATCAAAGCAAAAGGTGGCTACTTTGAAGAACCTAGATTATAAGACATATTTTCAGTTGTTTCACACTTTTTTGTAAAGTGTAATGTATAATTCCACATGTGTTAATTCATAGTTTTGATGCCTTCAGTGTGATTTTACAATTTTCATAGTCATGAAAATACAGAAAAATCTTTCAATGAGAAGGTGTGTCCAAACTTTTGGTCTGTACTGTACATTTGTATTCAGTCCACCTGATTCAATACATTGTAGGACTACCTTTAACTGAAATTTTTGCTGCAAGTGGGATATGACCAGCTTTACAGTCCTGTCTCAGTGTGTTCCAGCTGGTGTGACTAACAGTCGCATCACTAATGTGACCGCTATCCAAATCATCCGGATTGTCATGGAACATGCCCATTAATGGGATATAGTCGGACAGGTGGGGAATATGGTGTTTTATTATTTTTTGTCTTTTTCAGAGGACATGGGCATCAATGCATTAGGCGTAAAGGTAAATATAACTTTGCTTTTTTATTTTTATTTCAAATAAAGGAGTCAGGGTCTTTATTTCAATTAAAGGACTTTATTCTGGATAGGTTTTTTTTACAATCTAACTATGAGGTTAGCAATGGGGGTGTCTTATAGCTGCCTCTCCATTACTAACCCCTGGCTTGATTTAAATGGCCATAAAACAGCTGACAGCAAACCCATAACTATTACCCCACTTGCAATGGCACCAGGGTAAGTGTGAAGAGGAGTTAAAATTGCTAGATTTGGCGCATCTAGTAGATGCGCCTTTTCTGAGGCAGCCACGGGCTGCTATTTTTAGGCTGGGAAAGGACAATATTCATATCCCTTTCCCAGTCTGAGAACACCACTCCACAGCTGTCTGCCTTAGCTTGGCTAGTTGTCAAAAATGGGTTGGACCTTACACAATTTTTTAAAATTATTTATTTAAATATTGTTAAAAAATAGCATGGGACCCCTCTATTCTTGGTAATCAGTCATGATAAAGCTGACAGCTGAGGGCTGCAGCTCGCAGCTCTCGGCTTTACCTTTGCTAGTTATCAAAAATAGATGAGATCCCACATCATTTAAAAAAAAATCTATTTATAGCACAGGCACCGGCTGATGAATACTCTCATCTATCGGCGACAGCAGGTGTACGCTGATGAGAGTAGTACTCTCATCAGTCAATTAATCCCATAGTACTTAATGAAATAGGCAAAGGACACTTCAATCAAGTATATCAACACATAATCTATAGTGGATGGTGCCACCCATAGATGAGAAGTGAGAGAACAGACTAGATTTGAAAATATAAAATAATAATTTTATTGAATACAATTAAAAGTCAAATATATACATAAGAGTGAGGGAGACTCCAAAAGGAGGTCAGGGAAGAGAGTGGCTACCTGAAAGCACCAAAATGATTACAATAATAAGCACAATGTACCGTATTTTTCGGACCATAAGATGCACTTTTTTTCCTCCAAATTTGGGAGGAAAGTGTGGGTGTGTCTTATGGTCGGAATGTAACATGTGGGGAGGGGGGCAGGGGGCAGCGGTGGAGTGAGATCGCAGGAGGCAGGAAAATATCCCCTCTGCTGCAGGAATCCAGCGCTGGGGAAACCACTGGTCCCGATACTTAAGTGCAGTGAATATTCATTAGCCGCTTCCCCGCCCACCTATCAGCTGAGCAGTGAGCGGGGAGAAGCAAATGACAAAGCCACATGGTTCCCCAGTGCCTGATTCCTGCAGCAGCCGGGAGATGTGTGTTGGAAGTAGAAGGAGGCGGCAGGAGCAGAGTGCAGCAGGAGGCATCGCATACCTGACAGCCTGGGGCTGTGCTGATGCGATGCTGAATGCTCCTGTGGAGGACCTGTGATGAGGTCATGAAGAGGGCGGGCTGGAGCATCACATGACCACACAAAGCCCTGCCTCTTCATGATGTCATCACAGGTCCTGCAGACACACTGTACAACAGAGAATTAATTAAAAGGTTAGTAATACAGCACATAAAAAAGCACTTTGTCATCCTATGGTGGACTATAACTCCCAGCATGCCATAGGATCTGCAGGACATGCTGAGAGTTATAGTTCTCCCATGGGATCTTAAAGCAGCACTCCAGTGTTATTTTTCAGTGCTGGAGTGGTGCTTTAAATATAAGGCCTGTGCCCCCATTCTTATACTCAGCCTCCAGCGTCTTCACATAGTACTTTACAGACACCACACTGGTCCCACAGCACCATCTCCTACCCGTAGCTTCCAACATAATAACATACTATTATATAGAATAACACCACATATAATAGTATGTTATTTATGTTATTAAATATTTTACCACATTTTTTGCTTCAAATATATTTTTCCCTATTTTCCACCTGGGTGCGTCTTATAGTCCGGTGCGTCTTATAGTCCGAAAAATACGGTATATAACAGAGCTAATTATAAAAAAAAGAAAAGCAAATGCTTCAATTATCAAAATGTACTAGTGCCAATATACCCTAAGGCTATAACTTAGGGGTGATAGAAGTAACAAGAAATAAAGAGACATTTTGCTCAAGGCTTGTCTTCACTGTAGAGATTAATATATATCTATATGAGGCTGGAACCTATTGGATTGTAGTAACCTGAACTAACCACACAACTAGAGGTAGCCGTGGAGCGTTCCTACGTTGATCCTAGACGCCTCGTCACAGCCTGAGAGATAACTACACCTAAAGGCAGAAAGAGGAAAGCTATCTGCCCCGTAGCAGATCCCCAAAGAAAATAGGAAGCCCCCAAACATGTAATGGCGGTTAGACAAGAAGAAGCACGGACACAGACAGAAAATAGAATGAGCAAACGCTGGGGCCCAATCTGCCTAGACAGAAAAGTACAGGAAAGGATTTTTACTGCAATCCAAAAAAAAAACCTAAAAAATACCAACTCTTCTGATTGCAAAAACACCTGAGATCACACGATCTCTACCACCTAAATCAGATCTCTGGTGTAACAAAACTAAGCCGCAGCCACTGAAAAAACAGGAAAAAGCAAATGAACAAATAACAGTGGCTTCAGATAAACTGAGAGGAGCACAGGCCCCCAGGAGGGGACCCGGCTGACCTCCACAGAAGTGCAGGGAACTATGCAAAAAGCAAGCACATTAATAAAAGCAGAAAATATCTTTTCTGAAAGCAGAAGATGCAGGCAAGACTCAGCAAACTTCCAAATGAACCAGGAACCACAATTGAGACAAGAACAATTGATCACCGGCGACCATCATGGGAGGGAACCTCCCTTATATCAGTCCAGTCCGTGATCCCAGATTGCCATTCCTCGCTGTGAGGTTCAGTACTGTCTGCAACCAACAGAGGGAGCCTCTGCTCAGAAACCATCTCCAGCACATTCATAACACCCTTCATTGGCTTCCTATCGTCCAGAGGCTCCAGTTCAAAACCATGACCTACAAAGCCATCCACAAACTGTCTCCTCCATACATCTGTGACATGGTCTCCTTGTACATACCCAGACGCAACCTTCAATCCTCTCAAGATCTCTTCCTCTACTACCCTCTTATCTCTTCTTCCCACAACTGCATATAAAACTTCTCCCGTGCCTCTCCCATACTCTGGAACTCTCTACCCGAACACATCAGACTTGCGCCTACCATGGAAACCTTCAAAAAGAACCTGAAGACCTCTTCGGACAAGACTACAACCTGCAGTGATCATCAGTCTACTGAACCGCCGCATGACCAGCTCTACCCTCTCCTAGTGTATCCTCACCCATCCCTGTAGATTGAGCACCCTTGCGGACAGTGTCCTCTCTCCTTCTGTACTTGTGTGTGCCTTGTATTGCTCACGTTCACTGTACTTGTCTATATTTGCCCCTTTACACATGTAAAGCGCCATGGAATAAATGGCGCTATAAAAATGTATAATAATAATAATATATATATCTATATACAAATATGGCAGCAGGCTGAGGGGCTGTATACAGAGTGGAGATCAGCTGGACTCTAATCCCAATCCCAGCCCCTCAGCCTGCTGCCATATTTGGGTGTGCTAGACCTATGTAAGTAAATGTTATAGATATACAGTATATTAATCTCTACAGTGAAGACAAGCCTTGAGCAAAATGTCTCTTTATTTTTTGTTACTTCTATCACCCCCTTTTCTGACACTTTTTACACAGGCTATCATGTAGGAGGTTCATTTTAGTGGAGTCCTAATAATGACATCTGCAACAATATAGAGCTATATTATAGTCCTTGAAATACATATTAGCACCAGTGCACTTTAACAATAGATTTAAGCATCTATCTATATTTTAGTGTTATATAACACAATATCGAACTAAGTTATAGCCTTAAGGTACTGTAACACTAAACGAGATCGCTAACGAGATCGCTAATGCGTCACCGATTTCATGATGCAGTAGCGATCTCGTTAGCGACGCAGCTGTGTGTGACGTAGCAGCGATGTGGTCCCTGCTGAGATGTCGTTGATCGCTTATGAACGTTCTGACCCGTTTTTTGGTCGTTGGTGTCCCGCTGGTGAGCCTGAATCGCTGAGTGTGACACATTTTATGAATGACTTCACCAGCGTCGCAGGTGGGACTAGGTTTTCCCAACGACCGCAGAGGTCGTTATACAGATCGCTGATGAGATGTGTTTGGAATCTAACTAGCGATCACATAGCGATAGCACCAGCGGTCTCGCCAGGTCGTGTCGTTGTCGTGATCGCTGGTGCAATCGCTAAGTGTGACAGTGCCTTTAGGGTATATTGGCACTAGTACATTTTGATAATTGATTGAAGCATTTGCTTATCTTTTTTTATAATTAGCTCTGTTATATACATTGTGCTTATTATTGTAATCATTTTGGCGCTTTCAGGTGGCCACTCTCTTCCCTGACCTCATTTTGGAGTCTCCCTCACTCTTTTGTATATATTTGACTTTTAATTGTATTCAATAAAAATTATTATTTTATATTTTCAAATCTAGTCTGTTCTCTCACTTCTCATCTATGGATGGCACCATCCACTATAGATTATGTGTTGATACTCTCATCAGTCAATCCCTGTGAACAGCGGTAACTTTTTTATCACTGGTCAAAGCTGCTGACTCACATGCTGTTATCTGACAGCGTGGCAATCGCAGCTCTCTGACCGAAGTAACTAACTGACTGTCAGTCAAAGCTGTTGTTTGTTGCACTTTCACACAGATGACAGCATGGCAAACAACGGATGTTCGGGCCCCCCATTCATCTGAGTGGAGTTCAGGTTCGGATTCGAGTTTGGGTACTGTTCTGATACCTGAACCAAACTTCTTTTAATTGATCGGCCAAACCTGCTGGACCTGAACATCCACGAGTTTGACCATCACTACTTTCTTTTCCTTCGGTTGCAAGTTTAGGTTGATGGCCATGTCTTGGTAGGTTTGCAGTTGTGCTGTACTCCTTCCACTTTTGGATGATGGATTAACCAGTGCTTCATGAGATGTTCAGAGCTTGGGCTATATTTTTTATAACGTAACGCTGTGTAACTCTTCTCCACAACATTATCCCTGATCTGTCTGGTTCCTTGGCTTTCATTATGCTCTTTGATCCCTAATTTCCTTAAACAGACCTCTAATAAATTACACACAGGTTGACTTAATTTACTAATTACCGTATTTTTCGGACTATAAGACGCGCACCGGACCATAAGACGCACCCCAAATTTTCAGAAGGAAAATAGGGGAAAAAAATAATGTGTCAAATGGGGGTCCGTCTTACAGTCCGAAGTGCTCTGTGTTGCAGGGGTGCTCTGTGGGGTGGCTGTGCTGTGTGGGGTGGCTGTGCTGTGTGGGGTGGCTGTGTTCTGTGGGGTCGCTGTGCTATATATGGTACTCACATCCCATAGCGGTGGTCCCAATGCAGCCTCTTGTGCCCTGTGGTGTCTGGCCAGCAGCGGGGCTCTGTGCTGCGTGGGGGGCTCCGCCAGCATTTCCCTCTTAGCCGGACAGCCCCCCGCAGCTCCGCTGCTGCGGCCTCCTGATAGATGGCCGCCAGGGGCCTCCGGTGGCGGTCCCGATGAAGTCTTCCGTGCGGTGGTGCCGGGGCAGCAGCCGGCTCTGTGCTGCGGGGGGGCTCCGCCGGCATTTTGGTCTTAGCCGGAAAGCCCCCCGCAGCTCCGCTCCCTCCTGCAACTCGGTGGTGTCCTCAAACATGGCCGCCAGGGGCCTCCGGTAAGATGGCCGCCGAATCTCATTCAAGTCTCGGCAACGAGATCTCTTCTCCCGAGATCTTGTCCTGAGATCTCGGGAGAAGAGATCTCGTTGCCGAGACTTGAATGAGATTCGGCGGCAATCTTACCGGAGGCCCCTGGCGGCCATGTTTGAGGACACCACCGAGTTGCAGGAGGGAGCGGAGCTGCGGGGGGCTTTCTGGCTAAGACCGAAATGCCGGCGGAGCCCCCCCGCAGCACAGAGCCGGCTGCTGCCCCGGCACCACCGCACGGAAGACTTCGTCGGGACCGCCACCGGAGGCCCCTGGCAGCCATCTATCAGGAGGCCGCAGCAGCGGAGCTGCGGGGGGCTGTCCGGCTAAGAGGGAAATGCCGGCGGAGCCCCCCACGCAGCACAGAGCCCCGCTGCTGGCCAGACACCACAGGAAGGCTGCCGCCGCCATCGGGACCGCCGCCACCACTGGATTTTTAGGTATGTTGGGACCATAAGACGCACCCCCATTTTCCCCCAAATTTTGGGGGGAAAAAAGTGCGTCTTATGGTCCAAAAAATACGGTATGTGACATCTGGAGGCAATTAGCTACTCAGGATTTTATTTAGGGGTATAAGAATGCAGGGGGCTTAATACAAATGCATGCCACAATTTTCAACTTTATGTTTATAAATTATTTAGAAAACATGTATCATTTCCTTTACACTTCGCAAATACTTGTTACTTTGGTGTGTCCCATAAAATCCCAGTAAAATATATTTAAGTTTGTGGGTATAGCATGAAAAATGTGGAAAAGTTCACAGAGCCTGGATATTTTTTCAAGTCACTATATACTAACCGTAAGGATGCGTCATCCACATGAAAGTAGTGGACAGCCTTTAACAATTTGCCATAAAGCTATTAAACTATACCTACTACTGAACAATGTATGTACAACTATATTGAAAATTCTGCAAATTAAACTGGGAAATTTGCTTTTAGCTATGTTGGGAGTATGTTCATCTTTTCTTTGAGTGTTGCTACCTGCTTATGATTGGTCTCTTCATCATACAGGGAGAAAAAGTGCACACCCCCAGTGAAAACTGTTTGATAACACCCACTTGGACTTAAAAAAGTTGACTCATTAGCTGCCAAATATTTTGATTGCTAATATTTGCACAATGGAGAGGTGAAAAAAAATTATTCCAATTTACAGCCACTATTACATTTTTTGTCCAGTTCAACATGAAACATTTGGTGAAAGGTCCTCTATGAAGGAAAACTGTCACCAGCTTTATAATTTAATATGAGAGTAGCATATTGTAGAGACAGACACTGATTCCAGCACAGTGTCAGTCACTAGCCTGCTTGCTACAGTTTTGATAACATCACTGTTTTATCAGAAGTTGATTATTACTAGTGAACTAGTAAACCTGTATTGTAATCTGCCATATTCATGAGCGCTGTATAACACAGCCCCCAAAACTGGTTTGCAGCTTTTTGGCTATGCACAGTGTACTGAGAAAGCTGCCAATCATTGGTGTGGGCCGGGGTTATACAGATTTTAGAATTCAGAGGACTTCTTGATCTGCAGAAGATACAACAGTGATTTTATTAAAACTGCTGCAATGAGCCCAGCAATTGATAATTTACTAGAATCAGCCCCTACAACCTAATGTTCTCAGATAGGGGAGCAAAAACCTGGTGACAGGTTCCCTAAAAAGAAATTAACACAGACCCTAAGGGGTATTTTGCTGATTTTCCTTTAAAATATGAACTTTTATCCTTACAGGATCTTCGTTCTGTTGTGAAACAGATGTGCGTGTTTTTAGGGAAAGAATTAGATAATGAATCCTTGAACATTGTACTGAAGCGCGCAACATTCAATGAAATGAAAAAAGATCCACTTGCAAATAATGAAAATTTGCCAGAGGATTTATTTGATTCTAAAATTGGAAAATTTATGCGAAAAGGTAAATATTTAAAAATCACAGCTTCCAAAAATATAATTTAATTTGACGACATGTAGAAACAAGATGACACTGGCTAAATGTTATCTAATGCTCAGTTCACACCATACATTGGCAATATGCAGTATCGTACAGTATGTCTGAAACTAAATAGGGTAACTGTAAGTCCAGTGTACTGTATTTTCCATAGTCTTCAACATGGAATATGTCTGGAAGGTTTACATTTATAAAAAAAGAACAGCACAAAAAACATACTTGGGTATACTTTTAACTCTTTTTTTATTTTTAAAAATTTATCTACAAAATAAGAATTCATATTAGTTATTGTCTTGTTCTATTTTTTAATATTGTATTTATTTGGCTAAGATAATATAGCCAGCTAAATTGCTTATAATACAATTTAAGTGTAGAAATATGAATAACATCCTATATTTAGTTATTTTTTATCAATTAAAAAATATTAGTATTGCTCAAGATTAAAGAAAATCTTGCTTTCTTCCAATAATGTGCCATACCTTTTCACAGATTTTGGAGACATTGAAGCTCAGCACTATGCACATTGCAATTCAAATAGGATGACAAATCAAGCACAAAACAAGGGCACTGTTTTTGTAAAGAAGTCAGCCATGCTTTTCTAATCTGTCACAAATCCTTTACCGGTCATGTGCACCTTACTAACTGATTAAAAGCAGTTTTGGCGGTTATTGTTAATTACTGTATATTAGATACCGTATATACTCATGTATAAGCCGACCCGTTAATAAGCCAACCCCCCTAATTTTGCCACAAAAATCTTGGAAAACTTATTGACTCGCGTATAAGCCGGGTGTATAAGTTGCCGTCCTGCTCTGTGCTCCCCCATCCAGCTCTGTGCGCCCCCATTCTCCTCTGTGCTCCCCTCCTGCTCCATTATCCTGTCCTGCTCATGCTTTCCATCCTCCTGTCTCCCGTGCCCCCTCCACTCTGCACTCCCCATTCTCCTGTCCCACCCTGTCTGCTCCGTGCTCTCCGTCTCCCCCCTTCTGTTCCTGCTCTCCGTCCCCCCCGTCCTGCTCCGTGCTCTCCGTCCTCCCCAGTTCTGCTCCGTGCTCTCCGTCCTCCCCCCGTCCTGCTCCGTGCTCTCCGTCCTCCCCCGTTCTGTTCCGTGCTCTCCGTCCTCCCCCCCGTCCTGCTCCGTGCTCTCCGTCCTCCCCCCCGTCTGCTCCGTGCTCTCCGTCCTCCCCCCGTCCTGCTCCGTGCTCTCCGTCCTCCCCCCGTTCCTGTTCCGTGCTCTCCGTCCTCCCCCCCGTCCTGCTCCGTTGCTCTCTCCCCGTCCTCCGTTCCTCCTCCCCGTCCTGCCCCGTGCTCTCCGTCCTCCCCCGTCCTGCTCCGTGCTCTCCTCCTCCCCAGTTCTGCTCCGTGCTCTCCGTCCTCCCCCCCATCCTGCTCCTTGTCCTCCTCCATGCTCCCCCCATCCTCCTCCATCATACTCACCCTCCCCGTGCCATCGCTGAACGTCCCGGTCGGCAATCCTGCATTCTCCCCGGCTTCCTGCAGCTCTCCCGGCTTCCTGCAGCTCTCCAGTGCTGAGCGGTGACGTAATACCGCTCATTAAGGCCATGAATATGGAGGCCACGCCGATGAAAGTGGCGTCGCGTCCATATTACATGACCTAATGAGCGGGTATTACCTCACCGCTCAGCGCTGGAGAGCTGCAGGAAGCCGGGGAGAGCTGCAGGAAGCCGGGAGAACGCAGGATTGCAGGGACGTTCAGCGATGGCACGGGGAGGGTGAGTATGATGTCCCAGCCACCGGCTCCTGCCGCCGCATCCCCTCCCCCGCTGGTTTCTGCCCTATGACTCATGTATAAGTCGAGGGGGTATTTTCAGCACAAACAAAGGTGCTGAAAATCTCGGCTTATACATGAGTATATACGGTATGTACTTATGTATCTACGTATGTACTACTAATATTTCAATGTGTGATGGTCTCCGCAGGTACCATTGGAGACTGGAAAAATATCATGACTGTGGCACAAAGTGAAGCATTTGACAGAATCTTTCGAGAAAAGATGAGAGATTTTGAGCTACATTTTACCTGGGACATAAATGAAAAAACATCTGAATAGACAAATTACTTTAGGTTGGAATCAGAAATCATGTGTTTTGTCAGGCTTTTTTAGTTAAAGACAAGGAAAGGGAAATATACAGTAAATGAAGGACTTATTATAATTTGGAAAGCAGTTCTTGCTGGTTCCACTTCTGGTTTGGCTCAAAAAATCGACATCAAAAACTAAAACAAAACTTCATGTTTCATTCCAAGACCAGGCTAGTTTTCACTTTTGATATTAGACCTATTTTTTCATGTTTATTATCTGCTCTTCTAGAACTTATGATGTGAATAATTTTCGGTGAAGTTATTTGCCTTTGATTTACCCGTTTTTTTGAGTAAATTGGAACCATTTGGGTTAAAATTTAAAGCATTACACAAAGTTAAAATATCTATGTATTTTCAATAATTGTCTGTTTTTAAACCACATTAATAAAATAGAATAAATATGTTGAAACATTTATAATTTATTCTTTAATTACAGAATGTGTTATAAGCTTGTTCAATGATAATGTAAAAACGAATGTTGTTTTCTTTTTTTTAAAGTTTCCTATTTAAGGAATATTTAAAATACTTAAAAATATTCATATATAAAGAATCATTTAAGAACATGAAGTTATATGTTAGTATATCAGTACATCAACCTAATAGGCAGTAGACAGAATAACTAGATTCCTCTTAATGTTTCCTCTTTAGGGTGTAAGGCTGCCTAATAATTTAGGAAACTCCATATTAAGAAAAGATGAGCTGTATACTGTATATCATGGAAAAATTGATTTAGTTGTTATTGTGCATAGAAAATAACATTTGACACTGCTATTGCTTATTATCTTTGCTGTTCAAAATATTGTTCAATCATTCTGGGTTTCCTGGAAAAGATATTTAGACAGTGGCTAATATGTAATGAAATAAATGAAATCTGCTAAAACTGATAAAGAAGTCGAATTATTTCTTGGCAAATGTCATGATGTAATAATAGCCCAAAATATTAGACTTTTAGGGTACATTTCCATGACGAACTTTTGGTCTTTTGGTGCGTTTTTAACACTGTGTGTTTTTGCTGTGTCAAAACTGCAGCAACTTACAGTTCTAGCAAAGCGGCTGGGATTTATAGAAATCTCATGCCTACTGTGCCTCTTTTTAAATTGATTTGGGTGCGTTTTTCAAATCTGCAGCATGTCAATTTCTCTTGTGGGTATGCTGAATTTTCTGTGCAGAATTTCCCCATAGAATTGCATTGGGGGCAGAAATTTCACAGTTAACAAACATACATGAAGACACAGCAGAAACGTATGAAATCCGCACCTAAGTATGTCACTAAAGTTTTGTCAAAGCAAAAGAGACAGGAAGTATCAAAAACAAAGCAGGTTTATTTAAAGCATGATACACCAGAGACAACAACGCAGCATTAAAAACACCATAAAAATGCATGTTAAAAAAACGCACACATCCAATAGTAATCCTATTGCTTGATAGTAATAATACACTTGTCATCCCACAAACATTACAGCTTAACATGCTGGACCGCATGGCTGAAGACCCTGTTGTTTCATTTTCACCACCCCATTGCTACAGTGGGTTGTCTTTGCCAGCTTCGTGGTTGTCGTTTTCACTCTTACTGTGAGGCTCATCCTCCTACATTTGCCAACTCTGTCCCCTCTAGTCAATCACCTGCTGCTGCTCATCCTCCTCTTCTCCAAATTCTGCTGCATTTAATATGAAACTTGAGGGTCTGTAACAAACACAGTTCAATGGTGAACATGTGCAAGTTCCTTTTTTTCCTCCATGCCCACTTGCATTCTTGTGAGTGTTTTTCCAAGATAAATATGGAGGGGATGACATAATTGATTCTACACTTATCTCTACTGAAAAATGTTGTCACCTCTATGAAAGGCTTCAGTAGGCGAAGCACATCCCTCATCAGCTGCCAATGGCAATCCACATTGGCTGCTGCATGATGAAGTCCGTCACTACTTTACGTTGCTCAAACAGATGATGCAACATATACAGAGTCAAACTCCAGTAGATTGCCCATGTGACACCGAGTCACTTCTAATGGGCAAGCCATAAGTCGGCATAGTTAGGAGTCTGAGGTCAATAGCCAGGAGGGTACATCATGAACACATGGAAGCGACACAGTCGTAGTGAAGTAACGGTCTGAGATTAAAATACCAGGAGGATAGCGGATCAGAGCAAAAAGATTACACAAAATAAATGGTCAGAACGAGGTCAAAGGTCAGGCAATGAGCAAGACATTAGGAAGTTACAGCTGACAGCTATCTGGGTCTGCCAACTCAGTAAAACAGCCGAGCAATCAAAGGAATTTGGAGCATCTGGCAAGGGCTCAGCACCTACCAGTCTCAGATTGGACAGCCAAACTATCAATCAAAATGCAGACTGTTCAGACAGTTCAGCATGCCCCTGCACCAGACTGGACAACTGAACTGTCAATAACCGCACAGTCAGCTCAGCACTCCCCTGCCCCAGACTGGATGACTGAGCTATCAATCACTGCATCATAAGACACACTGATAGGTTGAATCATTACAGCCATGTAATAAATTACGCGGCTCTCTAGGAGACCATTCTGTTTTTGCAAAGCCAAGAAGGCATTCTTTGCCATGTCAGAACAGTTGAAATGAGCTGATACTTTCCTGGCCATAACCATAACTCTCATCAAGAGGGTATATTTCTGAAAGAAATATTATACTATTAAATTCAAGATGTGGGTTATGGAAAGAACGTAAATTACTCTGCTCAACCATATGAGTGGCAGAACGTTCTGGGCATTGTCGCTAATGACATTTCCCATCTGCGGTTCACAGTGTTCAAGTTAGCATGTGAATTGTCACCAGCAATTCATTTGCAGAAATGTTTTTTCTTCCCCAGGTTTTCAAGCTGTAAAACAACTTGACAGTGCTTAAGATTGAGGGTGGTGTGTATAAACAATGCTCTACCTTTGTTCATGTTGGAAATGAAGTTCAGCAGTATCCAGAAGGGGGGTAGGAGGAGACAGATGACTGTTACCTGGTAATTGTAACTGACATAGCTCCCATCTGTGGTGGTGAATTACTGATGCTTCAAACTTTAACCCAGAAGGCTGTGAAACTCATGGGGCAGTGCACTTTAGAGCTCAAAGACAAGTAGAGAGAGAGTATCCTCCAATATCCTGCATGTGAGAGTGGAGAGCAAGCACTCTTTCTGTGAGGAATAATAGTAGCTGGGAATCATCCAGTGAGACTGAATGCAAATCTTAACTTCTCAAAAGGCCTCAAATGCCACAAAGTGATATGGCAGTGACTCCAACGCCAACTTGATCAGATGAGAGTTTAGTTGGCAAACCAATGGATGACTTGGAGACTCAGAGTGTAAGCTTGTTTCCTGTACACACAATCAGAGATGAATATTTCCAAGTGTGATGGAGGAGGAGGTGTAATTTCAGTATGACCAGCAAGAGTGGTGGATGATAATGTTGATGATGTCACCAACCAGATTCTTCCTGGGGGTGCTGTCTGTAGGACGGTAAGACTGCTGTATTTCTGATTGCTGACTGCCTTGCTTTTCCCATATGAGCAGGTGAGCAGGTGATGTTATATTTTTTGCTGATGGAATGCAAAAGTTCCTTGTCTATGCTACCCAAGATGTTCAAGGCTTATTTTCCTTTTGCAGAGCCTGCAAACTGCCAAAAAATTGTCTATTGGCAAAGCGGGAAAGAACTCCCACACATGAGATACCCATACATATGACTCACCACTACTTCCAAGAAACCTTTCAGACTGTGTCAAAGTCCTCCACCAACTGCATAGATGGCATCTCCTGCTGCAAAGCTTATCACAGATTATTCGCCAGGGTATCTTTTAGTTGAATATCACTGTTGAATATGCTGTGTACAGTATCTCTGAGGCGACCATCCTGCTCCTACGATGGCATCACCTCCTCAACATCTCTGTCTGGTTCCCAGGTTTTGTTCACCACAAAACCATCATCGTCATCCCAGATTCAGCTGACAGTTACTACAATGTGAAAAATAGCATGAGCTCCTTGACCCACCCCTCTTCCCTGCCTGATTCCCACCTCGAGATTTGTCCTGTCTCAGAATGCTACTACCATTGCCAGTGCCTCAATCAGAATGGCTTCCAGAACAAAGAACATATATTGACATTAGAACTGCGTGCTCCATCTTGTTCTGCTTCATATCTACTCAGTACAAAGGCTAACTGATCATCTGCTCCAACAAATTTACTGGAAGAAGATGTTCTGGTATAGTATCTTCTTTAAACCCGGGGTGCAGTGGGTTCATGAACTAAGTAGCAGAACAAAATCAGGTGATACTTCTCTGTAAAAAAAATTATTGTAAGTGTGGTGGAGAAGGTGTACAGTGCAGAACGCTGACTCAAGCTAATGTTGAAGATTCCAGAGGCTATATGAGCCTGCTGTGACTGAGATGGCCAATGTGACATATATTCCATTATGCCAGACATTTCTTACTGATTCGCTTGCCAGAGACAAAGCAGGCCAATTGTGAACTGCATTTTGCACTACTAATTCTGGGATAGAGGCTGCAATATGTGGAGGTGGTTCTGCAGCTACAATTTTTTCCATGGCATGGGTGATTTTTTTTCTCTCATGCTATCATGTCCATTGCCAGTGCTGCATTTTGGTTTAACATTTGTTTTGGTCATAGTTATATGTCCTTTATTAAAAATTTGTTGCTATAACTAACCAACTCCGGAGAACTATGAAATCAGCTACAAATGCAAGGCAGAGTTCACATGATGGCCAAAAAGGCTAATGCATCACTAGCCTGCCAGTAATAAAGGTGTGCCATGAACAGGTGCTTCTCACAAAATTAGAGTATCATCAAAAAGTTAATTTATTTTAGTTCTTCGCTACAAAAAGTGAAACTCATATATTATATAGAGTCATTACAAACAGAGTGATCTATTTCAAGTGTTTATTTCTGTTAATGTTGATGATTATGGCTTACAGCCAATGAAACCACAAAAGTCATTAAATTGGAATAATTACCAAAAAACACCTGCAAAGGCTTCCTAAGCATTTAAAAAGGTCCCTTAGTCTGTTTCAGTAGGCTCCACAATCATGGGGAAGACTGCAGACTTGACAAATGTCCAGACATTAATAGAAATAACCACTTGAAATAGATCACTCTGTTTGTAATGACTCTATATAATATAGGAGTTTCACTATTTGTATTGAAGTGCTGAAATAAATTAATTTTTTGATATTCTAATTTTATGAGCAGCACCTGGGCATACGTAACTCTAAAATACTATGTTACTAGGTAGGAACTTTAATGAAAACAATTAGCAGCAACAGCCAGCAGTATTGTTCTGGCGTATGCAGTTGTTAAATTTGACTATTAAAACACTTGTAAAACCTTAACCTTTTTTATTATAAATATAACTTATACCTCATGAACAAAAATGCAACGTAACCCAAAATTCTGCATTGTAAATTAGATACACGTATGTTCACACCTGGAAAAGAAAATGTGGCAATAGTGTGTAGTATGGTCATGCTCTGTACAGTTAATAAACTGAATTATTAAAACAGGCATCACAAAAATTAAAATGCGCCCATTATGAAAGATTAAAAAAATGCATCCCTGGTACTTTCCCCCAAAAATAATGGCATAATAAAATCTTGCTAGTTTCCCAAAAATGAGCACTTGCAACAGGCCTCCGTATTCGAATGGCATATACCAGTTTATTATTGAACTACTAGGACAAAAAAGTGCACAAAATAAAAACAAAACAAAAATTTTAACACGGTACTAAGATATACATCTTTCCTGTAACAACAGATTTGTGATTTTTATTTAAAAAAAGATATGGCTTCCCTGACTGTGACTCACAAGCCTAGGCTTCAGTATTCTAATATGCTAGCAAAAATAGCATGCAGGGTGTTATACGGCCTTCTTGGTTTGCAACTGCAGTGTGTGAAGACTAAAAGAAATACTGATATTCATGTGATGTTCTGGGATATCACAGATCAATTAATTAATCTAACTATGCAGCTACAGCAACTCTTATCTCACTTGAACCTCTCAATTATTATTCACAGACTGTCACTCCCATTCTCAACTAGCTATTAACCCGTTCTACGCCTGAGTGGCAAGCATTTTTATAGGTATATGGTCTCCCATTCTGGTATGTGCTGCCTCCCTCCTATCCTGGTATGCATGGCACCCCTCATCCCTATCTTGGTATGTATGGTCCCCTCACCCCCACCCAAATCTACTATGCATGGCACCCAATTCCTCATCCTGGTATGCATGGTCCCCTCATCCCCCAATCCTGGTGTAACACCCCTTCAGGGCTACCACGGTACGCTGGGTGTTATGGGGGGTCTCACCTCTTTAGGGCGCAGTGCCTCCACCCGAATCTTGATTGGAGCTCTCTCTAGGACTGCAGAAGGACTGTTATCTTCTGCCAGGGACTGATTCGGGAAACCCCTGCCTATAGCTCAGTACACACTCACCCAAAACAGGAGTAAAACTGTTTAACTGGTTTATGGATATGCAGCAGAAATGAAGTGTATTTAAAGAAACAACATGCAATACAGGTAACGGTGCTCTATAAAAATCATATACACATCACAACCTAATTCTTTCCCCAACCCTGCAAATATAACGTAGCAGGGTTCCCCTTTTCTTGTATTAACCCAGTCCAAACGTTGGGGCCCAGTTGCCGCGGATGTTGGCACGCAAATTTATAACCGTTGGTGCACTTAGATGCTCACGAAGGTAAATAGTCTGGGGCGTAGTGTACTCACTGTAACGGGCTGGTTGAACCACAAGTCTCGAAAAGGGGCACTCACGGTGCGTCTCCACCGGTGGTAGTTTTCCCTGGACCCCAACTGGGGGCGGCAGGATTCAGGCCTTTATACGGTGGGAGTGCCGGTAGAACTCTCCGAGTCCTTAATGTTGCTTGCTTCACCTGATGACCGGGCTGCGCTCTCTCCAGATTCGCAGGTATATCAGAGGGGACGGGAACGCTCCGCTCTTTAGAGGAATACAAGTCCACAGCGCTCCATCTTTTACATGAACCATCCGCTCTCTCACTTTCTTTTACTTCCTCTCCAGCTCCCTCCCCCAAGTTCCTCCTCCCTCCTATCCCTCCAAGCTGTGTCATCTGACTGAAACAAGGGTCCATGGGAATTGTAGTCCCCCGCAGCTCAGGGAAAAAAACATTAATGTCTGAAGGTCCCTGTTTAACAGCAGCTGCAAAACTCTTCTTAGTGTCTGTAAATCCCAGTATACCAGTAGCTGCTCGGACAGTTCCATGTGCAGGTGTTACACTGGTATGCATGGTACCCCCTCATCCCTATCCTGGTATGCATGGCACCTGCTCATCCATATCCTGGTATTCATGGTTCCCTCACCCCCAATCCTGGTATGCATGGTCCCCTGACCCCCCCAATCCTGGTATGCATGGTCCCCTCACCCCCTCGATCCTGATGTGCATGGCCCCTCACTCCCAATCCTGATGTGCATGGCCCCCTCCACCCCCCAATCCTGATGTGCATGGTCCTCTCACCCCCCCAACCCTGATGTGCATGGTCCGCTCACCCCCCAATCCTGATGTGCATGGCCCCCTCGCCCCCCAATCCTGATGTGCATGGCTCCCTCACCCCAATCCTGATGTGCATGGCCCCCTCACCCACCAATCCTGATGTGCATGGCCCCCTTAATCCCCCAATCCTGATATGCATGGTCCCCTCACCCCCCTATCCTGATATGCATGGCCCCCTCACCGCTATTACACACATACCCCCAAAAAAACAAACATTTATACTCACCTTTCTTCCCTGTGCTCCAGCGCTGTTCCGTTCTGCTGGAGGCCAGGGGAGGAGTGCGGCGCCGCAGTACGCGCATGCCGATACTGCGCGATCCGGCGCCATATTGCTGAAGACACATTGTAAATGTGTCTTCAGCAAAATGGTGCCGATAGCGCTATTGCGCATGCGCGATTCCGACATGCACTCCTGGTCTCCTCCCCCGGGAGAAGAGAATCTCTGCGGCAACGCTCCTCCCGGTCAGGTAAGTATGTGAGTATGGCGTCGGAGATCGCGGTATGCATCCAGTACGGATACCGCGATCTCCGGCACCATACAGAGTACTCACCCCTGGATGCTTCACTCTGTCTGGAGCCAGACTGCGCAGGCGCGTCGCGCTTGCGCAGTCTATAAAGGCTTCGGACAGAGGGACGCTTCCAGCGTTATATTATAGATGTTCTTCACTAGTGCAGTAATACAACACAATCCAATTTTGGCCTTTTTCTGTCTCTATACAGAATGAGTTGTGCACTCTGACCTCTTTCTCTACAATGTAAAAGCATAAAATGGCGCTTTTTCGCCGACAATCATCTTTTATACTGATTGGCTGTGCTAAACCAAGTGATTAGATTGCTGCGGGGCATTATTAGGAAGACTGCCTGGCTGTGTTGATGTCATTAGCCCACTTGGCTACTTTTCAGCAGTGTGAAATGTTGCTGGGTGTTTTTTTCCCCCAGGTCCATCGATTTTCAGTAAATTCAACGCAAATTCAGTTATCTTCAGATGAATAAAATGATTTCTGGTTAACATCTAAAGTAGGTGAATGGGATCCGTTCTCACATATTATTTCCATAGGAGCTTGGTTGAGATCTTTGGTTCATTCCTCAAACCATTTGTTGCAATAAAGTATAGGGGATTGAAGGAGAAAACCTCTGGTCTATTTTATAGGGGGTTTTCACTCTCAGGCTAAGTTCACACGTTGCGGAATTGCCGCGGAAATTTCCGCGGCAATCCCGCACTTCTCCCGCAGGAAATACGCACGTTTTTTGTATGCTGATTCCCGCCAGAATAATAGCGTTTTGCAAGCGTAATTAGCTTGCAGAATGCTAGCGTTTTCCTAGCGATCTGTAGCATCGCTTGGAAAACTGATTGACAGGTTGGTCACACGAGTCAAACATAGTGTTTCACACGTGTGACCAACTTTTTACTATTGATGCCGCCTATGTCGCATCAATAGTAAAAAGATCTAATGTAAAAATAATAAAAAAAAATAATAAATAATGATATTCTCACCTTCCGGCGGCCCCCGCAGCCTTCCCGCCTTCAGCGACGCTCCCGGCAACTCCGGTCCCAAGGATGCTTTGCGACAAATCACACCGATGACGTACATCTCGCGAGACCGCTATGCCATCTGGGTGATTCTCGCAAAGGACTCTTGGGACCGGAAGTTGCCGGGAGCGTCGCTGAAGGCGGGAAGGCTGCGGGGGCCGCGGGAAGGCTGCGGGGGCCGCCGGAAGGTGAGAATATCATTATTTTTTATTTTAATTATTGTTTTACCAGGGATATGGTACCCAGGGCCTGGAGGAGAGTCTCCTCTCCTCCAGACCCTGGGTACCACCGCACATGAACCGCTTACATTCCGCAAAATTAATGAACATGTTGCTATTTTTTCCGCAAAGCGTTTTTTTCGCGGAAAAAAACGCAACATGTGGCCAAAACATGCGGAATCAATTAACATGTATAGGATGCTTAATGCTTGCGTTTTTATCGCGTTTTTACCGCGGAAAACCGCGGAGAAACCGCGATAAAAACGCAATTATTCCTGATCGTGTGCACTTAGCCTCAGTCTTTCAGAAGCAAAAACTTTGTATTTTTACTGACATGGCTACATCAAGCCTTGTAGTATGTGAGAGAAATGGTACTACTTTTTGGCACTGGTTTGAAGTTCATATCAATTACTGTGGAACAAGTATATGTATATTGTGTCACAATATAGAAAAAAAATCTTTTTTGACTTTTCCTCCTCCACGATATTTAGCAATATCTGTGTCCTGAGAACACAGATACAGTTGAAGTCGAAACATATTCCTGACCTCCGTTGACACCAGGACAGCTCCCCAAATTCAGGACTGTCTCACTGGATCCGGATCATAAGGCGTGATCATGCGCTATTACATTGAAATTAAATAAAAAGCTAATTCAAATGAATTCATTAAAATTATGCCATCTCATTTATGAGAAAACCACCAAATATAGCATAGAGAAAACATCTTCAAAAGAGGTTGTCTTCTCAAAAAAGAAGGGCACTGTGTATTTCATGTCTTGAACTGAAAATCTGTCACACAAAATCTGGTTTAGAAGAGGAAGTAATCTTATAAAAGAAGTGTTTTTTGGAAAAGTTTCCCTGTGTCCAGTTTTAGATGTTGTAAAACTATAGTTTAGACATAGAACATCTTACTAATTGATCTACTTTTTTGACAGTTGCTTCCCTTATGTCAGTTTTGCAAACAACCTCTAGATGTCAGACAAAGCCCACAATTCGCAGAATTTAAGCCTGATTTTACATTTGGACTTGTCTTTATGAGTCACATGGGTTCATTCATACTGAATGTTTAGATTTTTTTGAGTGCTGCTCATTTTTATTAGCAAAAATTCCATATATAAAAAGAATTATACAAAAAATTAAGAAATCATAAAAAAATACAATGTAGTACAATGACACTGTAAATGTAATAACAAGAATTGGGTCACTCTAAAACAAGGAGTAGAACATAAGTACTGAAAATGAAAAATGACAATATTTTATCTTATGTGCCTTCTGTATTTTGCACCAACTCCTGTTTTTTTTTTTTGTCTTCTAAACCAGATATAAGATACTAAGCAGAACACACATGTGAATGTGGCCTACGGTTTTTTTTATATTAGGCTTTCTTAATTCTACCCTACTACATATTTGAAGCTTATATATATATATATATATATATATATATATATATATATATATATATATATATTACAAATCCATTTCTAAAGCAATACAGCTTACAGTTTGCAATATTGTGAACATTTTACCATATGGAAAAACATAAAAAATTGTCAAATCTAAAAAGCAATGTGTATTTTAGCCCACATTCTGTAAACCAATGTGTAAGGCACTGTTCACATGGTGTGCATGGCATGAATGGCTTCTGGTGTACACACCAAGTGTATTCATAGATCTACACTCACCCCACTTAAGTCAATATAGCATCTTTTCGACCTTTTTGAGACTGTTCACAGTGGTATACTTGTGTACATCATGTATGGAAACATGTAGTAGACAACACAATCCTGCTCTGTAGCATCCTGCAAAATCCATGTACTACATGGTATATGTTTGTAACCATGGGAGTCTACGGAGGTGTATGCCATTAATCTGCTCCCTATCCCCTGTATGGTCTTTGGTGCCTCTCCTTACGGCCATTGTGTGATGAAATTCCAGGCATCTTCACGCTAGGTCAGAATTTTTGGCCATAACCAGGCCAGTGATGTCCCTGAGCATGTGTGTCATAAGGTTGTGGCAAATGTCGTGACATCATGATATTGCAACCTGATAATGCACATGCACAGAGATATATGGGGGAGTGTGAGCAGCAGAGTTGGCCAGAAAGGTAAGCTGTAAGATGAGTATTACGGGTTTTTTTGTTTTGTTTTTTTTAACCTTTTGCCGGTGTCAAAACATGTCATGAAAATAAATAACCTTTAAAATCACCACAGCAGAAGACATCTTTACAGCAGCGCAGCCAACTTTTAAAAGTGTTTTTCTCATTATTTGATGAATTTCATCTGGTGGATTTATTCACCCAACACGGCTCAGGGGCAGCTGGTATCTGAGATTCTTACAATAGTGTAATACACAACCTTCTCAGGTAAGCACAAGTGATTGTCATTTCACCCTCTTCTATTAAGGTTTTATCCTACATGTGTGTGAGCATATGGACTTTCTACCCCGTGCCTGCTCTGAAGACAACAGCCGTATGCATAAGTGTAATGTGAACAGTGTTGAGAATTTTTTTATGCATTTAATGTGTACGTATATAATACTTAGGTACTGTGGGTAAATGCGGAAACTCCATTATAGTATATAGGAGTAAGTGTTTTATAGATAAAAGGAGAAAGGTTGTTAGTAATATACTATAAGGAATAGTTAATGATAGGTACAGGCTTACAGATGGGAGGGCAATAGTGTTAACAAAAGGGGAAGCACTTCCTGATTAAAGTGAGTCGATAGAAGATGACATGATAAGCAAGTTCACTGTTGAAATCAAGTGCAGTGGGCTGCTAAGGCCAGCATAAGCCTATCACTCATTGCAGTTGATTGCCATATAACCCTTCCATGCGGATCCATCAGTCGGGCTCGGGACCTCTAGACTGGTGTTGGGACCATCAGGCACATCACACCTGCAGGATTGCAGGAGAGGATGGACATGGACTCTCTAAGGCGGAAGGTAATGGAATCCGGGTGCACTGCTATCAGCTGAGAGGAATCCCTAGTGTTAGTGGAGATAGCAGGAAAAGGGATACTCAATGCAGAATGAGTGCCAGGGCTGAAGTTATGTCCGGTACCTTAGGGAAAGACTGCAACCTGTTGTGCCCTATTCCATATGCTCAACTGCAATCACCATGAACTGTTCAGTAAACGTTTGACTGATGAAAAGCACTTGGTGTCATCTGGGTTGTGTGTGACTGTTCCGGAAGATGGAAGACTGGAGTCAGCGAAGGCCTACCACTCTTAAGTGCGTGTGATGCACCCCACACCTAACATCACACTGGGACACGATTTTTCTGTAGGATGCCAGAGTGTGCAGAAGCAACAGCTTGCCACGACTACCACGCTCAGGCACCTTATATGTGCACTCTTTTTCCCTTTACAGCATGCTTTTTCCTCAGACAGTCATACCCTGGCATTGTTTTCAGTTTTGTATTTTTTTTTATTATTTTTGAATATTATACTAGTCTGTGGCAAACTTATGAATTTCCATTTACCCAAACGGTTTCACTAAACATTATTTTAACTGATGCACTTAATATTCAGGGGTGCCGATAATGCTGAACACATCTCTAGTTTCCTTTTCCTGTAGTGATACAAGTACTAAGATGGATATAATTTATATTGTTTGTGACACAAATGTTAAGACAAATTTCCCTTTTATCCTCCACCAGTGCACACCTTTGTAAAATAGTAACCCGATTAATGCAGTCTAAAAAGACATTTCCATGATTCCATGTATTACTGCTAGAACCAAGGTATTGAATTCCACAAGTCTGTGCTTTTAACTACCACAGAGCAAAAGGTCAATGTAATACTGTGTGTGGACTCCTGTGACAGACATTGAAGGCATTTCTCTCATTGGTGGCAAATACCTAAGAAATCTCACTACATTTTTGTCAAACACATTCTGACATAGATCTTGTACTTGCCATAAACAAAGTTATTCAAACACAATGAAACATTCAAGTCAACAAGTCATCAACTTCGAGAGCTCGGAAAGAATCACTTTACATAAAAATCACTTCATATAGTACTCTTATTACCAATGTATACAGAAGCAGCAGACAAATATTTTGGGTCAAGATCTAGCAATTTTGCTTGATTTACATATTTATGTCACTTGTATAAAGAGATGATTACAAAGTATTTTACTGAGAAAGTAACAAGATGTGTTATGCAGGATTAGAGCCCATTTTCCTGCCCCACATATGGGGTTAATCTGCAGATTAATAGTATTCTGACACCATGCGGTGCCAGCACTGAGAGCCCCGCTGCATGGAAGAAATTAACTTTATTCTCCCCAGCAGCCTTCAGCTTCCAGTCATGGGGGCGGCGCTGGCACGGTTTCAGTCACTACTCTGTTTACAGTGAGGGATAGCTGTAACGGCACCCTTGCACTGACAATCGACTCTAATGCTGAGTCTGCTGTCAGTCAATGCTAGGGGTGCGGTTACAGTCATCGCTCTCTATCCACAGAGCAGTGACTGAATCCGTGCCAGCGCCACCCCTATGACTGGAAGAGGCTGACTTCAGTGTATGGAGCGAAGCTGCTCCCACTAGTCGGGCAATGGCCGGGAGTATGCATAACATATACAGTACGTATCCGCTGGTCCTGGCTAAGAAATCGGCGAATCCCTGCAGCACACAGTGCAGGCGCTGGGAGGATTTGTAAGTCAGGATTCACACAGATTGACTGCAGACTTTTCATTTTGGTCCTAGCTTGCTTCTACTCTGTGAAATGATGGCAGTCTTAAGTTCAAAGCAGAAGTGGATAATGAGATATGGAGACTGAAAGTCAAAAGTTCAAAACTTTGTTACCATTTTGCTCCTTACTGTATATACTTAAAAGTTATCGCTAAAATACCTGAAAAGCAAAGGCAAAATTGCTTTTTGTTTATCCCCATCTTAAAAATGGAGTAAAAAGCAATTCAAAATTTTTATGTTTCAATATGTACCGTATATACTCATGTATAAGCCTTCCCGTGTATAAGCCGACCCCCCTAATTTTGCCACAAAAAACTGGGAAAACTTATTGACTCACGTATTAGCCTAGGGTGTAAAATGCTGCAGCTACTGGTAAATTACAAAAATAAAAATAGATACCAATAAAAGTAAAATTAATTGAGGTATTGTTAGGGACTGCGGAACGCACCAAACAAATATAAATAATAGATGCGTTCGCAGCCTGGGGTCCACCGTGCAGGCAGAGCCTGCTGCTAGTAAGATGACAGGATATGGCGATATAAGCGAGCTCTGTTACTTCACAGAGTCGCAGACATAGACGTTGTGGCACTATATGGCAGTACGAGCGAACTCTGTTACACCACAGAGTCGCTGAGGTAGAGACTGTGTTCTGTTAACACGACAGGGGTACACAGATAACTGCTGTGCGGATAGCAGTCCGTGGTCATGCAGTCGGCAAACAAGCAACTCCTCACCGGAGTAGCCGGTATTCTAGAGGCTTATTTCAGCCAAGCCCTGAACAAGTGCATACAAAACTCCTCACCGGAGGTGCCGGTATTCTAGGGGCTTATTTCAGCCGAGCCCTAACCGCATGCGTGCATGATCACACTGAGGCAAAGCACATAACATAATAGATACTAGCGCATGGCGGTGTGGCCATGCAACCCTTTTATAGCAGCAACTACAAGACCTTCCAGAAAAGGACCAATGAGAAACTGTTCCAGAACACAAGCAGTTTCAGGACCTTCCTGGCGGACCAATGGAAGTCGCTGCTGTCACCGAGCATGTGACCCCTGCCCTGGGCATACTCAGATGGAGAAAGCGAGGACTTAGACCCAGAGTTGCCTGCTCCAGCACTGGTTATAATAGAGGAACTAGGAGAGGCAGCAACAAGCCTCTGCACAGTATTAGACCGAGCGAGACGCTGGGACCGACGTCTCCGCTGAGCAGGCTCCACTGCGGCTGGAGATGGATGGGGGTCCGCAGCAGGACTGGTTCGAAATTCCACTTGTGCAGCATCTGGAACTTGATCCCTAACAGACATCAGTAGGTTAAATGTTTTTGAATATCCATATTGAATCAGGAGCCCCATATAATTCTCCATACAGTTAATGATGGGCCCTATAAGATGCTCCATACAAAATACGCCCCATATAATGCTCCATAAAGGTTAATAATGGCCCCATAAGATTCTCCAAAGATTATGCCACCATAAGATGCTCCACAGAATAGGCCCCATATGAAGCTCCATAGATTATGCCCCCATAAGATGCCCCATAGATGTATATGCCCCATAAGATGCCCCATAGATGTATATGCCCCCATAAGATGCCCCATAGATGTATATGCCCCCATAAGATGCCCCATAGATGTATATGCCCCATAAGATGCTCCATAGATATATATGCCCCCATAAGATGCCCCATAGATGTATATGCCCCCATAAGATGCTCCATAGATGTATATGCCCCATAAGATGCTCCATAAATGTATATGCCCCATATGATGCTCCATAGATGTATATGACCCCATATGATGCTCCATAGATTTATATGCCCCCATAAAATGCTCCATAGATGTACAGTCAGGGCCAGAAATATTTGGACAGTGACACAATTTTCGCGAGTTGGGCTCTGCATGCCACCACATTGGATTTGAAATGAAACCTCTACAACAGAATTCAAGTGCAGATTGTAACGTTTAATTTGAAGGGTTGAACAAAAATATGTGTTAGAAAATGTAGGAATTGTACACATTTCTTTACAAACACTCCACATTTTAGGAGGTCAAAAGTAATTGGACAAATAAACATAACCCAAACAAAATATTTTTATTTTCAATATTTTGTGGCGAATCCTTTGGAGGCAATCACTGCCTTAAGTCTGGAACCCATGGACATCACCAAACGCTGGGTTTCCTCCTTCTTAATGCTTTGCCAGGCCTTTACAGCCGCAGCCTTCAGGTCTTGCTTGTTTGTGGGTCTTTCCCTCTTAAGTCTGGATTTCAGCAAGTGAAATGCATGCTCAATTGGGTTAAGATCTGGTGATTGACTTGGCCATTGAAGAATGTTCCACTTTTTTGCACTCATGAACTCCTGTGTAGCTTTGGCTGTATGCTTGGGGTCATTATCCATCTGTACTATGAAGCGCCGTCCAATCAAGTTTGCAGCATTTGGCTGAATCTGGGCTGAAAGTATATCCCGGTACACTTCAGAATTCATCCGGCTACTCTTGTCTGCTGTTATGTCATCAATAGTGTTGAGCGATATCTAAAAATATCGTATCGAAATTGTATCGCCGATAGCACTAAATATCGTCGATATCCGATTTCGATACCGGAAGTCCCATGTAAGTCTATGGGAACAAAATATCGGAACTAAAAAAAACCTTTATTTCCTTGTAAACACTAAATATACACACATAGAATACACATATATATATACATGTCATTGTGACATATATATATACATATATGTATAGTTTATACACTTCTACATAGTAAAATATCCTCTGATTCAATTGCCGGGTAAAGCCGGCTTCTGTGAAAAAACAGAAGCACCCGACATGAAATGACACTTGGTGTACATAGGGTTAACCATGTCTTTTCATGTCGTTACATCAGTCTATGTGTGCAAAATTTCACACCTGTAGGGGTTAATTAAAGGTGTAAATTCGTTGTAAAAAAAACGGACTTTTTTGCTACGAATTTACACCTTTAATTAACCCCTACAGGTGTGAAATTTTGCACACTTACACTCATGTAATTGTTTGTGCAAATCAGATATCAAACTACATGAAAAGACATGGTTAACTCTATGTAAACCAAGTGTCATTTCATGTCGGGTTCTGCATTTTCACAAAAGCCGGCAATTGAATTAGCGGCTATTATACTATGTAGAAGTGTATGAACTATAAATATAAATATATATATATATATGTGTCACAAATTTAATGACATGTATATATATATATATATATGAGGTGTAAAATTGCTGAAAAAAAAGGCGTGGGCTCCCGCCCTATTTTCGCAACCAGACAGACAAAGCCAGTGAGTGGGGCAGATAATAATAGCCCAGAGAGGGACCATTATTTTTGGCCCCCCCACGGCTACTAACATCTGCCCCCAGACACCCCAGAAAGGGCAAATCTCTAATTAGATTTGCCCTTTCTGCACTTTGCCCGTCTATTCCCATTGCCCTGTAGCGGTGGCGAATGGGTTAATAAGGGGTTAAAATGACCTTGCAATTGAAAGGTCACTTTAAGCCAGGTTAATAATTGAGAGCTGTCAATTAGACAACTATCAATTATTAATCCTATTGTATGAAAGAAAAATCAAACACACACACTTTAATAAAAAAGAAGTTTAATGAAATAATCACACAGTTTTTGACCATATTTTATTTTCCTGCTAAAACCATTTCCTGTAATAAAAATAAAATAATAAAGCAAAATTATTCTTACCAATCCGATGTACAGTCAGGTCCCACGGTGTAATCCTTCAGAAAGGGTTAATGTTTACTGCAGGGACCGCAGCTAATGCTGCAGCCTCACAGTAAACCCCCAAATGAATGAGTTCCTCTCCTGGCTGACAGGAGAGGAAGTGGAAAGCTTAATTGATTGCTTTCCACTTTCACTTCAGGTCAGCCAGGGACACAATCAGTGACGTCAGAGGGAACTGGTTAACAAAAATAGGGGATCCCCTCGAAAAAAATTGGCGTGGGGTCCCCCCTATTTTTGTTAACCAGCCAGATGAAGCAGACCGCTGAGACCTGGATTTTCAGGCTGTTAAGGAGCCAAGATCCATGGACCTTGCCAGCCTGATAATACCAGGCCACAGCAGTCTGCATATCTTGGCTGATTAACAAAAATAGGGGATCCCCTCGAAAAAAATTGGCGTGGGTCCCCCCTATTTTTGTTAACCAGCCAGATGAAGCAGACCGCTGAGGCCTGGTTTTTCAGGCTGGTAAGGATCCAATATCCATGGACCTTGCAAGCCTGATAATACCAGGCCACAGCAGTCTGCTTAGCTTGGCTGGTTAACAAAAATAGGGGATCCCCTCGAAAAAAAAAACGGCGTAGGGGTCCCCCTATTTTTGTTAACCAGCCAAGTAAAATGCAGACTGCTGCGGCCTGGTATTAAAAGACTGTCAAGGCCCATGGATTTTGGCCCTCAACAGCCTGATAATACCAGGCTACAGCAGCCCCACATTTGGCGCATCAAAAGATGTGCCAATTGTGGCACTTTACCCGCTCTTCCCACTTGCCCTGTAGCGGTGGCAAGCGGGGTAATAAGGGGTTAATGTCACCGTTGATTGCACGTGACAATAAGCCCGGTTAATAATGGAGAGGTGTCAATAAGACACCGATCCATTATTAATCCCAAAGTTTTTAAATGCATAAAAAAAAGACAAAGCAAGAAAAAAGTCTTTTAATGAAATAAAAGAGACAACACGTTTTCATTTCTTTTATTGTACTCTCATTCCTGCGACGCCATCGATCTCCTGTAAAAAAAGAAAAAAAACAAACCAACAGTATACCACCTGTCCGACGCAGTCCATAGTAACGACATGTCCCACGACGATCCAGCTCTGCTACATTGCAATGACAGGCAGAGCCTGTCATCGCGACGCAGCACAGCTGATTACCTGCTTCCCCGGCGGTGACGTCATCGGACTGACTGCTTTACGGCCGGGATTACCCAGCAGTCACTGCAGTTATCGCGAGAAACTGCATGTGACCGCCGGGGAGAAGAGGATGGCGGCCATGAAGCAGTCCAGGACGTGACCGCCGGAGATCTTCTGCCAGGTGCCGCTGACTCCTGACAGACCCGACCGACGGACACTGACAGTGACAGACCCGACCGACGGACACAGACAGTGACAGTGACAAATCCGATTCCGGTATTCGATAAGACGAAAATATCGAAACGAATTATCGAAAGGCCGATAGAGCTAATATCGGCCGATAGCCGATATTTGCATTATCGTATCGCTCAACACTAGTCATCAATAAACACAAGTGACCCAGTGCCATTGAAAGCCATGCATGCCCATGCCATCACGTTGCCTCCACCATGTTTTACAGAGGATGTGGTGTGCCTTGGATCATGTGCCGTTCCCTTTCTTCTCCAAACTTTTGGCTTCCCATCATTCTGGTACAGGTTGATCTTTGTCTCATCTGTCCATAGAATACTTTTCCAGAACTGAGCTGGCTTCTGGAGGTGTTTTTCAGCAAATTTAACTCTGGCCTGTCTATTTTTGGAATTGATGAATGGTTTGCATCTAGATGTGAACCCTTTGTATTTACTTTCATGGAGTCTTCTCTTTACTGTTGACTTAGAGACAGATACACCTACTTCACTGAGAGTGTTCTGGACTTCAGTTGATGTTGTGAACGGGTTCTTCTTCACCAAAAGAAATATGCGGCGTCATCCACCCTTTTGTCTTCCGGGGGCTCCAGGTTTTTTTGGATTGAGAGTTCCCCATGCTTTCTTTCTTTCTCGGAATTTCCAAAATTTGTAGATTTTCCCAAAAGTTGTTTTTTTTTTTTTTTTTTTTTTGGTTGGGGGTTTTGTTTTTGGGGGGGGGGAACACCCCACCTCAAATCAAATCCCGGGCCCTTTCATCTCTTAATTGAGAAAGACAAACAAAAGGGGTGCCACACCCTTCCCTGAAATAGCTTGGAGCATTGTCCAATTTCTTTTTGGGCCCTTTAAAAACAGGGTGGCACAGTTAAGGAGCTGAAACCCTAAACCCTTTCCAAATTTTAAAAGTGGAACCCTCAATGAAACCTGAAATCGAACTTTAACGCATCTGATTTGTTTTTTTTCAAATTTATTGTGGTAATTTTCTAGAACCAAAATTGATAAAAGTTTTCTCTGCCAAAATTTATGGACCTAACTGTATTACCCCAAAAGCTCCATAATGTTGTGCCCCATATGATGCCATAGAGTATATGCCCCCATAAGATGCCCATAATTTTATCCCCCAATGATGCTCCATAGATGTATATCCCTATAAATGCTCCAAATGTATATGCCCCAAAATTTCCTAGATGTATATGCCCCATATGATGCTCCATAGATGTATACCCCCATAAAATGCCCATGATGAAAATCCCCCCCAAAAGATCCCCCATAGATGATATCCCCATATGCTGCTGCGAAAAAAGGAAAAAAAAATTACTACTCACCTCTCATCCTGGGGCCAGGTGCAGGGCCCCTGAGCAGGGGGGGACACCGGCGCTCTAGGGGGACAGGTCCCGTGCCCACCGCTGGCTCGGGGCTTAGCACCTGAGATATTCACCTTCCCCCGGTCCCCCGCGCACACTGCTGTCTTCCGGTCCTCCGGCAATGAATGCTCAGGCAAGGGGTGGGGCGCAAACCCTCATCGCGCTCTCTGCCCGAAAATCGCACCAGAGGACGGGAGGCAGAGCAGCCGGGAGCGGTGGAATGGGGACAGGGAAATATCGCTTTTATCACCCCCCCCTGGCGGTCTCTGCAGCCCCCCGCTTCCTGTTCCCCCAGCATCCCTTTCCCACAGCGGTCACGGGGGTACCGCTCATTAAAACTTTAAAATTTGCATATTCAGACTTTAATGCGGGGGGACCACTGACCGCGCGGGAAAGGGGCCCGAGATGTGGAGAAGCAGGGGGGGTGCAGAGAAAGGGGGCCGGGGGGGGGGAAGTAGACTGACCCTCGCCCCCTCCCGCCGACCCCCGGTATATACTCCGGTTAAAAACCCAGAGGGGGACTTTCAGCCCTTAAAAATGGCAAAAACTCGGCTTAGACGCAGTAATACGGTACCCCAAAAAATAACTTAAATTTTTTCCCCAAAAAAAAAAGTATAACCTCAGGGAAAAGGCAGCCCAAAAAAAAGGTTTATCAAAAAATTTACAAAAGCTGTTTTTTTTTGTGCAAAAATGTAAAACGTGAAACTTTATTTT
>JARQOD010000005.1:319423540-319485902 GCA_033576555.1 Oophaga sylvatica | reverse complement strand
AGAGAACAGATAGATTTGAAAATATAAAATAATAATTTTTATTGAATACAATTAAAAGTCAAATATATACAAAAGAGTGAGGGAGACTCCAAAATGAGGTCAGGGAAGAGAGTGGCCACCTGAAAGCGCCAAAATGATTACAATAATAAGCACAATGTATATAACAGAGCTAATTATAAAAAAAGATAAGCAAATGCTTCAATCAATTATCAAAATGTACTAGTGCCAATATACCCTAAAGGCACTGTCACACTTAGCGATTGCACCAGCGATCACGACAACGACACGACCTGGCGAGACCGCTGGTGCTATCGCTATGTGATCGCTAGTTAGATTCCAAACACATCTCATCAGCGATCTGTATAACGACCTCTGCGGTCGTTGGGAAAACCTAGTCCCACCTGCGACGCTGGTGAAGTCATTCATAAATGTGTCACACTCAGCGATTCAGGCTCACCAGCGGGACACCAACGACCAAAAAACGGGTCAGAACGTTCATAAGCGATCAACGACATCTCAGCAGGGACCACATCGCTGCTACGTCACACACAGCTGCGTCGCTAACGAGATCGCTACTGCATCATGAAATCGGTGAGCATTAGCGATCTCGTTAGCGATCTCGTTTAGTGTTACAGTACCTTAAGGCTATAACTTAGTTCGATATTGTGTTATATAACACTAAAATATAGATAGATGCTTAAATCTATTGTTAAAGTGCACTGGTGCTAATATGTATTTCAAGGACTATAATATAGCTCTATATTGTTGCAGATGTCATTATTAGGACTCCACTAAAATGAACCTCCTACATGATAGCCTGTGTAAAAAGTGTCAGAAAAGGGGTGATAGAAGTAACAAAAAATAAAGAGACATTTTGCTCAAGGCTTGTCTTCACTGTAGAGATTAATATACTGTATATCTATAACATTTACTTACATAGGTCTAGCACACCCAAATATGGCAGCAGGCTGAGGGCTGGGATTGGGATTAGAGTCCAGCTGATCTCCACTCTGTATACAGCCCCTCAGCCTGCTGCCATATTTGTATATAGATATATATATTATTATTATTATACATTTTTATAGCGCCATTTATTCCATGGCGCTTTACATGTGTAAAGGGGCAAATATAGACAAGTACAGTGAACGTGAGCAATACAAGGCACACACAAGTACAGAAGGAGAGAGGACACTGTCCGCAAGGGTGCTCAATCTACAGGGATGGGTGAGGATACACTAGGAGAGGGTAGAGCTGGTCATGCGGCGGTTCAGTAGACTGATGATCACTGCAGGTTGTAGTCTTGTCCGAAGAGGTCTTCAGGTTCTTTTTGAAGGTTTCCATGGTAGGCGCAAGTCTGATGTGTTCGGGTAGAGAGTTCCAGAGTATGGGAGAGGCACGGGAGAAGTTTTATATGCAGTTGTGGGAAGAAGAGATAAGAGGGTAGTAGAGGAAGAGATCTTGAGAGGATTGAAGGTTGCGTCTGGGTATGTACAAGGAGACCATGTCACAGATGTATGGAGGAGACAGTTTGTGGATGGCTTTGTAGGTCATGGTTTTGAACTGGAGCCTCTGGACGATAGGAAGCCAATGAAGGGTGTTATGAATGTGCTGGAGATGGTTTCTGAGCAGAGGCTCCCTCTGTTGGTTGCAGACAGTACTGAACCTCACAGCGAGGAATGGCAATCTGGGATCACGGACTGGACTGATATAAGGGAGGTTCCCTCCCATGATGGTCGCCGGTGATCAATTGTTCTTGTCTCAATTGTGGTTCCTGGTTCATTTGGAAGTTTGCTGAGTCTTGCCTGCATCTTCTGCTTTCAGAAAAGATATTTTCTGCTTTTATTAATGTGCTTGCTTTTTGCATAGTTCCCTGCACTTCTGTGGAGGTCAGCCGGGTCCCCTCCTGGGGGCCTGTGCTCCTCTCAGTTTATCTGAAGCCACTGTTATTTGTTCATTTGCTTTTTCCTGTTTTTTCAGTGGCTGCGGCTTAGTTTTGTTACACCAGAGATCTGATTTAGGTGGTAGAGATCGTGTGATCTCAGGTGTTTTTGCAATCAGAAGAGTTGGTATTTTTTAGGTTTTTTTTTTGGATTGCAGTAAAAATCCTTTCCTGTACTTTTCTGTCTAGGCAGATTGGGCCCCAGCGTTTGCTCATTCTATTTTCTGTCTGTGTCCGTGCTTCTTCTTGTCTAACCGCCATTACATGTTTGGGGGCTTCCTATTTTCTTTGGGGATCTGCTACGGGCAGATAGCTTTCCTCTTTCTGCCTTTAGGTGTAGTTATCTCTCAGGCTGTGACGAGGCGTCTAGGATCAACGTAGGAACGCTCCACGGCTACCTCTAGTTGTGTGGTTAGTTCAGGTTACTACAATCCAATAGGTTCCAGCCTCATATAGATATATATTAATCTCTACAGTGAAGACAAGCCTTGAGCAAAATGTCTCTTTATTTCTTGTTACTTCTATCACCCCCTAAGTTATAGCCTTAGGGTATATTGGCACTAGTACATTTTGATAATTGAAGCATTTGCTTTTCTTTTTTTTATAATTAGCTCTGTTATATACCGTATTTTTCGGACTATAAGACGCACCGGACTATAAGACGCACCCAGGTGGAAAATAGGGAAAAATATATTTGAAGCAAAAAATGTGGTAAAATATTTAATAACATAAATAACATACTATTATATGTGGTGTTATTCTATATAATAGTATGTTATTATGTTGGAAGCTACGGGTAGGAGATGGTGCTGTGGGACCAGTGTGGTGTCTGTAAAGTACTATGTGAAGACGCTGGAGGCTGAGTATAAGAATGGGGGCACAGGCCTTATATTTAAAGCACCACTCCAGCACTGAAAAATAACACTGGAGTGCTGCTTTAAGATCCCATGGGAGAACTATAACTCTCAGCATGTCCTGCAGATCCTATGGCATGCTGGGAGTTATAGTCCACCATAGGATGACAAAGTGCTTTTTTATGTGCTGTATTACTAACCTTTTAATTAATTCTCTGTTGTACAGTGTGTCTGCAGGACCTGTGATGACATCATGAAGAGGCAGGGCTTTGTGTGGTCATGTGATGCTCCAGCCCGCCCTCTTCATGACCTCATCACAGGTCCTCCACAGGAGCATTCAGCATCGCATCAGCACAGCCCCCAGGCTGTCAGGTATGCGATGCCTCCTGCTGCACTCTGCTCCTGCCGCCTCCTTCTACTTCCAACACACATCTCCCGGCTGCTGCAGGAATCAGGCACTGGGGAACCATGTGGCTTTGTCATTTGCTTCTCCCCGCTCACTGCTCAGCTGATAGGTGGGCGGGGAAGCGGCTAATGAATATTCACTGCACTTAAGTATCGGGACCAGTGGTTTCCCCAGCGCTGGATTCCTGCAGCAGAGGGGATATTTTCCTGCCTCCTGCGATCTCACTCCACCGCTGCCCCCTGCCCCCCTCCCCACATGTTACATTCCGACCATAAGACACACCCACACTTTCCTCCCAAATTTGGAGGAAAAAAAGTGCATCTTATGGTCCGAAAAATACGGTACATTGTGCTTATTATTGTAATCATTTTGGTGCTTTCAGGTAGCCACTCTCTTCCCTGACCTCCTTTTGGAGTCTCCCTCACTCTTATGTATATATTTGACTTTTAATTGTATTCAATAAAAATTATTATTTTATATTTTCAAATCTAGTCTGTTCTCTCACTTCTCATCTATGGGTGGCACCATCCACTATAGATTATGTGTTGATATACTTGATTGAAGTGTCCTTTGCCTATTTCATTAAGTACTATGGGATTAATTGACTGATGAGAGTACTACTCTCATCAGCGTACACCTGCTGTCGCCGATAGATGAGAGTATTCATCAGCCGGTGCCTGTGCTATAAATAGATTTTTTTTTAAATGATGTGGGATCTCATCTATTTTTGATAACTAGCAAAGGTAAAGCCGAGAGCTGCGAGCTGCAGCCCTCAGCTGTCAGCTTTATCATGACTGATTACCAAGAATAGAGGGGTCCCATGCTATTTTTTAACAATATTTAAATAAATAATTTTAAAAAATTGTGTAAGGTCCAACCCATTTTTGACAACTAGCCAAGCTAAGGCAGACAGCTGTGGAGTGGTGTTCTCAGACTGGGAAAGGGATATGAATATTGTCCTTTCCCAGCCTAAAAATAGCAGCCCGTGGCTGCCTCAGAAAAGGCGCATCTACTAGATGCGCCAAATCTAGCAATTTTAACTCCTCTTCACACTTACCCTGGTGCCATTGCAAGTGGGGTAATAGTTATGGGTTTGCTGTCAGCTGTTTTATGGCCATTTAAATCAAGCCAGGGGTTAGTAATGGAGAGGCAGCTATAAGACACCCCCATTCGCTAACCTCATAGTTAGATTGTAAAAAAAACCTATCCAGAATAAAGTCCTTTAATTGAAATAAAGACCCTGACTCCTTTATTTGAAATAAAAATAAAAAAGCAAAGTTATATTTACCTTTACGCCTAATGCATTGATGCCCATGTCCTCTGAAAAAGACAAAAAACAATAAAACACCATATTCCCCACCTGTCCGACTATATCCCATTAATGGGCATGTTCCATGACAATCCGGATGATTTGGATAGCGGTCACATTAGTGATGCGACTGTTAGTCACACCAGCTGGAACACACTGAGACAGGACTGTAAAGCTGGTCATATCCCACTTGCAGCAAAAATTTCAGTTAAAGGTAGTCCTACAATGTATTGAATCAGGTGGACTGAATACAAATGTACAGTACAGACCAAAAGTTTGGACACACCTTCTCATTGAAAGATTTTTCTGTATTTTCATGACTATGAAAATTGTAAAATCACACTGAAGGCATCAAAACTATGAATTAACACATGTGGAATTATACATTACACTTTACAAAAAAGTGTGAAACAACTGAAAATATGTCTTATAATCTAGGTTCTTCAAAGTAGCCACCTTTTGCTTTGATTACGGCTTTGCACGCAGAAAAGGTGAACGGATGGACTCTACATGCCTGACTCCCACCGTGAAGTATGGAGGAGGTGGTGTGATGGTGTGGGGGTGCTTTGCTGGTGACACTGTTGGGGATTTATTCAAAATTGAAGCGGTGAGCGGTCCAGCTCACCCCAAACCAGCTTGATTGGGTTCAGGTCTGGTGACTGTGGAGGCCAGGTCATCTGGCGTAGCACCCCAACACTCTCCTTCTTGGTCAAATAGCCCTTACGCAGCCTGAAGTTGTGTTTGGGGTCATTGTCCTGTTGAAAAATAAATGATGGTCCAACTAAATGCAAACCGGATGGAATAGCATGCCGCTGCAAGTTGCTGTGGTAGCCATGCTGGTTCAATATGCCTTCAATTTTGAATAAATCCCCAACAGTATCACCAGCAAAGCACGCCCACACCATCACATCACCTCCTCCATGCTTCACGATGGGAACCAGGCATGTAGAGTCCATCCGTTCAACTTTTCTGCGCGCAAAGTAGTAATCAAAGCAAAAGGTGGCTACTTTGAAGAACTTAGAATATAAGACATATTTTCAGTTATTTCACACTTTTTTGTAAAGTGTAATGTATAATTCCATATGTGTTACTTCATAGTCCCCCGGCCTGGGACAGCTCATAGAATCCCATGGCTTGCAGTATCACCTCTACGCCGATGACACGCAGATCTACCTATCTGGACCTGACCTCACCTCCCTACTGACCAAAATCCCACAGTGTCTGTCTGCTATCTCAGCCTTCTTTTCTGCTCGCTTTCTCAAACTGAACATGGACAAAACAGAATTCATCATCTTTCCCCCACCTCATTCTACCCCTCCACCAGGCCTATCCATCAATGTCAATGGCTGCTCGCTTTCCCCAGTCCCACATGCTCGGTGCCTTGGGGTGATCATCGACTCTGCCCTCTCTTTCAAACCACATATCCAAGCCCTCGCCACCTCCTGCCGCCTCAAACTCAAAAATATTTCCCGGATCCGCTCATTCCTCAACCATGAAACCACAAAAACACTAGTGCACGCCCTTATCATCTCCCGCCTCGACTACTGCAACCTCCTACTGTCTGGCCTCCCCTCTAGCACTCTGGCACCACTCCAGTCCATCCTACACTCTGCTGCACGACTAATCCACCTGTCTTCCCGCTATTCCCCAGCCTCCCCACTATGCCAGGCCCTTCACTGGCTTCCTATTGCCCAGAGGCTCCAGTTCAAAACCTTAACCATGACATACAAAGCCATCCACAACCTTTCTCCTCCATACATCTGTGACATGGTCTCCCGCTACCTACCTACACGCAACCTTCGATCCTCTCAAGATCTCCTTCTCGACTCCCCCTCATCTCTTCTTCCCACAACCGCATACAAGACTTCTCCGGGCTTCCCCCATACTCTGGAACTCCCTGCCGCAAAACATCAGACTTTCACCAACAACGGAGACCTTCAAGAAAAACCTGAAGACCCACCTGTTCCGACAAGCCTACAACCTGCAATGATCCTCAGTCTACTGAACCATCGCACGACCAGCTCTACCCTCTCCTAGTGTATTCTCACCCATCCCTGTAGACTGTGAGCCCTCGCGGGCAGGGTCCTCTCTCCTTCTGTACTTGTGTGTCCCTTGTCTAGCACATGTTTATTGTATCTGTCTATATTTTTCCCTTTTCATATGTAAAGCGCCATGGAATAAATGGCGCTATATAAATGTATAATAATAATAATAATAATAATAATAGTTTTGATGCCTTCAGTGTGATTCTACAATTTTCATAGTCATGAAAATACAAAAAAATCTTTGAATGAGAAGGTGTGTCCAAACTTTTGGTCTGTACTATATGTCATAATTTTCAGTTTTATATTTTTTAAATAAATATTAGAAATATTTAAATATTAGAAAATGTATGATTTCTTTTACAATTTACAAATACTTGCTAGTTTGTGTTGATAAATCATAAAATCTCAATAAAGTACATTTACGTTTATGGGTGTAACATGAAAAAAATGTGTAAAAGTTGATGGGGCATAAATATTTTTTCAAAGCACAGAAACATCACTGTGCATAAGTTCAGTGGCTGTCTTACACCCAGCACCCCCATCAATCTGCTGTTATTTGCTCCACTGGCTAGATGTAGGTAGAGCATTATAGCTCAGAGTCCTGCTACTATTGAAGAGAATAGCAACTTCAAAACATTATGCAAAATAAAAATGGTAATATATAAAAGATACATTTGTTTTTACCATGATCATATCTTCATACTTTATGAAAAGGATATTGCAACAATCCTTATGGGTATGCCATCCTCGGACATGATCAAACCAGCTGCCAGCAAAAACTGTGGATCAAGAAAGAAACATGAACTTTTTGAGTATGACTATTAGCTTCATTATGACATTACTAGTTGAAAATAGTGAACTGTAAATAATATGATAAAACAGAATGTGATCATCTGATGTTTAGCAACAGGACAGGCAGGCTGGGGCGGTAACGGAAAGCTGATACTGAGACAAACATGAACATGGACTACTAGGATAGGAACCAATGTTTGGGTGAGGAGTGGAGGAAGGAGCTGCATAATAAAAACCCTGCTGGCATGGAATAAGCCAGTGAACCTGATCACTGCTGAACACAGAAAGGTTAAATTCCTGCAGAGACTGGCCACAACCCCCTAAGGCTAGAGCGATACCACATGCAGGTTCAGCTGTAAAAGGGTGAACTGTGATGACATCAGGAGTGCATTAGGACCCTGCTACTGGATGTCTGGGCTGGGAGTAAAAGCCTGGGAAACTGTGTGTGCTGGGGGTGGAGCCTAGTGTTTGCTGTATAGGACCCTGGAAGTGATGATTCTAGAAGCAGAGAGACTGCCATGTGAGACGCTGTGTGGGTGAGGTAGCTGATAAGAAGGGAGAAGTCTGGACTCTGTAAAAACTGTTTGCTGCCAGCGTGTTTGGGAGGGTGTTAACAGCTTCCTCTAGGGAACCTGTGATTCTGCTGTGGAACAATTACGGAGCATTCATGAGAGCTGTGTGACTTTGGAGCTCTTTGTAATCCCTGCTGTGCTGAGGCTAAAAAGCAACAGTAGACATTGATCCTGTACAAACCCAGGTGGATTGCTTTCAGGGTACCTGTGACTGCTGTAGGAGAGACGGTATCCTGTACCATCCGTATTGAGAGGGATCCTGACCAGCCCCTTTGAAGTGCTATCCCGGACCATATCCTGAGGCTACAGAACTGTAAGTCCCCGGCGTGTGGGCTCGGCAACAGCCGACAAGACACTGAACTTTGTTTTCCTGTGGTTGTTTTGGCACTGAAGATTTTGGTGGCGCTGCGGAGTCATGCAAATTGCCACCATGACAATACCATTTTATTAAATTATACTACTATGGAATCACAATGTCAGTGCCTATGGAATCAGTAATCTTAAGAGTATGGCAAGTCATCTGAGCGCTCATAGATTAACTATTTTCATGTGGTTTCTCAAGGATTAAAGAAGAATTTGACATATCAGAAAATAGTAGCATGCTTAACAAAGACACACATTTCCTTTAGTTAATGTACAATGTAGAGTTGTATAACTCTCTTATTCACTTTGGAGGAATATATGAAGGCTTTTGCACTAATTGTTTGGTGTCAAAAAGTAATAAATTTTGTTGCACATAATATTTGCTCAAAATGTTGGTGCTTTTTGCTATTTTACTACAGCTCAAAGAGTAAAAAAAAACAATAAGGGCGTAGGCACTGCTCACTTTCCCCCTTATAATGCAGGAGCTCGATAGTTTGGCACAGTAATCAGCAGCTTGTAAAGCATCTTCTTTGGTCCTCAGCCATATAAAATAGTCAATTATAAACAGAAAATTAAAAGACAGTACAAAGCACTCACCGCGATATAAAATCATAAATCTTTTCTTTATTGGAGTCACACTTCATGACCCAAAATACAGACTCATATTGTCTAATAGCCGTTTCACGCTTAGTGGATGCATGCTATTTGTCAAAATGACTGTTAGCCAATATGTCTTTATATTCCCTGGCATGAGGTAAGACCTACTCCTGGTAAAAATAACTTTATTTCATAGAAGAGGTTAAAATTTCATCCAGGAATACATGATGCACAAAGCAGACTCTAGGTTAAGCACCTGTTCAAACTAGGTCTATGTTTGGATGTGATGGTCAGTTTTTTGATATGAAGACCGACACACAAGGCTCAGGTGATCTGATTAGTCCACCTGACTATTTAAGGTTGCTGGGAAGATTTTTACTAGGAGCTGGAAGACCATCTATATTCCTATATTGCTTACACGATTGTGGTTGTGTGCACACTTGACCTCTATTTCAAGTAACTGGTAAGCAGGCACCTCTTTTTCTATTGACTTTCAAGAGGTAAGACCACAATAAACAAAAAGCTTATGATTTTACATGGTGGCAAATGCCCCTATTGTCTTTTGAATTTATCTTTGCTATTTAAGCTGCTGCTATTACCAGTGAAAAGTATGTGTGAAAGTGGATGTAGTTATACAGGCAAATAAGGTCTAGATCTCCTGGGCAGGGGAGGTAGCAAAACAGTGTACAGACATCACAGCTCATTCTTTCTTCAATGTAAAACATTGCTTAAAAACAGGCAGGGAAATGTTTTGCCTCATAAAAAGAATCAGCTGCGATCCCTTGCTGTGATGTCTGTATATTCTCTTTAGCTTCCTCCCCTGCTTAGGAGCTGGGTACATTTAGACCATGTTCCTGCACGATCAGATACAACTATTATTACTACAGGTGCATCTCACAAAAATAAAATATCATCAAAAAGTTAATTTATTTCAGTTCTTCAATACAAAAAGTGAAACTCATATCTTATATAGAGTCATTACAAACAGAGTGATCTATTTCTAACTAATCAATGTTTAGATTTTGTAGGGAATTTGACAATATTATACAATTGCTGATCCCTTTATCCCAGGTTTAGGGATTTTGATGCATTTAGGGTTTTTTTTTGTTTTTTTTTTTTTCCTTTTTCTTCATCAAATATTCTTGCCTATGTATCTCTATAATTATGCCAGGCCTACCTCAATAAGTGCGTATGGCAATATTCTGACCTGGTATATATTATACTTTTATTGCAGCAATGGAATTTAATTATTCTTGGGTATATATGTGTGTGTGGATATGTGTGCGCCCAATTGCATGGGTGCACATATAGATACATGCAAATTTTCATACTCATTTTTCACATGATCACCAATTCTGTCACATATCATTCACTTATATATGATTTTATGTCACCTTTTGTTTCCCTACCTTTCCCAATAACAAGAAACTAGACAAATTTCCTTCCACATATATACCTTTGTATTCACCAACAAATATTATCCCATCTTTATTTTATAGTATACACCTTTTTCAATTAATTTTTAATTTAATTAATTTTTTTCATTATTTTTATTATTTTCACGATTATGTTTATTCCAAAATTATTATACCTCCATCAAACATATCTTTTTCCCCTTCACTCCAGAGCACCATTTTCCTCTCCCTCTCTTTTTTTAGGGGAATATTTTGGTTCAAAATCACTATTTGATGCATTTTGCATCATACTTTTTATCTTCACACTGTCTTAAGGCCAGACACGCATGCGTTGCATCTTCAGTCCATTCTTCACATTTACATGCCGCCCCCTGTCCAGCGCGCACGTCATGGTCATGTGGTCCCATTGTACTTCCGGGAGCGCTCTGCACATGCGACCGCCGGTGCGTTCCACCTGCGGTGCACTGAGCGCTTCACCGGAAGTCTCTTTATTCTGGAGACGCTTCATTATGACGTGCGCCGATAGAGACATCGGATATGACGGCAGCGATTTCTTCATTTAAGCACCTTCCCTCTCCTATATATACTCTTTACACCTGTCTTATCTGTCCACGCCCCGGAAGAAGTGACTACACGAAACGGTGCCCGTCGGGCGCGGGAGACAGGACGCCACTGCATCGCCACTCATGCGCTCCCCCCTGTCAGCAAATTTCACCTTTGGTGCCTAGGTATGTGATATGAGTATGTGATACTTATGGTTCTTTAAGCTGTTTTGCTTTATTATAATCCTATAATACACTCTATTCACTGCCTCAGCACCTCTATGCATATTTCTATGGGGGAAATACACTTGTTAGAGGATCTCTACTACAATACTGGCACTAAAATGCACTTTAGTACATAGGAAGCATAATGCCCCTTGATCGAATTATATGTGCTTTGCTATATTTATAGCTTTATAATGTCAGTTATTGGATATAGAAAAATATTGTTCTTTATTTCCAGCTGATTATAAGTGTATCATAAATTCTGAATTGTCAATTAAGCCTATTTGGTGTGGTGCATCACGCTGGCGTTTTTGTCTCTCCTTCTTTTGGAGACTCCATTACTCTTTTACATTCTTTTTTATTGTCTAAATGTTTTTACAATAATTATTAATAAAGAAATTAATTTTATATAACTATCTCTTCTCTCACTTCTTATCTATTGGTGGCACCTTCCACTATAGATCTGGTGTTAAAATGATCTATTTCTAGTGTTTATATCTGTTAATGTTGATGATTATGGCTTACAGCCAATGAAAACCGAAAAGTCATTATCTCAGTAAATTAGAATACTTTATAACACCAGCTTGAAAAATTATTTTAAAATCCAAAATGTTTGCCTACTGAAATGTATGTTTAGTAAATGCACTCAATACTTGGTCGGGGCTCTTTTTGCATCAATTACTGCATCAATACGGCCTGGCATGGAGGCGATCAGCCTATGGCACTGCTGAGGTGTTATGGAAGCCCAGGTTGCTTTGATAGCAGCCTTCAGCTCATCTGCATTGTGGGGTCTGGTGTCTCTCATCTTCCTCTTTACAATACACCATAGATTCTCTATGGGGTTAAGGTCAGGCGAGTTTGCTGGCAAATCAAGCACAGTGATACTGTTGTTTTTAAACCAGGTATTGGTACTTATGGCAGTGTGGACAGTTGCCAAGTCCTGCTGGAGAATGAAATTTCCATCTCCAAAAAGCTTGTCGGCAGAGGGAAGCATGAAGTGCTCTAAAATTTCCTGATAGACGGCTACGCTGACTTTGGTCTCGATAATGTGGCATCCCAGGAGTCCGATTGCCACAGTGGCCTTGCCTTCCTCCAGGGGGGAGAGATGTCATGCCTGGGAGCAAAGAAGGGATCCCCTTATCAGGTAGTTCCAGCATACAGCACAGTTCCTGTTCCAGCCAGCAGGGGGAGCTCTAACCCAACTTCAGAAGAGCTGCTCTCTGAAGTCAGAAGCAGGAAGTTAGTAGTTAGTTAGACCCTGAACAGGGTTGAGACAGGACATGTGGAGAGGAGCTGGGGGACAGGAGCTGTAGCTAAGCTCACCCCCAGGCTTGAGCGCAGAGACCGGGCCCCGGCAGCAGAATCTGGAGGGCAGAAGACGGCAGATCCTCTGTCTCCAACTGATATTCGACGGCACAGCAGCACGTGTGAGCCGGAGACGCCAGCCAGGAGCGATCCGTGAAGTAGGCTACAGCTGCCTGACATGTGAGTGGAGTTCTACCTAAGTAGCAGACAGAGAGAGGAACTTGAATAGAGTTTACAGCAGAAAGTACTTCAGAGAATAGCACTAGAAAGAAGGACTCCCATCCCACCTGACTAAGGAGATTCCCAAATTGCATTCAGACTGACCGACTCCAGAATCACCTGTAACCTGAGCCCTGGACTGTACCTGCACAGCTCAGTAAAAGGTAAAGGAAACTGCACTCTGCTGTGTCTTCTGAATCTTTCCTGCGTCACCTGCCCTGCACCACACTCAATACCAACATCACCTTTAACATCCTAACTGCCCTGGGACACAGCTCTACCCATGGAGAGCTTAACCATCTTTGCTGCCCTTTCATCATCCCAGAGGATCTGCATTGCAGCGTCGGTCCCCTGACCGAATACCACGGGTGGCGTCACTTTATTACAAACTCTCTATTATCCCTTTTTATCATCTCCCCTTTTATTGGATGCCCAGGGCCACCGACCGGGTCACTGCTGCTGTGACACTGCCCCTTTAAGAAGCGGCCCGGTACCGAGTATCCCCACTGCCCTGGCGGGCGATCCAATTAAACACAGTGGACCTACACCAGCAGATGACATGGCTCCCAAAACCATCATTGAGTGTGGATACTTCACACTAGACCTTGGAAATCAAGATCCCAGAGTCTGGAGGAAGAGTGGAGAGACACACAATTAAAGCTGCTTGAGGTCTAGTGTGAAGTTTCCATCTTCTTGATTCTTCTCTTGGCAGTCAATGTGTGTCTTTTTCTTAACACTTTTTTTATGACCTAGTTTGTAGCAAAACTTTTAATGGTTCAGTAAACATGCTGCAATACCTTAGCAATTTCAAGAGTGTTGCATCTCACTGTAGAATAGTGGGTTCCTGGTCTCTTCACATTTCATTCTTCTCAAACCTTTGGCAGTTAATGTGCGTCTTTTTTTCTCAAAGTGTTTTTAGTTACCCTGTTGACTATTTACCTGGTTCTGTGATAATGCCACAATATATGATCAATTTCAAGGGTGTCGCATCCCTCAATAAGACTTTTAACAATTGTTGACTTTTCAGTCAAATGTCCTTCTTGGCTCATTTTGATTGAGAAATACAAGCTTCCTAATAGTTCTGCTCACCTTGATAAAGGATGCTGATATCCTTAAGGCTGGGTCTCACATAACGATACACCAGCGATCCCGACAACGATATGCACTTGTCAGGATCGCTGGTGTATCGCTACATGATCGCTGCTGAGCTGCCAAACAGGCAGCTCAGGCAGCGATCTGGGACAGCGACACTGCGGGTAACATCGCTTAGTTACCCGCAGTGTACCTTGGATACCAGCGCCCTGATGCAGGGAGCTGGTATCCAAGGTACACAGCGGGTTTCCAAGCGCTGCGCGGTGCCTGGAAACCCGCTGTGTACCTTGGATACTAGCTCCCCTGCATCAGGGCGCTGGTATCCAAGGTACACAGCGGGTTTCTAGGCACAGCCCCGCGCCTGGAAACCCGCTGTGTACCTTGGTTACCAGCGGATCGCTGGTCTCCCGCCTGTCACACGCAGCGATGCATGCCTGTCAGCGGGAAACCAGCGATCAAAAAAAGGTCCTGACATTTCAGCGACGATCAGCGATACCGGCAGGGGGGCTGATCGTCGCTGAATGTCACACACAGAGATATCGCTGGTGAGCTCGCTGCTGCATCACAAAACTAGTGACTCAGCAGCGATCTCGGTAGCGATATCGCTATGTGAGACGGGCCCCTTAGGCCACACACTCCCTCATTACGCAAATACACATCACCTTATCTGTTTTATCCAATAAGCTTTGTGTGAAAAAAATGATGATACGGTCAAAATACTAACTTGCCTAATAATTGTGCACACAGTGTATTAGTTTTGTCACAACCATATAGTAATAATAATTGATAACTGTATGACTATATTATTTGGAAGTAGTACTTTATTTGAATTGTATATATGTGTCTGTATTCTTTCTTTTTTTCTTTAATGAGGTCAGGCCAACACATGTCTCTGTAGGAGCTAGAATGTTACAGAGGTCCATGCATCTGACCAATACTGGATTTTAAATTCCAGCTTTTTTAAAAGTGAATGTTTATTGTCAGCAAATTTGATATTTAAAGACGTTTTCCACAACTGTAAAAATGAAAAAGAATGGGCCCAGTGTGGAGTGAGAAAAAAACTCACTTACCAGACCAACATTGCTTCTCTGCACTGTAAACTCCAGTTTCCTGGTATCAACATTTGATGAAGGGTGTCATGTGCCAGTAGCACCAAACCAGCAGCTACACATCAGCTGTAGCCTTCAATTTCCATCTGAACAACTCTTGATTTAGTATTTTTTAACTTAGCATTTGTAACACTGGTAGATGTGGACCCACTGCGCTCATGGGCTGGGCTTACCCTGGAGGGGTCTAAGTGACTACTGGGTGTTCACTAAAGCTTTTGATGGTGAGAATAGGCTCTGCAACCAGCAGCCATCAGGTCCCACTCCAAGTGAGAGGTGCGGATATGGGGCACAGAGGGGCGAAATAGAGGAGTAGTCAGACGGTCCCAAATCGGGGCAGGCAGCACAGAATCAGTAAACATAGCTGAGGTCAGGAGTGGAGGGGTCAGACAGGACAAGTAAACAAACTGGATCAAAAAAGTAAAGTCAAAATACACAAATTCTTAAATGAGATGCTAGCAGACAGACTGGCTATGAACCAACATTCGGGCGAGGAGTGGTAGGAGGATCTACCTTATATATGCCCTTTTAGCATGGGATAGGCCAGGGAACCTAATCTCTGCAGGACACAGCAGAGTTAAATTCCTGCAGAGACCAGTCACACTGCCATAAGGCTGAATGAATGCCACATGAAGATGCAGCAGTGCAGCGTGAAACAGACTACACAGAAAGGCCTGACATGAAAATAAACCACACAGTGAGTAGAGAGTCGCATGGGAGGCAAGCGAGTTACCACCGAGACAGAATTTATATGTTTAGATATAATAAACAGTGATTTATGTGTTCTGTGTATCTGCCTATATAGAAATATTAACACTCACCATCACCATCTAAAAACTTTTGAAAGAAGTGCTCAAAATCTGGAGAGGTTTCTGCATAGATGGCCATGGCTTCAAAATGATATAGAGATTTTATGACATCCTTTGGATTTCTCATCACGTATATAATCTTTAATAAGAAATAACAAAAAAATTCTGCAGTTTATGAAAGGAATGAATAGAACACTAATTCTTCAATCACAAATGAAAGCTCATTCAATTAACTGTTAAAGCAAGTAGCAAGTTCATTTTTGAAATCTGTGTTGGAAATTTAGTCATAGCTTGGACTAAGACCAGGGCTTATAAATGTAGTAGTTTTGTGCCTATAAGTTGTCTTAATGACTAAGATTAATATTTTCTATGGCCACAACAGGAGTGAAAACGTTAAAACTTAATTTAATGACTAAAGATTGTCATAATGTCCCTTCCCAATAAACACTCTAAGTAGAATTGCAAAGCGCCAAGTCAGGAAACACACAATAATAAATATATTACCCATACACTTGCCTGATGGAACGTAAACTAAAACCCCGTGAACGTAAACTAAAACCCCAAAACATGTCAACATTTTCAATTTTTCCCCCCATTTGCTATAATTATTCTCCTTTACAGTATGCATTTATGTTGTTTTTTAACCTGTGGTTATATATTGCCATATTTTGATTAAGAAGTACCACAAAACATAGGATCAAAGTAATATCGGACCACAAAGATATTCAAATAAAAGTGCCTTTATTTATAGAAAATGGCAATCAAGTAGTATTATACATTAAAAACAAGTGCCTGTGCATGGATCCACAAATGAATAAAATATGATAATCAGTGTATTATTAAATTATATCAATGGCGGATCCAAAAATAAAATTGAATAAAAAATAGTTGATCAACCAATGGTATTATTTGAACCAGGTATAGAAAAGAAATAAAAAAAAATATAAAAAAATACAATTCAATAATTCATAACAAAGGGTGACAACAGATAATAATTGACATATGTACTGGTGCACATGGTGGGATCCCACAAATATCGGGAAGGTATTGTGCCTTTGCACTTTATGGCTTTGTCATTTGTTTATATTGACTTTTTTGCACTATGACACCTTGAGTTACCTTCCCGATATTTGTGGGATCCCACCATGTGCACCAGTACATATATCAATTATTATTATCTGTTGTCACACTTTTTTTAAGAATTATTAAATTGTATATTTTTATATTTTTTAATTTTTTTTTATTTTGGTTTCTATACCTGGTTTATATAATACCATTGGTTGATCAACTATTTTCTATTCAATTTATTTTTGGATCCGCCATTGATATAATTTAATAATACACTGATTATCATATTTTATTCATTTGTGGATCCATGCACAGGCGCTTGTTTTAATGTATAGTACTACCTGATTGTCACTTTGTATAAATAAAGGCACTTGTATTTGAATATCTTTGTGGTCCGATATTACTTTGATCCTATGTTTTGGGGCACTTCTCTTGTATACAACTAAGTGGTTTCCACTCCCCCTCTTTCCAGGACACCTGACAATCTATATATTGATATGTATATATTTTATCATTTCGATGGTATATATATTTTTTGCAGCTATAAACCATTGAAAGGTCTCAGGTGAATGGTATTTTGATTGCCATATTTTGGTAGCCATAAAAATCACAGGTTGTTCTTTTTTATCCAGCTGTTTCCCAATCCTGCTTGTCTGCATTCCTGTGATTTTGTCTTTCGTTGTGCTAACATAATCTATGGTATGTATTTTAGTTCAGATGTATTAATAAAGATGTAGTACATCCTAAACATTTGCCTTGCACTTCTTTCTCTTGATATGTGTTGCATTAAATAGTGTTATGGGCTGATAGTACATATGTGTATATGGCATGTGTCCTTATTACAGAGTTATGACATACCACAAGGCTATTCCATCACTTTATGGGTAGCAAGGCTTTGACCTCTGGGACCCCCAACTATCCTGAAAATGAGCGGGTTATAGTTGAATGTTGTTCTTCTAATTTTTCTCCACACAGCAGTGCTCCTGACCACCCAGCTATTCAGGAAACTACAGCTGGCCCCATTTGCCAGAATATAGACATGCTGCAGCACCCTGCCACTGTAATTGATTTGCTAATGACATTGATCTGTTAATGGCTAATCATGTACAATAGAAAAAAAAAGGAAATTATAAGAAATATTCATGGATGGTCTTAAAGTCAGCAACACAAAAGGGAAGATATAAGTTGTACTTAGCTATCAGAATCCTCTGATTTTGTTGGAACCAAATTTCCATGTAATGTTTATGGGGACCTCCTAACTTGTCTACCAATGGGAGGAGAAAGATTGGGCAGTTAAAATTCAAATTTCCCCATTGTTTTGTTTACAGTGAAGTGTGATCATGGCTTATTGTACTCTTCCTATTCAAACATGTCAAGTCAGCTGAACGAGTGCGTATGTTTATGGGCATGTGTATATGTAATCCCTTAAAATGATATTTTTATTTATAAATTGCTTAAAAAACACCAAACCCAGTGCAAACAAACACTCAAAAAACAGAACTGCTTAAATATATTATAGCAATTTAGATATTCACACCATGTATAATAACATATACAGTACAGACCAAAAGTTTTGACACACCTCCTCATTTAAAGATTTTTCTGTATTTTCATGACTATGAAAATTGTAAATTCAAAATAAAGACATCAAAACTATGAATTAACACATGTGGAATTATATACTTAATAAAAAAAGTGTGTAACAACTGAAATTATGTCTTATATACTAGGTTCTTCAAAGTAGCCACCTTTTGCTTTGATGACTGCTTTGCACACTCTTGGCATTCTCTTGATGAGCTTCAAGACGTAGTCACCCAAAATGGTTTTCACTTCACAGGTGTGCCCTGTCAGGTTTAATAAGAGGGATTTCTGGCCTCATAAATGGGGTTGGGACCATCAGTTGTGTTGTGCAGAAGTCTGGTGGATACACAGCTGATAGTCCTACTGAATAGACTGTTACAATTTGAATTATGGCAAGAAAAAAGCAGCTAAGTAAAGAAAAACAAGTGGCCATCATTACTTTAAAATGAAATGAAGAAATGAAGGTCAGTCAGTCTGAAAAATTGGGAAAACTTTGAAAGTGTCCCCAAGTGCAGTTGCAAAAACCATCAAGCGCTACAAAGAAACTGGCTCACATGAGGCCTGCCCCAGGAAAGGAAGACTAAAAGTCACCTCTGCTTCTGAGGATAAGTTTATCCGAGTCACCAGCCTCAGAAATCGCAGGTTTGCAGCAGCTCAGATTAGAGACCAGGTCAATGCCACACAGAGTTCTAGCAGCGGACACATCTCTACAACAACTGTTAAGAGGAGACTTTGTGCAGCAGGCTTTCATTGTAAAATAGCTGCTAGGAAACCACTGCTAAGGACCGGCAACAAGCAGAAGAGACTTGTTTGGGCTAAAGAACACAAGGAATGGACATTAGACCAGTGGAAATCTGTGCTTTGGTCTGATGAGTCCAAATTTGAGATCTTAGGTTCCAACCACCGTGTCTTTGTGCGACGCAGAAAAGGTGAACGGATGGACTCTACATGCCTGGTTCCCACCGTGAAGCATGGAGGAGGTGATGTGATGGTGTGGGGGTGCTTTGCTGGTGACACTGTTGGGGATTTATTCAAAATTGAAGGCATACTGAACCAGCATGGCTACCACAGCATCTTGCAGCGGCATGCTATTCCATCCGGTTTGCATTTAGTTGGACCATCATTTATTTTTCAACAGGACAATGACCCTAAACACACCTCCAGGCTGTGTAAGGGCTATTTGACCAAGAAGGAGAGTGATGGGGTGCTAAGCCAGATGACCTGACCTCCATAGTCACCAGACCTGAACCCAATCGAGATGGTTTGGGGTGAGCTGGACCACAGAGTGAAGGCAAAAGGGCCAACAAGTGCTAAGCATCTCTAGGAATTCCTTCAAGATTGTTGGAAGACCATTTCCAGTGACTATCTCTTGAAGCTCATCAAGAGAATGCCAAGAGTGTGCAAAGCAGTAATCAAAGCAAAAGGTGGCTACTTTGAAGAACCTAGGTTCTTCAAAGTAGCCACCTTTTGCTTTGATTATAAGACATAATTTCAGTTGTTACACACTTTTTTGTTAAGTATATAATTCCACATGTGTTAATTTATAGTTTTGATGCCTTCATTGTGAATGTACAATTTTCATAGTCATGAAAATCTAGAAAAATCTTTAAATGAGAAGGTGTGTCCAAACTTTTGGTCTGTACTGTACCTCTATCATATGTTTGGACCAAATTGTACACACAGCCTGAAAAATACGTAAAAGGTCCCTAGGCACCCTATGGAGCATGAGATGTGGCGCCCCCACTTATCGGAGGCGGACCCTGTCTCCCTAGATATCCCTGCTGTAAACAGGTGGGAAAAAGGAAGTAAGATAAGAGATGAAAGCACAGAATAAATTTGTGACAGTCATAGTCTTAACCCCTTTATCCCAAGGGTGGTTTGCATGCTGATGACCGGGCCAATTTTTACAATTCTGACCACTGTCCCTTTATGAGGTAATAACTCTGGAATGCTTCCATGGATCCCAGTGATTGTAACATTGCTTTCTTGAGACATAATTTACTTCATGATAGTGGTACAATTTCCTTGATATGACTTGCGTTTATTTGTGAAAAAATAGAATATTGATGAAAATTTCAATTTTCATGCCCTTAAATTGCAGAGATATGTCACAGAAAATACTTAATAAGTAACATTTCCCACTTGTTTACTTTACATCAGCACAATTTTGGAACCAACATTTTTTTTAGTTAGGAAGTTATAAGGGTTAAAAGTTGACCAGCGATTTCTCATTTTTACAACACCATTTTTTTTTAGGGACAACATCACATTTGAAGTCACTTTGAGGGGTCTATATGATAGAAAATACCCAAAAGTGACAACATTCTAAAAACAGCACCCCTCAAGGTGCTCAAAACCACATTCAAGAGCTTTATTAACCCTTCAGGTGCTTCACAGTAATTTTTGGATTGTTTAAAAAAATGAACATTTAGCTTTATTTCACAAAAAATGAACTTCAGATCCAATTTTTTTTATTTTACCAAGGGTAACAGGAGAAATTGGACTGTAAAATTTGTTGTACAATTTGTCCTGAGTACGCTGATACCCCATATATGCAGGTAAACCACTGTTTGGGCGCATGGCAGAGCTCAGAAGGGAAAGAGCGCCGTTTGACTTTTCAATGCAAAAATGTCTGGAATTGAGATTGGACGCCATGTCGCGTTTGGAGAGCCCTTGATGTGCCTACATAGTGGAAACCCCCCACAAGTGAACCCATTTTGAAAACTAGACTAGCTGTGTTGTGAGCACTTTGAACCCCCAAGTGCTTCACAGAAGTTTATAACGTCGAGCCGTAAAAATAAAATATTATATTTTTTTCACAAAAATGTACCCCAAATTTTTTATTTTCCCAAGGGTAACAGGAGAAATTGGACCCAAAAATTGTTGTCCAATTTGTTCTGAGTGCGCCAATACCCAATATGTGTAGGTAAATCACTGTTTGGGCACACAGCAGAGCTCGGAAGGGAAGGGGCACCTTTTGACTTTTTCAACGCAGAATTGGCTGGAATTGAGAACGGACATCATATCGTGTTTGGAGAGCCCCTGATGTGCCTGAACAGTGGAATCCCCTCAATTCTAACTCTAACCCTAACCCCAAGACACCCCTAACCCTAATCCCAGCCATAACCACAAACCTAACCCTAAACACAAACAAAACCCTAACACACCCCTAACCCTAATCCACACCCTAACCCTAATCCAAACCCTAACCTTAATTTTAGCCCCAACCCTAACCCTAACTTTAACTCCAACCCTAACCTTAACTTTAGCCCCAACCCTTACTCTAACTTTAGACCCAGCCGTAACCCTAATGGGAAAATGTAAATAAATACATTTTTTTATTTTATTATTTTCCCTAAGGGTGTGATAAAGGGGGGTTTGATTTACTATTTATAGCAGGTTTTTAAAGTGAGTTTTTATGATTGGCAGCTGTCACAAGGTAAAAAACGCTTTTTATTGCAAAAAAATAGTTTTTGCATCATCACATTTTGAGAGCTATAATTTTTCCATATTTTGACCCACAGAGTCATGCGAGATCTTGAATTTTGCTGGACAAGTTGACGTTTTTATTGCTACCAGAGCACGTGACATTTTTTGATAGGTTTTTATTACGATTTTTGGAAGGCAGAATGAACAAAAACCAGTAATTCATGAATTTTTGTGTGGACGTTTATACCATTCCACGTGTGGTAAAATTAATAAAATGGTTTTATTCTTCGGGTTAGTATGATTACAGCGATTCCTCATTTATATAGTTTTTTTTATGCTTTGGCGCTTTTATACAATAAAAACTATTTTATATAAAAAATAATTATTTTTGTATCGTTCATTCTCAGAGCTATATCTTTTTTATTTTTTAGCTGCTGAAGCTGTATCATGGCTTGTTTTTTGCGGGACAAGATGACGTTTTCAGTGGTAACATGTTTATTTATATCCGTCTTTTTGATCGGTGTTATTCCACTTTTTGTTTGGCGATATGATGATAAAGCATTGTTTTTTTGCCTTGTTTTTTTATGGTGTTCACTAAATCTGCATGCCATGTAAGCTGTCAGCGCTGCAGTGATTTGTCACTAACCTCAGAGACTTCCTGACATGCACTGCGCATGACAGGAAGTCTCTGAGCTCTGGTAACCCGGATGTCGTCATGATGACATCGGGTTACCATGGGAGCGATCGGGACCCCACAACATGAAGAGGGGTCTCCGATCCAAAGATAGAGGGGCTGTCAGAGCTGACAGCCCCTCTGCCAGCTCCAGAACGCTGCCATTATGCTTGATCGCAGTGTTCAAGGGGTTAAATTGCCGTGAACGGTCCGTGACCACTCCTGGCACTTAGTGCCAGGTGTCAGCTGTGAGAATCAGTTGACCCTCAGCCACGATCAGCCGCACTCCCCCTGTGAGTGTGGCCCATCGCATATGATGTACTATCCCGTCCATGCTCATATGGGCCCAGATCACATAGACAGGTTAGTACGTCAAATGTCAGAAAGGGGTTAAATAAAGTATTGTAACCTCACAGACAATAACAAGTGATTAGAAACATACAGTGGGGGAATAAGTATTTTATCCCTTGCTGATTTTGTAAGTTTGCCCACTGACAAAAAGACATGAACAGTCTATAATTTTAAGGGAAGGTTATATTGCAGTGAGAAATCAGTATTTGATCCCTCTGGCAAACAAGACTTAATACTTGGTGACAAAACACTTGTTGGCAAGCAGAGCAGTCAGACATTTTTTGTAGTTGATGATGAGGTTTGCGCACATGTCAGGAGGAATTTTGGTCCACTCCTCTTTGCAGATCATCTTTAAATCATTAAGATTTTGAGGCTGTCGCTTGGCAACTCGGAGCTTCAACTCCCTCCATAAGTTTTCTATGGGATTAAGGTCTGGAGACTGGCTAGGCTACTCCATGACCTTAATGTGATTCTTTTTGAGTCACTCCTTTGTTGCCTTAGTTGTATGTTTTGAATCATTGTCTTGCTGGAAGGCCCAGCCACGACCCATTTTTAATGTCCTGGCGCATGGAAGGGGTTGTCACTCAGGATTTTATGGTACATGGCTCCATCCATTCACCCATTGATGTGGTGAAGTAGTCCTGTGCCCTTTGCAGAGAAACACTTCCAAATCAGAATGTTTCCACCTCCATGCTTGACAGTAGGGACGGTGTTCTTTTGGTCATAGGCAGCATTTTTCTTCCTCCAAACACGGCAAGTTGAGTTAATTCCTAAGAGCTCAATTTTTGTCTCATCTGACCACAGCACCTTCTCCCAATCACGCACAGAATCATCCAGGAGTTCATTGGCAAACTCTTCAGATGGGCCTGCACGTGTGCCTTTTTGAGCAGAGGGACCTTGCGCGCACTACAGGATTTTAAACCTTTACGGCGTAATGTGTTAGCACTGGTTTTCTTGGTAACTGTAGTCCCAGCTGCCTTGAGATCAATAACAAGTTACCCCCATGTAGTTTTAGGCTGATCTCTCACCTTCCTCATGATCAAGGATACCCCACGAAGTGAGATTTTGCATGGTACCCCAGATCGACCCTGATAGACAGTCATTTTGTATTTCTTCCATTTTCTTACTATTGCATTAACAGTTATCTGCTTCTCACCCAGTGTCTTGCTTACGGCTTTGTAGCCCTTTCCAGCTTTGTGAAGGTCTATGATCTTGTCCCTGACATCCTTATAAAGCTCTTTGGTCTTGCCCATGTGTCGCATCGCCTTGTGAGATGCAGAGCCCAGTATCTCGGAGGATGGTTCAGTCACGGTGACTCCGATGGCTCTAACAATCCCTAGGTTAGGTGGCAATTATAAAGGGGGGAGATGACTGATATATGAGACTGTGAGTTATGTGGATGCCCGCAAGATGTGAGGGCGCAGACAAAAGAATCATACACCGAGGGTCCTGTGCAAACTTGAAAGCTGAACTTTACTGAAGATTGGTAACTTTTCTTATATTTTCCAACATAACAGTCATGGGTAACAGATATACTTTTTCTTACTCACTGCGACTATCAAAGCCTTTTCTCGGTCCCGGCCTTGGGAGGATGGCAGTAAATTTCATTAGACTAACGGTGCTGAGAGGTAGGGGAAGGATCAACCGACCTTATTTTGATCAGAGTATCTGGGAAATCTGCTGTGCAGTTCTGCAGTCTCAGCACTCAGTCGCTGGAAAACGCAGGGCACTCTGAATCGGGTGCTATTTGTATTTCCCGATGGTCCCAAAGGAGGAGCCCCAATTTCCTACCTCCTCTCACCACAGGAAACGTTTGTAACTCTCCGTTTTCAGTCTCACGCCACCTCCAACTGCCACCCGGCGCCTGGAAACCCGATGTGTACCTTGGTTACCAGCTGATCACACGCAGCGATGCGTGCTGGCCAGCAGGAGACCAATGATCAAAAAAATGTCCATGACACTCAGTGACGATCAGCGATACCCAGCAGGGGGACTGATGATCGCTGAATGTCACACACAGCGATATCGTTGGGGAGATCGCCGTTGCATCACAAAACAAGTGACTCAGCAGCGATCTCGCTAGCGAGATCGCTGTGTGTGACGGGGGCTTAATACCCCTTTTAAAGGGAATAGTTGGTATATCCCTTGTAGGTATTTCTCAGGGTTTGATAGATAGGTAATAACTAAAGGCTAAACCTTCTAGATAACTATGCATCCTTATAGTCTCGCCTAGGACTAATTCTTCCCCACAGTGGAGGTTGGCACACCAGGATTCCTAGCGCACCCACTTATCAATGGCTCCCCTCTTAGGGTACCGTCACACTCAGCGACGCAGCAGCGATCCCGACAACGATACGACCTGGCAGGGATCGTTGCTGCATTGCTATGTGGTCGCTGGTGAGATGCCAAACGGTCAGATCTTCCCAATGACGCAGCAACGATCGGCGACCTGTAGCGACCTGTGTAACGATGTGTCTCCTATGTGTCTCAGTGCTGAGTCGCTAGTGAGATTGTTGGTAAAAGTTGTCAAACACACCGATGCATGCTACCCAGCGGTATCTCAACGACCAAAGAAAGGTCCAGGCATTTCTGACACGACCAGCGATCTCACAGCTGGGGCCTGATCGCTGGTAAGTGTCAAACATAGCGAGATGGCTGCTGAGATCGCTGTTGCGTCACAAAACTTGTGACTCAGCAGCAATCTCGCTAGCGATCTCGCTAAAGCCCCCGTATCACACAGCGATCTCGCTAGCGAGATCGCTGCTGAGTCACTAGTTTTGTGATGCAGCAGCGAGCTCACCAGCGATATCGCTGTGTGTGACATTCAGCGACGATCAGCCCCCTTGCTGGGTATCGCTGATCGTCGCTGAATGTCCTGGACATTTTTTTTGATCGCTGGTCTCCCGCTGACAGGCACGCATCGCTGCGTGTGACAGGCGGGAGACCAGCGATCCGCTGGTAACCAAGGTACACAGCGGGTTTCCAGGCGCCGGGCTGTGCCTAGAAACCCGCTGTGTACCTTGGTTACCAGCTCCCTGCATCAGGGCGCTGGTATCCAATGTACACTGCGGGTAACTGTTACCCGCAGAGTCGCTGTGCTGATCGCTGCCTGAGCTGCCTGTTTGGCAGCTCAGTAGCGAAAATGTAGTGATACACCAGCGATCCTGATCGTTGTCGGGATCGCTGGTGTATCGCTATGTGAGACCCGGGCTTTAGTGTGACGGGGGCTTTACTTACCTGCTAACTCTATTATAGATAATAGTGAGTGGGAAAACAGGAGACAAACAATGCTTCTAGTTAATCTATACAAAGATACCTTGAATGCATAATGACAATCTTAAATGGTAATTCACACTAGGGAGTCATAATTATGTAATAAATGAACTTATCATGGAGTTTTAGCAGCGTTGCTGTTTACAAAATGTAGTGATCTAATGTGTTTGTCAGTCATAGAAAAGTTACCTTTTAGGTGAGGGGATTAGTTGGATTAAAAAATGTATTAGTTAACGATATTTAAATGCAAGCACAGCAGGACAGAAACCCTACAATTGTACTTTTGTTTAGGATTAAGGGAAACAGAATAATTTAAAATAACTTTTTTTTAACATTTCTCTATCTATCCATCTATCTATTATCTCTTATCTGCATTGGCTTCTAGTACCTTTGCCTTCCTGTTTTTCAGTTCACGTGGTACAAACTGATAAGACAAATGTGATGCAAACAAGCGAGGAGAAGGACGACTGTTATAATTTTCATCCTTATTGAAATTTTGAAATTCAATCCATGGTACTCTTTCAGAAGTTTTTATTTGTTCTGTTCCATTTCTGTACCCTTCACTGTATATTAAACTTAGAATCTGTTGTGTCCAAACAGTCCCTGGTAATAAAAATAGAGCTCATTTACAAATGTTATCAACTGAAGGTCAGGAAAACATTGTTTACATATTAAATTTGAAATACAGATTTCTACAAAATAATATTTGAATGGAGAACTTGCCTTATGTTACAATAACACTAGACTTCTGGGTCAGGCACTGACAGCAAAGGGCCCTGTGCTTGACTTGTGTCTAGGCCGCTTCTCAATAATGCCCCATTCACATCTTCATAAACACATTAATATGAACATTCCCATGAGGCACATACACATAAAATGTGAACATGTTAACACATTAGACATTCATTAGCACATTGTGCCTATAAAGAGTACGCTAATGCTCACAAGCATATAAACCTATGTATGAATTACAAAATACATGTATACACAACACACACATATACACCATAAATACACATTACATGTATATACACATAACACACAATTTATATTTTCCTGCATGTATCAACATCCCCTAGGCTAAGTGCACACGTTCAGGAATGTTTGCAGAAAATTCCTGAGCAAAAACAGACTTTTTACTGCAAAATTTTCCTGAACATTCTAGCTCAATAATATAGCGGGGAAAACGCTAGTTTTCTGTGAAATTAATGAACATGCTGCTTTTTTTTCAGCGATGCGTTTTTTTCGCAGAAAAAAGTGCACCATGTGCACAAAAATAGCAGAATTCATTCTAAATAATAGGATGCTGAATTCATGCGTTTTTTAAGCATTTTTTGCAGCGAAAAAACGCGAAAAAAATGCGATTGATCTTGAACGTGTGCACTTAGCCTAAAAAGGAAATATCCAGCTTTATACCACAAAGTTTGCAATATAATGTCTTTCTCCAGAAAAAAAAAAATTTTCACCTTCCCACATCCATAACAGCATATTATGCCAGTATGAAGGAAGAATACCATTTAGGAACCCTCTTTAGGCCAAGCAATTTGTCTTATACTTCTCTTAATAAATTTGCTGCTTTTTTTCAACTGCCATGTCCCACCACCAGAAATGTACGCTAGTCAGAGGCTTGCATACGTTTTTATCATAAATTACACCACTTTTGTTACATAAAACATATTACATTTATTGGGGGGCGCTTTCTCACTTTGATGGACAGTGGAAAGCAGTACCCTATTTTTATGGACTATCCTGTATATCTGGACAGTTGGCAACCCTGGTGCTGCATAGAATATGTATACACAATCAGTTTGTCTATTCAAGAATATTTACAAAGTTGATACATTTTCTTCTTTAAATGCATTAGAGCATAAAAAGTAAAATTAGATGCAAAAAATGTATATATCCTTCATAAGCAATATATAGATAATATTGATTATCAATAATTTAAAGTATAAATATCTATTCAAGTAAACCTGCTTGTGTCTGCATCTGTCTCCTACTGTCTCCTCCTCACTCAATAGAATCTTATGAGCAGCTAGTATCATATCCTATCTCAGTAAAAGAAAAAATAGGTAACGTGTTTTCCCGAAAATAGAACCTACCTGAAAATAAGCCTTAGCATTAGAGTTGAGCGAAACAGGTAGGTCAGATTCATAAGTCGCCTACTTTCACCAAAACCGGGTTTCGATGATCAAAACCATAGCGTGCAGTTGGCCATGCGGTCGTCGACCCGAGCGCCAAAGTCGGATTTCCCAGAATGCTCGCAGGCTCTTTTTTTCAGCCAATTAGCAAGGACGTACACTGTGGGCAATGAGATGACATGTGCAGCGTCCACCACCATCTTAGAGAAGGGCATTGCAGTGATTGGCTTGCTTTGGGGGGGCGTCATAGTGTCTATAAAAGCCCTGACCGCCGACCTCCATTTTACTTCTGCCGATCTTAACAGTAAGGAGAGGTTGCTTGCTGTTTATCAGTAGGGAGAGAGTTAGGGCTGGAAAGAGAAGTTCTTATGTGCTTGTGCTGATAGCAATTGTGCTGTACAGTTAGTGTGCAGTGACAGGGGAGGATTTTCTTGTGTGCAGCAGCGCTGGTTATTAGGCTGCCTGATAGCTGTATTGCTGTGTGTACACTGCTGTGCAGACTGCTTTTTACGCAGCACTAATACTTTTAGTCTCTTTTTCTGCACACTTACCGACCGTTCATTTTTTCCCACACCGCATAGAGCTGTACGTTCCTCACACACTACCATGTACCGACTGGTATCACGGACAAATACATGCGGACTATCTGTGTGTGACTCCAGAAATATATACGGAGATTTAAATTTTCCCTTACACTGTATACAGCTGTACGCTTCTGATACAGTACCGTTTTTCTGCCTTTTGCATTACGGTCAAATCCATACTGAGTGAGCGTCTGTGTGTGACTCTGGAAATATATACGGAGATTTAAATTTTCCCCTACACCGTATACAGCTGTACCATATATCTGCTGGTATTTTTTATACATTTTCCAAAACATGAGGAAGTATGTGGAAGAGGCCACGGACGTGGGTGGGGGAGCCAGCTGGTACTGATGGTGGTGGTGGGCATCTGCTGGTAGTGCCAAAAGCACAATAGCACCTAAGGCAGGAGGTGTTGAGCCTGAGTCATCATCTGGCTCCAGAAGGCCTGGAAGGCTCCCTTTTCTGGGAGTAGGTAAACCACTTTTAAAGCCGGAGCATCAGGAACAGGTTTTGGCTTACATTGCCGAAACAGCCTCCAGCTCTATCGCCTCCTCTTCTGAAGTTTCAAAAACTGCAAGCACTGAGTCGTCAGTGCAGGCTCCTGGTCAGGAACGACACCTTTCCTTGTGCCCCTCACCCCCACCAAAAATGAAGGATGCGGCAGGCCACACTTCAGATTACTCCATGGAGCTCTTTTCACATACTATGGGTTATCAAGTGAAATCCAGAATTCCCCAGTCCAAGATGACTATGACATGGAGTGCACTGATGCACAGCCACTGCTATATGATTCTGCTGGTACATTCACTCAGGTGCCCCTTCCCGCATACTATACCACTTTACACGGTGACACAGAGCAAGGTTCAGATGAAATTGAAGAGGAGGTGATGGATGAACCAGTTGTTGACCCGGATTGGCATCCATTGGGGAAGAGGGTGCCGCTGGCAATAGCTCAGAAGAGGAGGAGAATCCGCAGCAGGCATAGACATCGCAGCTTCCGTTATCTGGCAAACCCGTAGCAGTCCAAAAACGTGTTAAAAAAACAGAGTTGCAGGACAGCTTGGCCAGACGGTCAAATTAGCACAGCGTACAAGCCCTGATAATTTATCCCATAGTAGGAAGAGTGCAGTGTGGCACTTTTTTGACCAAAATCCTATTGATGAGGCAAAGGTTATCTGTAAGAAGTGCGGAAGGACCGTTAGCCAAGGGAAAAATCTCCGAAATTTGAATACCAGTTGCATGCTTAGACATTTAAAGACCATGCACTTGCAAGTGTGGACGAACTACAAAACCTCAGGTAGCACACGTGCACCTGCACCGCCAGCAACGCTACATCGCTTTCCCCACTGTAAGCCCACCGGTTAGCACACCACCAGCAAGAAATGTTGAGGTGTCGTCGCAAGGCCAATACAGTCAGGGAATCCTAATGGTTTCCAACGAAAGACTGCATCTAGGCCATCACCACCAGCACCACCATCCCCATCACCAACCCCCTCTCAGTCCGCCATGTCCACCGCTAGTTACACCATATGCAGCTCTCAAGTCCAGCTCACCATAGCAGAGACTCTGAGTAGGACAAGAAAGTACTCATCCTCTCATCCGCGTACACTGGCTTTGAACACCTACATAGCTAAACTGATCTCATTAGAGATGATGCCCTTCCGTTTGGTTGAAAGCACAGCATTCCGAGAGCTCATGGCCTACGCTGTCCCACGCTATGGCCTACCCAGTCGGCACTTCTTTGCCCTCTACCTGCATGTGAAAGACCACATTGTCCATGCACTCAAACAATCAGTGAGTGGAAAGGTGCATCTCACAACAGATGCATGGGCCAGTAGGAATGGGTTACTGTGCACTGGGTTAATGTGGTGGATGCAGAGTCCACAGGGGATAGCGGCGGTGGAACAGTGCTGCCTAGCCCACAGTATAGGCAACAGTTGGCTGTAGGCGTTCGACCCTCCTCCTCCAGAAGCGAAAGCTCGTCGACAGAGCGCAGTTGCATGAGCACTCCATCCGCAGCTGCCAGTGTTGCACACGAGGTGTCACACTATCGAACAGCTAGTGGTAAGCGTCAGCAGGCTGTTTTAAAGATGATATCTTTGGGCGACAACAGACACACCACGGCGGTACTGGCCGACTACTTGCAGCGAGAAACTGAGTCATGGCTGGACAGTCTACATCTTGAGCCAGGCAATGTAGTCAGTGATAACGGCAGTAATTTTGTGGCCGCCATAGCCCTGGCAAACTCAGACACATACCTTGCCTGGCTCACACCTTGAACCTGGTGGTGTAGTGCTTCATAAATAATTATCCGGAGTTACCAGTACTGCTCCATAAGGTGCGAAGACTGTGCTCGCACATCCGTCACTCTCCCGTAGACTCCAGTCGTATGCAGAGGCTGCAGCGATCGCTCCACCTCCCCAAGCACCGCCTAATCATAGACTTTGCAACAAGGTGGAACTCCACCATGCACATGGTTGAGAGGCTGTGCGAACAGAGGCAGGCTGTAATGCATTTGTGGGAGGATACACTGGCAGGCAGTTTGAGGGCAGACATGGAGTTGTCGGGTGTGCAGTGGTCAAAGCTGAAAGACCTCTGTAAAGTCCTTCAGTGTTTTGAGGAATGCGCACGGCCGGTAAGCGTAGACAACGCCATCATAAGCATGAGCATCCCACTTATGCGTCTGCTCATGCAAACGTGGACGCAGATTAAGGATCAGGAGTCTGCAGCGGAGGAGGAGCAGGAGGAGGAGGAGGACGGAAGCCTTGAAGACAGTCAGCCATTGTCTGCTTAGGGAACTGTCCTGGACGAGGTGGAGGAAGAAGAGGAAGAGGATGAGGGGGATGATTATTTTGGGGAGGAGGATGCTTCTCAGGGGCAAGACAAAATGTTGGCTTGCCAAGGTCAGGTACAGGGTTTGTGCGTGGCCGCAGGGATGTGGATTTGGCAGAAAGTGCTCCTCCACCAACCACTGGCAGTGCTGGTTGGCCAGCACCCTCGATCCACGCTATAAAGGCAAATTACAGAACATCATGCCACAGGAAAACCTAGAGCTAATATTGGCGAACAAACAAGCAACTCTGGTAAACCGTTTGTTAGAGGCATTCCCAGCACACAGCAGCGTTGCAGATTCTACCAAGAGCCGTACTGGCAAGATGGAAGAGGTGTTCGTGGTGCACACAGCCGAAGTGGCGTTGGAGACAGGGTTTCATGACCATGTTCTGGACTGATTTCTCGAGTACCGCTCACACGACTGGTAATACTGAATCAATTGCAATAGACAGGAGACAGCAGTTGTCAACTATGGTTCAAAATTACCTCTCCTCCCCTATCGATGTTCTCCCTCCATGTTCATTCCCCTTTGACTACTGGGCCTGTAAAATGGACACCTGGCCTGAATTGGCACAATATGCCTTACAGGAGCTCGCGTGCCCTGCTGGTAGTGTGCTATCAGAAAGAGTCTTCAGTGCTGCTGGATCAATCCTGACAGAAAGAAGGACCCGGCTGTCGACCAAAAATGTAGGTGATCTCACCTTCATTAAAATGAACCATGCCTGGGTTTCAAAGGATTTTGTACCACCTTCCCCGATGACGCATAGGTTGCCAGCAAAATGGCTCGCTTTGTCCTCTTCCTCCGACTTCTCCAATTCCTCCATTTGCAACTGCTGAACGTCCAGCCTACACCTCAACATATGCCAGTTTTTCCACCTCCCTAACTGGGCTGTACCCCCCCAGGGCCGCGTCAGCACCTGGTGCACCGGGGCAAGTGACGGGGCCCTGAGCAGGTGGGGGGCCCACTCGCCATCAGAGACACCGTCGTACTATGAGGGGCCCTGTGCCAGTACCGACGCCCACGAGTGGGCCCCCCTGTTTGCTCAGGACCCCAGCAATTGCAATACTTACCTCTCCCTGCTCCACCGCTGTGACGTCTTCTGCGTTTCCTGACAGTGACATTCAGGTCAGAGAGCGCGATGACGACACGTCTGTGCGCCCTCTGCCTGAACAGTCACAGTGCAGAGAGCTGGAAGATGGCGACGCTGAGGAGTCCAGAGTAGAGCAGTGCCCAGCGAGGAGAGGTATTTCATTTTTTTTTAAGTTTGGAGCAATATATGGGGAGCATTATACACTGGAAAATATATATGGTGCCCATCATACACTTGAGCATCATAGATAGGGCCCATCATACACTGGAGCATCATATACGGGGCACATTATACACTGGAGCATCATATGGGGCCCATTATATATGGATCATTATATAGGCCCATCATACACTAGAGCATTATAAATTATTATTAATATTTATTTATATAGCGCCATTGATTCCATGGTGCTGTACATGATATGGGGCCCATCATACACTGGAGCATCAAATAAGGGGCCCATTATACACTGAAGCATCATATGAGGCCCATTATATATGGAGCCTTATATAAGCTCATCATACACTGGAGCATCATCCATGGGGCACATCATATACTGGAGCATCATATGGGGCCCATTATATATGGTGCATCATATGGAGCACATTATATATGGAGCATCACATGGAGCCAATTATATATGGAGCATTATATATGGGGACCATTATATTTGGAGCATTATATGGGGCTCATCATACACTGGAGCATCATATATGGAGCCATCATATACTAGAGCATCATATGGGGTTCATTATTTATGGGCCATCATATAGGGCCCTTTATATATGGAGCATCATATGGGATCTATTCTGTATGGAGCATTATATGGCGCCCATTCTGTATTGAGCAATATATGTGGCTCATTATTCTGTATGGAGCAATATATGGGGCTCATTATTCTGTATAGAGCAATATATGGGGCTCATTCTGTATGGTGCACTATGTGGTGCCCATAATACTGTATGGAGGACTATACTGTCCGGTTTTTGAGCTATTGTAGAATTTACAATAGATATCACTCATGTAATGTAAGAAGTGAAGTATTTGGCATTGTACTATACCTATATTTCTCTGCCGTATCGGAGCATCATGAATTGTGGTATGTGTTAAAGGGGCCCACTGAGACTCTTTCAACCGGGGCCCACGAAAACCTGGAGCCAGCCCTGCCCCCCCACAACTTTAGCCAAATAACCCCCAGTTTTCAATGCGTTACTATTATTATAAAGTAAATTAAGGTTGACAAGCTTAAGTAATAAGAATTGATGTCGTTGGCATTGAAATGGGCACTGTAGGTGTGTTTACAGTCCTCCACTCACTGCCGACTTTTATTCCCCATTGACTTACATTGGGGTCGGGTAGGGTTTCATTCGGAACTCCGACTTTTTCTATTAGTTGGCAGATTTAGTTCGACTCGACTTTTGAGAAAGTCGGGTGGTCCGAAACCCAACTTGACCCTCAAGGAGGCAAAGTCGCTCATCCTTACTTAGCATGATCTTTCAACCTTTATGGGGTAAGCTAAAAATATAAGCCCTACTCCAAAAATATCCCTAGTTGCGGTTCAATAAGAAAATGTCTAAGCAGCTAAAAATGTTAAAGAATAGAGATGGGCGAACCCGAACAGTAAAGTTTAGTGTCTGTTCCAAACTCTTACTGTTTGGGCACAGACCCTGAGCATGGACTTCACCAGGAAAACAGTTTTACTGTTCAGGTTCGGCATCTCGAACACTGGCTGTTTCTGCACGAGAGCACTGGTGGCTCTGGTCAGCTGTAAGATTAATACCACTATCAGAGCGCTGCGGTTTCCTTGACGACAGATAGCAGCGTGATCCTACAGCTGTTACCGGAGATAAAATTTTTAGCTCCAGTCACTTTGTCGGCGGATGGGACTACTGCTACAATGAGCCTACGCCTACTGCCGCTAATAACAGTGAGAGAAGGCTGCGACTGATGGGAGTATCAGCTGTAACCTGCGCTCTCAATAAATAATTTAAAAATAAAGGCATTTGTTCCCCTGTATTTTTGGTAACCAGACAGGAAACACTGACAGCTGTGGGCTGCAACCCTCAGCCGTCAGCTTTAGCAAGGCTGGTTATCAAGAGGGGTCCCCACACTGCTTTTTCTTTAATTATTGACAACCAACCAAGCTAAAGCAAACAGCTGGAGGTTGGAATTTTCAGGCTGTTAAGGGACCATGGATATTGGCCCTCCCAGTCTAAAAATAGCAGCCCGCAGCCACCCAGAAAAGGTCGCATCTTGCCACCGTCCAGGTTGAAAATTGTTTATACACAGACATGGATTACGGCATGGGACAGAGTGACAGACAGGTGAGGGATATGGTTATTTTTTTATGGGAGACTATGGCTTCAGTGGAATGGGCATTAGATGAGTATTACTGTGTTTGTTATTTTTAAATAAAGAAGAGGGGTGTATTTTTTATTTCAAATAAAATAATTTATTATTGCTTTGTACTTATTTACAATGTAACTTTAGGATTAGTAATGGATAGGCATCTTATAGACACCTCTCCATTTCTAAGCTGTGGGCTTGATTTCACCAGACAACACAAAGGTGAGATGAACCCACTTGCCACTGCCACAGGGCAAGTGGGAAGAGCTGGGTAAAGCACCAGAATTGTCAGTGGAATTGGTCATTAGGTAAGCATTTTTGCTGTTTTTTATTTTATGCTTTTTACAGGAGACCATTGCTTCAGTGGAAAGGGCGTTAAATGAGTATAACTGTGCTTGTTATTTTTAAAAGTGTGTTTTTTATGCGCATTTATTTAATACAATTATAGGATTAGTAAGACGTGGGCTTGATGTCACCAGACAATACAAAGGTGAAATAAACCCCACAAATATTACCTCATTTGCCACTGCCACAGGTCAAGTGGGAAGAGCTGGGCAAAGTGCCAGAATTGGTGCATCTAATAGATGCGCCTGTTCTGGGCAGCTGCAGGCTGCTATTTTAAGGCTAGGGAGGGTAATATCTATGGCCACATACCAGCCTGAGAATACTAGCCCCCAGCTGTCTGCTTTAGCTTGACCGGTTGTCAAAAATGCACCAAATCCACCATTTACTGTGGTACAGTACCATATGGACCGGTAAACAGAGGAACAATAATTATATTTTTGGGCATGAATACAAGTTAGTGTACATTGTTGTACATTGGAAAAGGAAATAGCATCTCAGGAAATTCATGATTGAATTCAGCTTTTGGAGATTTCCTGTATGTTAATGTTTCAGAATGATTATATTTGAATAAATGTTGATTTTTTTTGTTAAATAATAAATGTGTATTGTTGTTCTTGGGAAAAAATAAAACATCCCCTGAAATTGAGCCCTAATTCATCTTTCGGAGCAAAAAGTAATATAAGACTCATTTTCAGAGAAACACAGTAGTTACGGAAGACTGATTTTTACCAATGGTTTCAGAGTGAATGATTGGAGATGATCAGACCTGTGGATATTCAGGTTTGTTGAGTTCGGAAGAACTGTAATCCAAAGTTCGGTTCAGGCACCAGAACTTGACCCGGACTTGAATCCGAACCACATAGAAGCCAATGGGGACTTGAACTTTGCTGCTGTAAAATGGCCATAATAAGGTCTAGGGGGCTGAAAAGGGAAGAAAAATGGAGGTAAGAGCAGGTTAATAGCTCTGCAAGCAATTATGGATAGGAAAATGACTTAAAATAACAAGGAATAAAAAAATAAAAAAAAAATCTTGAGTCAGGAGGCAGATGTCCAAGTGGAGGACAATGTTGAGGAGGATGTAGAGGTGGATGTGGAATTGAAGGTGGAAGAGGTAGAGGAGGTAGCCAACATTATTTTAGCGTTTTTATTTTGCTTTTTTTAAGGAAATTACTTCAAATAACATAGAATGAAAAAAAAAGAAAAATAACAATTTTGAACCAGGATGTGGTGGGTCAAATAGAAAAGGAGGTTGAAGAGGAGGTGAAGGTAGAAGTGGAGGTATAGTTGGAAGAGGAGGAGGTAGTCAACACTGTTTTTGTCTCTTACTTTTTTTTTATTTTATTTTTTTTTAATTTGGGGGTGCCCCAAAACATTGAGAATGGCAAATAGAACAAACAAACTGCAGTGCAGTATAACAATGGCTGGGTGCGGCTAGTCTACTTTTCTAGTCAATCAAAGGTACGGACAAGTCCTGTGGGATCCACGCCTGTTTCATTTTAATGAATGTGAGCTTGCCCATGTTGGCAGTGAACAGGCGGATATGCAGCACGGTGCATATCCGCCGGTGCAGGGGCAGCACGGTGGCTCAGTGGATAGCACTACAGCCTTGCAGCGCTGGAGTCCTGGGTTCGAATCCCACCTAGGACAACATCTGCAAGGAGTTTGTATGTTCTCCCCGTGTTTGCGTGGGTTTCCTCCGGGTACTCCGGTTTCCTCCCACACTCCAAAAACATACTGATAGGGAATCTAGATTGTGAGCCCCATCGGGGACAGTGACGATAATGTGTGCAAACTGTAAAGCGCTGCGGAATATGTTAGCGCTATGTAAAAATAAAGATTATTATATTATTATTATATGCCTGTCTTTAACATACCGCTGTCATTCTAAACACATTCAACAGTACACTTGCCGCACGGCAAACCAGTACATCCAAGGTGTAAAGGGCAAGCTCAGGCCATGTGTTCAATCTGGAGACCCAGAAGGTAAATAGGTCAGACCCATCACTCAGTATGTTGAGACATGTGGACATTTATGCTTCCAACACATTGTTGAAAGGCTGCCTCCTGCTAATACGGACCAGATAATACGGTATCAGATAATGGTGCCGGATGTTGTGGAATGCTAAGTACACACGTGGTCAAAATTGTTGGTACCCCTCGTTTAATGACAGAAAAACCCACAAAGGTCACAGAAATAACTTGAATCTGACAAAAGTAATAAATGAAAAATCTATGAAAATGAACAAATGAAAGTCAGACATTGCTTCTCAACCATGCTTCAACAGAATTTAAAAAAAATAAAACTCATGAAATAGACCTGGACAGAAATGAAGGTACCTCTGAAAATAACGTAGCAAGGGGCATGTTAAATCAAGGTGTGTCCACTAAATAGCATCACAGGTGTCTACAATCTTGGAATCAGTGAGTGGGCCTATATAGAGGGCTGCTAATACTCACTGTGCTGTTTGGTGACATGGTGTGTATCACACTCAACATGGACCAGAGGAAGCAAAGGAAAAAGTTGTCTCAGGAGAATAGAAAGAATATTATAGACAAACTTGTTAAAGGTAAAAGTTACAAGACTATCTCCAAGCAGCTTGATGTTCCTGTGACTACAGTTGCACATATTTTTCAGAAATTTAAGCTCCATGGGACTGTAGCCAACCTCCCTGAACATGGCCGCAGGAGGGAATTTGATGACAAATCAAAGAGACGGATAATATGAATGGTAGCAAAAGAGCCCAGAAAAACTTCTAAACAGATTAAAGGTGAGCTCAAGCAACATCAGTGTCACATTGCACCATCCAAAAGCCAAAGTGGACTTCATGGGAGACGATCAAGGAGGACACCATTGTTGAAAAAAAAATCATAAAAAAGCCAGATTGGAATTTGCCAAACTACAAGTTGACAAGCCACAAGGCTTCTAAGAGAATATCCTATGGACAGATGAGACAAAAATTGAACTTTTTGGCATGGCAGATAAGCTCTATGTTCACAGATGGAAAAATGAAGCATATCAAGAAAAGTATACTGTCCCTACTTTGAAACATGCTGGAGGCACTGTTATGTTCTGGGGCTAGAATCTGTGCAGGGTACAATGAAATCACAAGACTGTCAAGGGATTCTAGAGAGAAATATGCTGTCCAGTGTCAGAAAGCTTGGTCTCAGTCGCAAGTCATGGGTCTTGCAATAGGATAATGACCCAAAACACACAGCTAAAAACACTCAAGAATGGCTAAGAGGAAAACATTGGACTATTCTGAAGTGGCCTTCTATGAGCACTGACCTAAATCCTATTGCTCATCTTTGGAAAGAGCTGAAACATGCCGTCTTTAAAAGGCAACCTTCAAACACGAGACAACTGGAGCAGTTTGCTCTTGAGGAGTGGACCAAAATACCTGTCGAGAGGTGCAAAAGTCTCATTGACAGTTATAGGAATCGTTTGATTGCAGTGATTGCCTCAAAAGGTTGTGCAACAAAATATTAAGTTAAGGGTGCCATCATTTCTGTCCAGGCCTATTTCATGAATTTTATTTTTTTTTTAAATTCTGTGGAAGCATGGTTGGAAAGCAATGTCTGACTTTCATTTGTTCATTTTCATAGATTTTTCATTTATTATTACTTGTGTCAGATTCAAGTTATTTCTGTCACCTTTGTGGGTTTTTCTGTCATTAAACGAGGGGTACCAACAATTTTGACCACGTCTGTAGGTTTTCCACATTTTGTCCAGGCTAAGCCTCTCTTTCAAAGTAGTGCTGGTTCTCCAGATGAATTGGCGACTTCCTCCTCCTCCTGTGCCTTGTTCTCCCACTGACCCCTGCTGCAGGTGGGAATGCCGTCAGTAGTGCATTTAATAAAATGCGCTTGTATTCTCGCATCTTCTTATCCCACCCTGGTGACGGATGTAAGGATGGCATGTTGTCCTTGCAGTGGGGATCCAGCAGGGTGGCCACCCAGTAATCAGCACTGGTAAAAATCCATGCAACTCAGTGGTCATTGAGAAGGCACAGCAGCATGTATTGGCTCATGTGTACCAAGGTGCTTAGAGACAATAAGCTGTTCTCAGTGGGAGGTGTATCATCTGTGTTCTCTGTATCCCCCCAGCCATGCTCCAGTGATGCTCGTGAGCTGCTTTGATTGCACCCTGCTGTGAACACAGATCCTCCTTATCCTACAAAACTGTCCCCTGGCTGGACAGTTGTGTACCTGTTGGTACAGGAACCCACCCTCTGAGCTATGTGGGGACGATTGGCCTGATAATGGTCCATGTTCATCCTTTTCTTCCTCCTGTGCCACCATCTCATCCATCATCACCTGAAACTTTTTTTTTCAAGCAGGCATAGAAGTGGGATAGTAACACTGATGATGGCATTATCAGTGCTGGCCATGTTGATGGAGTACTCAAAGCAGCGGAGCACTGCACACATATCCTGCATGGAGGCAAACTTGTTGGTGTTCCTCAGAGCAACTCACCTGTGTGTGATGTAGCAGAAACTTTATTATTTCGGGCTGCTGCTCGTACAGTCTTTCCAGCATAGGAAGATGGAGTATCATCTTGTGGGTACATCGGATATGAGTCAGTAAGCAGGAAGGCAGAAATGACGCTGTAGTGCAGACAGGCGAGCAGCAGCACTGAGACTGCTGAAATCACACACAGAGGGCCCAAACTTTCAGCAGCAGCTCTGACATATCGGGGTAATTTTTAAGTAAGCTCTGCACAACAAAATTCAGCACATTCGCCAGGCAAACGATGTGCGTCAAACCAGCCAGGCCTTAAGCTGCTATGATATTTTTCCTGTTATCACACACTACAAGGACGGGCTTGAGGTTTAACAGCATAAACTAGTCATTGGTCTGTTGTTTGATCCCCCTCCACAGCTCTTGCGTGGTGTTGGATGTTTCCCTTAAACAGATGAGTTTCAGAAGAGCTTGCTGTTATTTCCCCCTGGCGGTTCTGAAGTTGGTGGTGAAGATGTGAAACTGACCTGATGAGGAGGCGGTGGAGGATGCAGAGCAGGAGGAGGAGGCAACATGGACAGAGAAACATCCACAAAATTCCCAGGTGGTGGTAGGACATGCGTCAGAACATTTCCTGCCTCAGGCCTAGCCGCCACTACATTTACCCAATAAGCATTTAGAGAAATATAACATCCCTGGTCGGGCTTACTGGTCAGCGTATTAGTGGTTATGTGGACCTTGCCACTGATGGAGTTGTACATTGCACACCTCATTTTTTCCTGAAGATGTGTGTGCAGGGCAGGGATGGCCCAACAGGAAAAGTAATGGCTGCTGGAAAGTACTTAGTGTGGGATAGCCATCACCATCAATTTTTTTAAAACTATCTGTCTCTACCAGCTGGAATGGAAGCATTTCAAAGGCCAGGAATTTTTGAAATGCTGTAATTCAGGATCTGGACTTGTGGGTGTGTAGGGAGGGTACTTTGCACTTTCTCTCAAGTGTTTGGGGGATGGACAGCTGAACACTTGCATGAGACAGTAATTGTCTTACCGCTGTCTCCAACATCATGTCCTCCCTCTGTCTAAAACTGAACCTGTCAAAAACTGAACTCCTTGTGTTTCATCCCTCTACTAACCTACCTATGCCCGACATTGCTATTTCCGTGTGTGGTTCTACCATGACTCCCCAGAAACATGCCCGCTGTCTTGGGGTCATACTTGATTCTGAGCTTTCATTCACCCCACATATGCGATCACTGGCTCGATCTTGTTATTTGCACCTCAAAAACATTTCTAGAATTTGACCTTGTTAGGGTCTGCGGAGCGCACCAAATATAAGATGTGGAGAGGTGCGTTCGCAGCCTGGGGTCCACTGTGCAGGCGGAGCCTGCTGCTAGTAAAATGGAGCAAGAAGCGAACTCTGTTATCCTGCAGAGTCGCCAAAATAAACGCTGTAACGCGCTGTGGCAATATGTGCGAACTCTGTTAATCCACAGAGCCGCTAGGAGTGCCGCAGCGCTATATGGCGATGTGTGCGAACTCACTAAACACAACTGAGTCGCAAAATAAACACGCTAGGGCGCAGTCTAGCGTTGAAAGCGAACCCTGTTACGTCACAGAGCCGCTGAGACAAACTTCTGTGTCCTGTCAGGCACCCAGGTACACAGTTAACTGCTAAGCGAACATAGAACGTGATCATGCGCTAATGTCCTCGCGGGATTCACCCGCAATCTATGGCGTCTGAACGCCAGGCCCTGAATATGGCAATCAAACTACTCACCGGTTATGCCGGTAATCTAGGGGCTTATTTCAGCCGGGCCCTAACCACACACACGCATGACCACACTGGCGCTAAGCATATAATGGTTGACACTAGCGCATGGCGGCCCAGCCATGCCACCCTTTTATAGCAACAGCTACAGGACCTGCCAGAAACAAGGACCAATGAAACTGTTCCAGAACACCAGTAGTCACAGGACCTTCCTGGCGGACCAACAGGAGCTGCTGCAGTACCTGAGCATGTGACCCCTGATCTCCAATGAGAGATCTCACCCTGGGCATGCTCAGAAGGGAAAAACAAGGACTTTGTACTAAAGACGTCTGCTCGCTGCTAACCAGTACTGGCCACAACAGCAGAGCCTGGAGATGCAGCAGCAATCCGCTGCACACTGTTAGACTGGGCGAGACGCTGGGACCGACGTCTAAGCTGAGCAGAGTCCACTGTGGCCGGAGATGAATGGGAGACCGCAGCCGGGATGGTTCGAGATTCCCCTTGTGCAGAAGCGAGAACTTGTACCCCACTTACCCCCCTTCTCTGGGCCTCGCTACACTCAAAGGCAGCGATGAGCTGCGGAGCATGAACATGCTCGGCAGGCTCCCAGGACCTATCCTCAGGCCCATAACCCCTCCAATCCACCAAATAAAATTTTTGCCCCGTACCACCTTGCACCCTACAATGGCATTCACCTCGTAGTCGTCCAAAGACGAACCCGACGTCCCGGCAGATGACTCAGGCAACCTGGAGATGACCACGGGTTTTAGGAGGGACACATGGAAGGTGTCGGAGATACCAAGGCGAAGCGGAAGGGCCAAACGGTAAACCACAGGGTTCACCTGCTCGAGAACCTTGAAGGGACCCAAATAGCGGGGTGCCAACTTAGTGGATTCCACCCGTAGCCTGATGTTTCGGGCGAGAGCCACACTAGGTCGCCAGGAGCAAATGTCAGAGCAGGACGCCGATGGGCATCGGCAGAAGACCTCATCCTTTCCTTGGAAGCCTGAATGGCATCCTGGGTGCGGTCCCATATGTCCCGTGCTTCCACAGCCCAGTCTGCCACCCTGGAGTCGGCGGAAGCCACGGGCATGGGCACCGGTACCTGCGGATGCTGGCCGTAATTTAAGAGGAATGGGGTCTGTCCGGTGGAGTCAGCCACAGCATTGTTTAGCGTGAACTCCGCCCACGGGAGCAAGGATGCCCAGTCATCCTGCCTGGCCGAGACAAAATGTCGCAAGTAGGTGACCAAGGTCTGGTTGGCCCTCTCTACCAACCTATTCGTCTCGGGATTATATGCAGAGGAGAGGTTCAACTCAATGCAGAGTAGATGACACAACTCTCTCCAGAACCGAGACGCAAATTGGGGACCTCGATCACTGACAATCTTGTCTGGCATACCGTGTAGACGGAAGATGTGTCTAATAAACAATGCTGCCAAGGCCCGTGCAGAAGGTAACCGTGGTAGCAGCACTAAGTGCACCATTTTGGAGAAGTGGTCGGTGATCACCCAAATGATAGTGCAACCCCGAGACTTGGGTAAGCCCACCACAAAGTCCATCCCGACCATCTCCCAGGGCCTGTCTGCCACCGGCAAAGGAAAAAGTAACCCAGCTGGCCGTTGTCGAGGGGACTTGTTCCTGGCGCAGGAGACAAATGCCTGAACATACTCCCTGACGTCACGGACCATATGTGGCCACCAGTATGTCCTCGCCAATAACTCAGTTGTCCTCTTTGCCCCAAAGTGTCCACCCACCCTGGACGAGTGTGCCCAAGAAAGTACCTCCGGTCACAAATTAGTGGGCACAAAAGTCTTGCCCGGAGGCACAGACTCTAGCGAAACCGGGGCTACAGTTCTCAGGCTCTCTTCGGGGACAATAAACCGAGGCTCCTCATCCTCCTCCTCTGATGACACTAAGGAGCGAGAGAGAGCGTCGGCCCGAACATTCTTCTCACCGGAGAGAAAATGGAGGGTGAAGTGGAACCGAGAGAAGAATAGGGACCATCTGGCCTGGCGAGAATTTAGCCGCTGAGCCGTTTGCAAATATACCAAGTTTTTGTGGTCGGTGAAGACTTGGAAGGGAAAACGAGCCCCCTCCAGAAGATGTCTCCACTCAGAGAAGGCCAACTTCATAGTCAGCAACTCCCTGTCCCCAATGGAATAATTCCTCTCTGCTGGTGTAAAGGTCTTAGAAAAGAAGAAGCAGGGATGCTTCTGACCTTGAGCATCCTTTTGATAAAGGACTGCTCCAGCACCAACAGAAGAGGCGTCCACCTCTAAAATAAACGGCTTATCAACATCAGGGCGATGTAATATGGGAGCACTGGCAAAATGCGACTTGATGGAAGAGAACGCCTTGGAGACCTCCTCAGACCACAACTTGGGATTTGCTCCCTTCTTGGTGAGAGCTACCAAGGGAGCTACCAAAGTCAAGAAATGGGGAATGAACTGGCGATAATAATTAATGAACCCCATAAAGCGCTGCACCGCTTTAAGAGAATGGGGTTCTTGCCAGTCCATTACAGCTTGTAGTTTGGCAGGATCCATAGCCAATCCCTGGGCAGAGATGATATAGCCCAGGAAAGGTAAGGACTCCTGCTCAAACACACATTTCTCCAGCTTGGCATAGAGGGAGTTTGCCCGTAAGAGGTCGAAACTTTGATGACATCCCTCCGGTGAGAGTCTATATCTGGTGAAAAGATGAGAATATCATCCAGATAGACTACTACAGAGGTGGAGAGCATATCCCGGAAGATATCATTGACAAAGTCTTGGAAAACAGTGGGAGCATTACAGAGCCCGAAGGGCATCACCAGGTCTTCATAATGCCCATCCCTGGTATTAAAAGATGTCTTCCACTCGTCCCCCTCACGGATGCGAATTAGGTTATAGGCATCACGTAGATCAAGCTTGGTAAATACTCTTGCTCCTCGGAGCCTATCAAAGAGCTCAGAGATTAGGGGCAACGGGTACTTATTCTTGGCGGTGATAGCGTTAAGACCCCTGTAGTCAATACATGGACTTAATTCTCCGTTCTTCTTTTGCACAAAGAAGAACCCCGCCCCTGCTGGTGACACCGACTTCCTAATGAACCCTCTTGCCAGTTCTCCTGAATATACTGGGACATGGCCTCCTTCTCAGGAAGCGAGAGGGGGTAGACTCTCCCCCGAGGAGGTTCTGCTCCAGGCAAGAGATCAATAGGACAGTCGTAGGGGCGATGAGGTGGAAGAGTCTCCGCCGCCTTCTTGGAGAAAAGCATCTGCATATGACCAATAACACTGAGGAAGAGAAGTGAGATCTACGGGTATCTCTGTGGTGGTGACCTGAACGCACTCCCTAACACACCTGCCTTTACATGAATCACCCCAACCCAGTATCCTCCCAGAGGACCACTCAATATGGGGAGAATGGTAACGGAGCCAATGTACTCCCAGCAACACCTCGTCTATTCCCTCAGGCAGGACAAGAAAAGAAATACTCTCCTGATGGGAAGGGGATATAGATAAAGTGAGAGCGATCGTCTGGTGAGTGATTTGTGAGGGCAGAGTTGATCCATTCACTACTCGCACAGTCACCGGTTTGGCGAGCATCACCAGAGGTATAGTGTGGCGGAGAGCAAATGCAGAGGACATGAAATTCCCCTCGGCTCCAGAATCCACACAGAGCTCGGCGGTGAGCGTGGATGGACCTACTGTAATTGTCCCCTTAAAGGACAACTTGGTGGAAAATGCCGCAGTGTCTAGTGAACCTCCTCCCAAGGTCATTAGACGCGACCGTTTTCCCGACCGCTGTGGACATTTGTTGGCATAATGTCCTAACTGCTGGCAGATGTTACAGACCATGGGTACTCGAGCGGCCTGGGACTTAGGTCCTGCTTGAGAAACCTCCATGACCTCATGGGAGTCGGGCACCTGGCTGGAAGATTCTAGAGGTCTGGCGAAGGTGGGAGCCAGATGAAACCTCTGCCTACACTGGACCCGCTCCAACCTCCGCTCGTGAAAACGGAGGTCGATGCGGGTAGATATGGCGATAAGCTTCTCCAGTGTGGCGGGAATCTCCCTGGTAGCCAAGGCGTCTTCACATGGCCCGCTAGTCCTCTCCAAAACACGGGAATGAGGACTTTTATCGGCAGTCAACTCCAAGGACAGAGTCCGAAATTGGACAGCAAAACAGCTGACCAAGGACGAACCTCGTGAACTTGCCAGAAGTTGGAGTGCCGCATTGTGGGTAAACCTGAGGTCCTAGAAAGACCTTTTTTAGAGCCTCCAGAAAACGAGGAGACTCCGCACCACCGGTCGTCACGCTCCCTCAGCGGGGTGGCCCACTCCAACGCTCTGCCCGACAGAAAGATATTACAAAGCCCATTGTGCTCGATCCGTGGGGAAACGTGCAGCCAGAAGCTCGAGTGTATAGAGCACTGACTCTATACAACTAGGGCGCAGTCTAGCATTGAAAGCGAACCCTGTTACGTCACAGAGCCGCTGAGACAAACTTCTGTGTCCTGTCAGGCACCCAGTTAACTGCTAAGCGAACATAGAACGTGATCATGCGCTAATGTCCTCGCGGGATTCACCCGCAATCTATGGCGTCTGAACGCCAGGCCCTGAATACGGCAATCAAACTCCTCACCGGTTATGCCGGTAATCTAGGGGCTTATTTCAGCCGGGCCCTAACCACACACACGCATGACCACACTGGCGCTAAGCATATAATGGTTGACACTAGCGCATGGCGGCCCAGCCATGCCACCCTTTAATAGCAACAGCTACAGGACCTGCCAGAAACAAGGACCAATGAAACTGTTCCAGAACACCAGTAGTCACAGGACCTTCCTGGCGGACCAACAGGAGCTGCTGCAGTACCTGAGCATGTGACCCCTGATCTCCAATGAGAGATCTCACCCTGGGCATGCTCAGAAGGGAAAAACAAGGACTTTGTCCTAAAGACGTCTGCTCACCGCTAACCAGTACTGGCCACAACAGCAGAGTCTGGAGATGCAGCAGCAATCCTCTGCACACTGTTAGACTGGGCGAGATGCTGGGACTGACATCTAAGCTGAGCAGAGTCCACTGCGGCCGGAGACAAATGGAGACCGCAGCCGGGATGGTTCAAATATTCCCCTTGTGCAGAAGTGGGAACTTGACCCCTAACAGACCTTTTCTTACTTTTGCCTGCAAAAAACTCTTACTGTTTCTCTTATTCATTCTCGTCTGGACTATTTTAACTCTCTACTAATCGGTCTTCCCTCTTACCAAACTCTCTACTCTCCAATCTGTCTTGAATGCTGCAGCCAGGAGCGTATTCCTCACCAACCATTACACCGATGCCTCTACCTTGTGCCAGTCATTGCACTGGTTATCCATCCACTTCAGAATTCAATATAAACTTATTACTCTCACCCACAAAGCACTCCATGGTTCAGCACCACCCTACATCTCCTCATTCGTCTCAGTCTACCACCCTACCCTTGCCCTCTGTTCTGCTAATGACCAGATGTTAACATCCTCAATGATGAGAACCTCTCACTCCCATCTCAAGACTTCTCACGTGCTGCACCAATTTTTGGAATGCACTACCCAGGATAATTTGATTAATCCTGAATACCCACAATTTTAAGCGTGCCCTAAAAACGCATTTCTTCAGACTGGCCTACCGCCTCAACACATTAATCTAACTATCCCATTCAAAATTTTCACCATAACCAGGTTCCTCGTATCATGTTCTCACATGCTTTATGCATTTAAAAGCCCTCTGTGTCTATACTGTTACTTATTCAAGCTGATAACCGGTTCATGCAGCATTACATGAACACTCGATTTCTTACATTATGGCTGGTCAGAGCAATGAAAGCAATTGTTACTATCCACCTTTCGTGTCTCCCCTATTTCCTCATAGATTGTAAGCTTGTGAGCAGGGCCCTCATTCCTCTTGGTATCCGTTGATTTATGTGATTATTGCTATGATGTAATGTCTTTTGTCTGTACAATTCCCCTTTAAAATGTAAAGTGCTGCTGAAAGTGTTGGCGCTGTTTAATTAAAATGATTATTATTATTATTATTATCACGGTGTGGAGATGCTCAGTGACACTGCTGTCATGGTAGTGCTGTCACATCATCTCTTTGTGGTGAGCCAGGTGACCCTGTTGATTGCGAGGGGGGGGAAAGGCTGAAACCACAGCAGAAGAGAGAGCCAGAGGAGCCTCAGATCTTCCCTGGTTTTTCAGTTGTGTACTTCACTGCAGCTCATGCTTTGAATTCAGATACCTCATAATGCAAGTGGTGTTCAGGTTTAGAACATTTAGGTCTCACTTCAGGCTCTGACCGTACAGTGTGCACACCACCCGTCTCTTGTTGTCAGCACATTGCCTGAAGAAATGGGAGCTTCTTTGAACTGGCTTTGGTGTGCTCAGTTCGTCGTCGCGATGAGCACTAGCAGTTGACATATTGGCTAGGGGTCAATCACTGTGCTTTTGCACCCTCTACTGTACATCTTTTGCTGTGAAGCTGGGGCAGCATGGCCACCTCCAGTTGCTACGAACAGCGCACAACACACGGATGGCCTATACTCCATGTGGGGTCTAGGACCTCATCATCCCCCACATATTGCTTCACCCACTCCTCATCATTGCCCTCCTTGCTGGTTGCGGATTTAGATGCTTTTCCGCAGCGTTTTTGGACACGTGGAATTGCATGAAATCCGCAGTGTAGTGCACAGCCAATGTAATTCAATGTGAAATGAAGAATTGCTGTGCACATCTCTCTCTCTCTCTCTCTCTCTCTCTCTCTCTCTCTCTCTCTCTGTGTAGTGCACAGCCAATGTAATTCAATGTGAAATGAAGAATTGCTGTGCACATCTCTCTCTCTCTCCTCTCTCTCTCAGTGTAGTGCACAGCCAATGTAATTCAATGTGAAATGAAGAATTGCTGTGCACATCTCTCTCTCTCTCTCTCTCTCTCTCTCTCTCAGTGTAGTGCACAGCCAATGTAATTCAATGTGAAATGAAGAATTGCTGTGCACATCTCTCTCTCTCTCTCTCTCTCTCTCTCTCTCTCTCTCTCAGTGTAGTGCACAGCCAATGTAATTCAATGTGAAATGAAGAATTGCTGTGCACAGCTCTCTCTCTCTCTCAGTGTAGTGCACAGCCAATGTAATTCAATGTGAAATGAAGAATTGCTGTGCACATCTCTCTCTCTCTCTCTCTCTCTCTCTCTCTCTCCAGTGTAGTGCACAGCCAATGTAATTCAATGTGAAATGAAGAATTGCTGTGCACAGCTCTCTCTCTCTCCTCTCTCTCAGTGTAGTGCACAGCCAATGTAATTCAATGTGAAATGAAGAATTGCTGTGCACATCTCTCTCTCTCTCAGTGTAGTGCACAGCCAATGTAATTCAATGTGAAATGAAGAATTGCTGTGCACAGCTCTCTCTCTCTCTCAGTGTAGTGCACAGCCAATGTAATTCAATGTGAAATGAAGAATTGCTGTGCACATCTCTCTCTCTCTCTCTCTCTCTGTGTAGTGCACAGCCAATGTAATTCAATGTGAAATGAAGAATTGCTGTGCACAGCTCTCTCTCTCTCTCTCTCTCTCTCAGTGTAGTGCACAGCCAATGTAATTCAATGTGAAATGAAGAATTGCTGTGCACAGCTCTCTCTCTCTCTCTCTCTCTCTCTCTCAGTGTAGTGCACAGCCAATGTAATTCAATGTGAAATGAAGAATTGCTGTGCACAGCTCTCTCTCTCTCCTCTCTCTCTCAGTGTAGTGCACAGCCAATGTAATTCAATGTGAAATGAAGAATTGCTGTGCACATCTCTCTCTCTCTCTCTCTCTCTCAGTGTAGTGCACAGCCAATGTAATTCAATGTGAAATGAAGAATTGCTGTGCACAGCTCTCTCTCTCTCTCAGTGTAGTGCACAGCCAATGTAATTCAATGTGAAATGAAGAATTGCTGTGCACATCTCTCTCTCTCTCTCAGTGTAGTGCACAGCCAATGTAATTCAATGTGAAATGAAGAATTGCTGTGCACAGCTCTCTCTCTCCCCTCTCTCAGTGTAGTGCACAGCCAATGTAATTCAATGTGAAATGAAGAATTGCTGTGCACATCTCTCTCTCTCTCAGTGTAGTGCACAGCCAATGTAATTCAATGTGAAATGAAGAATTGCTGTGCACAGCTCTCTCTCTCTCTCAGTGTAGTGCACAGCCAATGTAATTCAATGTGAAATGAAGAATTGCTGTGCACATCTCTCTCTCTCTCTCTCTGTGTAGTGCACAGCCAATGTAATTCAATGTGAAATGAAGAATTGCTGTGCACAGCTCTCTCTCTCTCTCTCTCTTCTCTCAGTGTAGTGCACAGCCAATGTAATTCAATGTGAAATGAAGAATTGCTGTGCACAGCTCTCTCTCTCTCTCTCTCTCTCTCAGTGTAGTGCACAGCCAATGTAATTCAATGTGAAATGAAGAATTGCTGTGCACAGCTCTCTCTCTCTCCTCTCTCTCTCAGTGTAGTGCACAGCCAATGTAATTCAATGTGAAATGAAGAATTGCTGTGCACATCTCTCTCCTCTCTCTCTCTCTCTCTCTCTCAGTGTAGTGCACAGCCAATGTAATTCAATGTGAAATGAAGAATTGCTGTGCACAGCTCTCTCTCTCTCTCCAGTGTAGTGCACAGCCAATGTAATTCAATGTGAAATGAAGAATTGCTGTGCACAGCTCTCTCTCTCTCTCAGTGTAGTGCACAGCCAATGTAATTCAATGTGAAATGAAGAATTGCTGTGCACATCTCTCTCTCTCTCTCTCTCTCTCAGTGTAGTGCACGGCCAATGTAATTCAATGTGAAATGAAGAATTGCTGTGCACATCTCTCTCTCTCTCTCAGTGTAGTGCACAGCCAATGTAATTCAATGTGAAATGAAGAATTGCTGTGCACAGCTCTCTCTCTCTCCTCTCTCTCTCAGTGTAGTGCACAGCCAATGTAATTCAATGTGAAATGAAGAATTGCTGTGCACATCTCTCTCTCTCTCTCAGTGTAGTGCACAGCCAATGTAATTCAATGTGAAATGAAGAATTGCTGTGCACAGCTCTCTCTCTCTCTCAGTGTAGTGCACAGCCAATGTAATTCAATGTGAAATGAAGAATTGCTGTGCACATCTCTCCTCTCTCTCTCTCTCTGTGTAGTGCACAGCCAATGTAATTCAATGTGAAATGAAGAATTGCTGTGCACAGCTCCTCTCTCTCTCTCTCTCAGTGTAGTGCACAGCCAATGTAATTCAATGTGAAATGAAGAATTGCTGTGCACATCTCTCTCTCTCAGTGTAGTGCACAGCCAATGTAATTCAATGTGAAATGAAGAATTGCTGTGCACATCTCTCTCTCTCTCTCTCTCTCTCTCTCAGTGTAGTGCACAGCCAATGTAATTCAATGTGAAATGAAGAATTGCTGTGCACATCTCTCTCTCTCTCTCTCTCTCTCTCTCTCTCTCTCTCTCTCAGTGTAGTGCACAGCCAATTCAATGTGAAATGAAGAATTGCTGTGCACAGCTCTCTCTCTCCCTCTCTCTTTCTCTCTCTTCCCCAGAGCATGCTTTACAGCATAGCAAAATCGCATTACAATTTAATAAAAAATTAGGGTATGCTGCAGCAGGCTGTTAGGGCACGCTGCACCAGGCTGTTATGGTACCGTGCACCAGGCTGTTAGGAAACGCTGCACCAGGCTGTTATGGTACCGTGCACCAGGCTGTTAGGGCACGCTTCGTCAGGCTCTGAATAAAATGGCGGCGCAACCTGTAATCTGGCATTTATACATTATACAATACTTGGCATGGCTGTGATGGCTTCGGAAGTGCCCATGGCCTTAAAGCTTCTTAATTGGCTATGCTGCAGCCTTTCAACAAACTTTATTCGACACCAAACCCAAACAGCAAAACAAACTTCTGGAAAAAAGTCAGTGTTTGAAGTTCGGCACCGGACTCTGTGTATCCAGTGTGAACCCCAAACTTTACAGTTCGGGTTGCTTATACCTATGAATGATTAGCCCTGGAAGAGAAAGAACCCGATGTCTCTGACAACATACTGTATATTACAACCTTTTTTCATATTCCCTTGTACTATTGATTGTTGAAAAAAATAGGTATTAAACAATGGTTACTCTTTAGATGCAAATCATTCTAGATTCTAGATTTTGTGTTTTTTAACATAATAAACGCTTTATGAAACTCTTTGACCACAAATCATGTACAATTTTGGTCTTACAGGCCCAATTAACAGTTTACTAGCCTTGAAAATGTACAGTACTCTCTTGCTTTATATTATAAAACACAATGTCTGTATTTAGCAAAAATGTACACTTACTACTAAGAACTTTACACTTTGTACAACTATAACCCCATGTATCTTTACGTAATCAGCAGCACAGTCATGCGTAGTAACTATTCTTTATTTACTATCATCTTTTCTCATGAATTATGTAATTGAACAATTTGCAGGCTAGCCATATCTGTCACTAACCAGCAGGCAGTAATTGTATGCTTCTAAACTGAGTAGCTGTGGACAAATGTTTTGAGAATAACACAAATTTTGGTTTTCACAACCTTTGCTTTCTCAGTGTTTTTATATATTTTAAAATGCATCTATGGTTTATGATACACAGTTATAAGAATTTCATAAAATTTTAAACTTTTAACCCTTTCTGCCCCCAAGCCTGTTTTCACCTTCATGACCAGGCCAAATTTTACAATTCTAACCAGTGTCACTTTATGAGATACCAACTTTGGAACGCTTCAATGGATCCCTGTGATTCTGGGACTGTTTTCTCGTATTGTACTTTATGATAGTGGTAAAATGTCTTTGCTATGACTTGTGTTTATTTGTGAAAAAAAAATTGGCAAAAATGTTCAAACTTTCCATTTTTATGTCTTTAAATCAGAGACACACAAAATAGTTAATAAATAAAATTTCTCACATGTCTACTTTACATCAGTACGATTTTTGAAACATAATTTTTTTTATTAGGATGTTATAAGGGTTAAAAATTGACCAGCAGTTTCTAATTTTTTCAACAAAATTAACTAATCTAACTAATCCATTTTTTTAGAGACCACATTACATTTGAAGTCACTTTGAGGGGTCTATATGACAGAAAATACCCAAAAGTGACACCATTCTAAGAGCTGCATCCCTCAAGCTGCTCAAAACCACGTTCAAGAAGTTTATTAAGCCTTTAGGTGCTTCACAAAAATTTTTAGAATGTGGAAGGAAAAAATAAACATTTAACTTTTTTCACAAAAATTTTACTTTAGACCTAAGCTTTTTTTATTTTCTCAAGGGTAACAGGAAATAATGGACCTCAAAATGTATTGGGTTCATGGCAGGGCTTGGGGGGGAAGGAGCACCATTTGACTTTTTGATTGTAAAATTTGCTGGGATAATTATGCCATGTCACATTTGGAAGCCCCTGATGTGCCTAAACTGTGGAAATACCCACAAGTGACACTTTTTGGAAACTAGACCCCTCAGGGAACTTATCTAGACGTGTGGTGAGCATTTCGAACACCCAGGTGCTTCTCAGAGGTTTATAACAGAGGTGTGAAAAAAAAAATAACATTTCTCACACAAAAATTTTTTTTTAGTCCCAATTTTTTGTTTTCACAAGGAAACAAGAGAAAATGAACCCAAAAATGTGTTGTGCAATTTCCCCTGAGTAGACAGATACCCCATATGTGGTGAAATGCTACTGTTTGGGTACACAGCAGGGCTCAGAAAAGAAGGAGAGAATTTTTTATGGAACACAGATTTTAATAGAACGGTCTGCAGGTGTCATGTTTGGAGAGTCCCTAGACAGTGGAAACCCCCATAAGTGACACCATTCTGGAAACTAAACCCCTCAAGGAATGTATATAGAAGCTTCACAGAAGTTTATAATGTAACCAATTTTTTATTTTTACAAGGGTAACTGGAGAATGGACCAAAAAATTTGTTGTGCAATTTCTCCTGAGTACGCTGATACCTCATATGTGGTCGAAAACTACTTTTCAGGCACAGTGCAAAGCTCAGAAGGGAAGGAGCAACATATTGGAGTTCAGCTTTTGCTGGACTGGTTTGAGGGTGCAATTTCACATTGGCAGAGCCCCTAAGGTGCCATAACAACAGAACCCCATAAGAGAAACCATTTTACAAGCTACACTATTCTAACACTAGACCTTGCCCTATCCTAGATCTCCTCATACCTTACCAAATGTACATTTAGTGTTTCCTACTCCCACACTACCTCCTCATCTCGCCCTCTCACTGTTGGCGTCTCTCAAGGCTCTGTCCTAGGATCCTTACTCTTCTCCATCTATACCCTTGGCCTGGAACAACTCATAAAGTCTTGTGGCTTCCAGTACCATCTATATGCTGATGTCACTCAGATCTACCTCTCTGGCCCAGATGTCACCTCTCTGCTGTTCAGAATCCCAGAGAGTCTATCAGTCATATCCTCGTTCTTTTCCTCAAGCTCAATATGGACAATTTTGAACTAATTATCTTTCCTCCATCTTGCATATCTTCCCTACCTGATCCATTGATCACATTAAATGACATCACACTTACCCCTGTACCAGAAATCTGCTACCTTGGAGTAACCCTTCACTCTGCCCTGTCCTTCAAATCATGCATCCAAGTTCTCGCCACCTCCTGTCGCCTCCAGCTCAAAAATATTTCCATAAACCATCCTTAGCTCAACCTTCAATCTACTAAAATGCTTGTACATGCCTAATTGTCTACCGCCTCGACTACTGCAACATCCTCCTCTGTGGCCTACCTTCTAACACTCTCACCTCTCCAGTCCATCCTTAACTCTGCTGCCTGACTAATTCATCTCTCTCCTCACTACACTCCTGTTTCCCCCTTTACAAATCCCTTCACTAGCTCCCAATTTCCCAGCGTATCCAGTTCAAACTACTAACACTGACCTACAAAGTCATCCATAACCTTTCTCCTCCATATATCTCTAAACTAATCTCCCAATATCTTCCCTCACATAATCTCCGAACCTCCCAAGACCTCCTTCTCTCCTCCACACATATTCGTTCCTTACCCAATCGCCTTCAAGACTTCTCTTGAATATCCCCCGTCCTCTGGAATTCTGTGCCCAAACAAGTTCGATTATCCAACACATTCGAATCCTTCAGACAAACCTGAAAACCCATCTCTTCAAGAAAACTTACAACCTGCAATGACCATGCTGCCACCTCAACAGCATCGGAGCTACTGCAATCTCCAACCTACTGCCTCCTTCCCCATAATCCTGTACAATGTAAGCCCAAGGGCAGGGTCCTCTTCCCTCTGTACAATTCTACCATTGTTAGTTTGCCTACTGTTAGTTTTGTGCTGTGTTGTGTATAAATATGTGATTCTTCAGCTTTTGTTTTAGTCTTTGCCTGATGAAGAGACCTGAGTAGTCTCGAAAGCTTGCAATTTGTTACCATCTTTTCAGTTAGCCATTAAAAGGTATCAACCACTGAGGACTCTCAAGTCTAAATATTTTTCTACTGTTAGTGTTATTTGTATTTTGATGTAAACCCTTCTCATGTACAGCACCATGGAATCAATGGTGCTATAGATATAATTAATAATAATAAATAATAATAAACTACACCTCTGAATAAATTCATTCAGGGGTGCAGTGATCGTATTGACACCACAAATGGGTCACAGAATTTTATACCATTGGACAGTGAAGAAAAAAAAATTAAATTTTCACCACCAAAATTTTGTTTTAGCCCCAGATTTTACATTTTTCCACTGGAAAATGTGTAAAAATGGCACCAAAATTTGTCACACAATTTCTGCTGAATGCAGAAATACCATATATGTCTGTACAATACTGCTTAGCCATACGGCGAGACATGAGAGCGATGGAGTGCTATTTTACCCTCCTACAGTAGAGCGCAGATTTTCCTTGAATAGTTTGAGGACTCCATATGCAAAGCCTCTAAGTGCTAGAAAAGCAAAACCCCCTCAAGTGAGCTTATTTTTGAAGTAACACCCCTTTTGGAATTTACAGGTGTAGTGATGATTTTGACTCCATGGGTTTTTTTCCAGAAACAAGCAGCAGTGGATGTTGCTGAGTGAAAACTGCCATTAAAGTGACCAGTACATTGTGCCCATGTCATACTTCTGGAGACACGCACACATAAATCAGGCAGGCTTTCATCGCTACATAAATGCCAAACTTGTGGATGCTAAATGTGATTTAGGCACACTGTGGGACTCATAAGGGAGGGGGCATTTGGACTTGGGAGCGCAGAATTTGCTGAATTTCTTTTTGGGGGGTGAGGAGCCATTTCGTTTTTCCAGAGCCTTTGTAACGAGGAAGCCACCTATATTTCCATTGACAGATGATGGACCTGAGTGGGGACTTTCTCTGTGGATGGAGTTGAATATGTTATTGGGAACATTTTACATAATGTTTTGGATCACTTTTATCCTGTGCTCTACATTGAGCATTTACTTTGGGGTTTACATCTAATTTTCTGAGTGACGTGATTCAGATGAAACTCCCGAAGGGTCCATATACTACAAAAAGGCAGCAGAGTTACCCCTGTTTAGTGATGTCCTTTTTTCAGAAGTGCACAAAACTGTGGCGGACTGTGTTTTTATGCACATCTATTTTCTATTATCTAGTTTTTTCATTTTCATTTTTTCCTCCCCTTCTTCCAAAAGCTATAACGTTTTTATTTTTCTGTCAATATGGCCATGTGAGGGCTTGTTTTTTGAGGGACAAGTTGTTCTTTTGAACGACACCATTTGTTTTGCCATATAGTGTACTGGAAAACAGGAAAAAAAAATTTTGTGCAATTCCACAATTGTTTTTTGTTTTGCTATTTTATCATGTTCACTAAATGCTAAAACTGACCAGCCATTATGATTCTCCATGTCATTATGAGTTTGTAGATACCAAACATGTATACGTTCTTTTTTTTTTGAGGCGAAAAAAAAATCCAAAGTTTCTAAAGAAAAGTCGCCATTTTCCGAGACTTGTAGTGTCTCCATTTTTTGTGATCTGAGACTGGGTGAAGGCTTATTTTTGGCGTGCCGAGCTGACATTTTTATTTATACCATTTTGATGTAGATATAATCTTTTGATTGCTCGTTATTGCATTTTAACCCCTTCCCGACCCATGACGCCTACGTCGGCGTCATGAAAACCAGTGGCATCCCGACCCATGATGCCAACGTAGGCGTCATGGTATAAATCATGTTCCTGCGGGTCGGGTGACCGGGGTCACTGAAAGGTCACCCGACCCGCAGTAAGAAGACCCTTTGTGCATCACCACAGTGGGGTGGCTTAACCTCCACGTGGCTACGATCGCTCTGATTGGCTGTGAAAAGTGAAACAGCCAATCAGACCGATTTGTAATATTTCACCAATGAAATTTGTGAAATATTACAATCCAGCCATGGCCGATGCTGCAATAGCATCTGCCATGGCTGGACACCGAGTTCCCACCTCCCCACACCGAATGACGGCGGTGATCGGCCGCCGCCACCGATTCATGGCAGCGATCGGTCACCGCCGTTACTATCTGCTGCCCTGCGCTCCGGTCCTCTCCCCTCCGCTCCGGTCCGCTCCCCCGCCTTAAGATCACCCCCCCGTCTCTTCTCACCTCCCCCAGTCTTCTGGCTCCCGTGGATCAGTCCCGGTGTCCGACCGGGACTCTGCATGGGCGCCGCCATCTTGGAAAATGGCGGGCGCATGCGCAGTGCACCCGCCAGCCGGCGCATGCGCACTGCGCCTTCCAAAGTCCAAAAAATTATTTTGATCACTGTGATAAACTCTCACAGTGATCAAAATAAAAAATGTAACTAAACACCCACTTTATCACCCCCATAGGTAGGGACAAAAAATAAAATATATTTTTTTTCTATTAGGGTTAGAATTACAGTTAGGGTTAGGTTAGGGTTAGCCTTAGGGTTAGGGTTAGCATTAGGGTTAGGCTGGATTTATATCGCATTATGGCAGTCCGTTAGACGGACTGCGTTACACCGCGGTATATTGCGGTGTAACGCAGTCCGTTAACACTACCATTCACCCCATATGCGGGCGCATCGCAACACATGTCGTAAAGCGGCATGCGTTCGCGACGTGCCGTCATTCAGTGACGGAGCCTCGGACACGGGCTGCAGCATCTGGGCTCCGTCACCGCTAGCACAGATGAATCATCTGCTGATTCCTCTGCGCTAGCGGGTATAGCATAGCGCGATCGCGTTATGTTACACTGTTACCAGCCTGTCAACGCTATGTGTTGAACGGACTGGTAAAACGTAATGTGAAGCTAGCATTAGGGTTAGGTTAGGGTTAGGACTAGGGTTAGCATTAGGGTTAGGGTTAGGCTGGATTCATATCGCGTTATGGCAGTCCATTAGACGGACTGCATTACACCACGGTATAACGCGATGTAACGCAGTCCGTTAACGCTGCCATTCACCCACATTTGAGGGCGCATCGCGACGCATGCCGTAAAGCGGCATGCGTTTGCGACGTGCCGTCATTCAGTGAAGGAGCCTCGGACGTGGCCTGCAGCACCTGGGCTCTGTCACCGCTAGCACAGACGAATCATCTGCTGATTCCTCTGCGCTAGCGGGTATAGCATAACGCGATCGCGTTATGCTATACCGTTACCAGCCCATCAGCGCTATGTGTTGAACGGGCTGGTAAAACGTAATGTGAACCTAACCTTTAGCATTAAGGTTAGAATTAGGGTTAGGGTTGGAATTAGGGTTACGGTTAGAATTAGGGTTAGGGTTGGAATTTGGGTTAGGTTTGAAATTAGGGTTACAGTTAGAATTAGGGTTAGGGTTGGGGTTAGGGTTATGGTTAGGGTTGGGATTATGGTTAGGGGTGTGTTGGGGTTAGGGTTTGGATTAGGGTTAGAGGTGTGTAGGAGTTAGGGTTGTGTTTTGGGGTGTGTTGGGGTTAGGGTTGGAGTTAGAATTGAGGGGTTTCCACTATTTAGGCACATCAGGGGGTCTCCTAACGCGGCATGGTGCCACCATTGATTCCTGCAAATTTTGTGTTCAAAAAGTCAAACAGTGCTCCCTTTGTTTCGAGTCCCGACGTGTGCCCAAACAGTGGTTTTACCCCCACATATGGGGTATCAGCATACTCAGGAAAAATTGCACAACAACTTTGGGGGTCTAATTTCTCCTGTTACACTAGGGAAAAAAATTGGGGAATAAAAGATCATGTTTGTGGAAAAAAAATGATTTTTTCTTTTCACAGCTCTGCATTATAAACTTCTGTGAAGCACGTGGGGGTTCAAGGTGCTTACCACACATCTGGATAAGTTTCTTGGGGGGTCTAGTTTCCAAAATGGGGTCACTTGTGGGGGGTTTCTACTGTTTAGGCACATCAGGGACTCTGCAAACGTAATAAGATGCCCGCAGACCATTCCATGAAGTCGGCATTTCGAAGCGTCACTACATCCCTTCCGAGCCCCAACGTGTGCCCAAACACTGGTTCCCCCACATTTGGGGTACCGCATACTCAGGTCAAACTGGACAACAACTTTTGGGGTCCAATTTCTCCTGTTACCCTTGTGAAAATAAAAAATTGTGGGCTAAAAATTCATTTTTTGAGGGAAAAAAATGATTTTTTATTTTCATGGCTCTGGGTTATAAACTTCTGTGAAGCACTTGGGGGTTCAAAGTGCTCACTACACATCTAGATAAGTTCCTTGGGTGGTCTTGTTTCCAAAATGGGGTCACTTGGGGGGTTTCCACAGTTTAGGCACATCAGGGGCTCTGCAAATGTAACATAAAGCCCGCAGACCATTCCATCAAGTCGGCATTTCAAAACGTCACTACTTCCCTTCCGAGCCCCGACGTGTGCCCATACAGTAGTTTTCTCCAACATATGGGATATCAGTGTACTCAGGACAAATTGGACAACAACTTTTGGGGTCTAATTTCTCCTGTTACCCTTGGTAAAATAAAAAAATTGGGGACTAAAAGATCATGTTTGTGGAAAAAATATGATTTTTTATTTTCATGCCCGGGCGTTATAAACTTGTGTAGCCCTTGGGGATTCAAAGTGCTCACCACACATCTAGATAAGTTCCTTGTGGGGTCTAGTTTCCAAAATGGGGTCACTTGTGGGAGTTTCTACTGTTTAGGCACATCAGGGGCTCTGCAAACGTAACATGACGCCCGCAGACCATTCCATCAAGTCGGCATTTCAAAACGTCACTACTTCCCTTCCGAGCCCCAACGTGTGCCCGAACAGTGGTCCCCCACATATGGGGTACCAGTGTACTCAGGACAAACTGTACAAGAACTTTTGGGGTCCAATTTCTCCTGTTACCCTCTTGAAAATAAAAAATTGTGGGTTAAAAAAATATGTTTTTGAGGAAAAAAATGATTTTTTATTTTCACAGCTCTGCATTATAAACTTCTGTGAAGCACGTGGGGGTTCAAGGTGCTCACCACACATCTGGATAAGTTTCTTGGGGGGCCTAGTTTCCAAAATGGGGTCACTTGTGGGGGGCTTCTACTGTTTTGGCACATCAGGGACTCTGCAAACGTAACAAGATGCCCGCAGACCATTCCATGAAGTCGGCATTTCAAAGCGTCACTACATCCCTTCCGAGCCTTGACGTGCACCCAAACAGTGGTTCCCCCCCACATATGGGGTACCAGCGTACTCAGGACAAACTGGACAACAACTTTTGTGGTTCAATTTCTCCTGTTACCCTTGTGAAAATAAAAAATTGTGGGCTAAAAAATCATTTTTTGAGGGAAAAAAATGATTTTTTATTTCACGGCTCTGCGTTATAAACTTCTGTGAAGCACCTGGGGGTTCAAAGTGCTCACTGTGCATCTAGATAAGTTCCTTAGGGGGTCTAGTTTTCCAAAATGGGGTCATTTGTGGGGGAGCTCCAAAGTTTAGGCACACAGGGACTCTCCAAATGCAATATGGCAACCGCTAAATATTCCAGCATATTTTCCATTCAAAAGTCAAATGGCTCTCCTCCCTTCTGAGCCCTGCCGTGCGCCCAAACAGTGGTTTGTGACCACATATGTGGCACCTGCATACTCAGGAAAAACTGGACAACAACTTTTGGGGTCCAATTTATCCTGTTACTCTTGGGAAAATAAAAAATAGCGGGCTAAAAAATGATTTTTGAGGAACAAAAATGATTTTTTTATTTTCACTGCTCTGCGTTTTAAAACTTCTGTGAAGCACTTGGGGATTCAAAGTGCTCACTACACATCTAGATAAGCTCCTTGGGGGTATAGTTTCCAAAATGGGGTCAATTGTGGGGGGTTTCTACTGTTTAGGCACATCAGGGGCTCTGCAAATGCAACATGATGCACGCAGAACATTCCATCAAGTCTGCATTCCAAAATGGCGCTCCTTCCATTCTGAGCTCTCCCATGCGCCAAAACAGTGGTTCCTCCCCACATTTGGGGTATTGGTGTACTCAGGACAAATTGCACAACAACTTTTGTGGTCCAATTTCTCCTGTTACCCTTGTGAAAATAAAAAATAGGGGGCTAAAAAATCATTTTTGAGGAAAAAAATTATTTTATTATTTATACTGCTCTGCGTTATAAACTTCTGTGAAGCACTTGGGGTTCAGAGTGCTCACAACACATCTAGATAAGTTCCATAAGGAGTCTAGTTTCCAAAATGGTGTCACATGTGGGGGGTTTTCACTGTTTAGGTACACTGGGGCTCTCCAAACGTGTCATGGTATCCGCTAACGATTGGAGCTAATTTTCCATTCAAAAAGTCAAATGGTGCTCCTTCCCTTCTGGGCCCTGCTGTGCGCCCAAACAGTGGTTTATGACCACATATGAGGTATCTGTGTACTCAGGATAAATTGCCAAACAAATTTTAGGATCCATTTTATCCTGTTGCCATGTGAAAATGAAAAAAACTGAGACTAAAAGAATTTTTTTGCGAAAAAAAGTACTTTCTTTTTTTTAAGGATCAATTTGTGAAGCACCTGGGGTTCAAAGTGCTCACTATGCATCTAGATACGTTCCTTGGGGGGGTCTAGTTTCCAAAATGGGGTCACTTGTGGGGGAGCTCCCAAAGTTTAGGCACACAGGGACTCTCCAAATGCGACATGGCAACCGCTAAATATTCCAGCATATTTTCTATTCAAAAGTCAAATGGCGCTCCTTCCCTTCTGAGCCCTGCCATGCGCCCAAACAGTGGTTTATGACCACATATGAGGTATCGGTTGTACTCAGGAGAAATTGCCCAACAAATTTTTAGGATCCATTTTATCCTGTTGCCCATGTGAAAATGAAAAACTGAGGCTAAAATAAATTTTTTTGTGAAAAAAAAGTACTTTCTTTTTTTTACGGATCAATTCGTCAAGCACCTGGGGGTTTCAAAATGCTTACTATGCATCTATATAAGTTCCTTGGGGGTCTAGTTTCCAAAATGGGTCACTTGTGGGGGACCTCCAATGTTTAGGCACACAGGGACTCTCCAAATGCGACATGGCAAACACTAAATTATTCAGCAATTTTCCATTCAAAAAGTCAAATGGCGCTCCTTCCCTTCTGAGCCCTGCCGTGCGCCCAAACAGTGGTTTGTGACCACATATGAGGTATCTGTGTACTCAGGAGAAATTGCCCTACAAATTTTAGGATCCATTTTATCCTGTTGCCCATGTAAAAATGAAAAAATTGATGCTGAAAGAAATTTTTTGTTGGAAAAATTAAAATGTCCATTTTTTTCTTCCACGTTGCTTTAGTTCCTGTGAAGCACCGGAAGGGTTTAATAATCTTCTTGAATGTAGTTTTGAGTAGCTGAGGCGTGCAGTTTTCATAATAGTGTCA
>JARQOD010000005.1:319368452-319423440 GCA_033576555.1 Oophaga sylvatica | reverse complement strand
GCTCTATATACACCCCAGAAGCCTCAATATACACCCCAGAAGCCTCTATATACACCACAGCAGCCTCTATATACACCACAGCAGCAGCAGCCTCTATATACACCCCAGCAGCAGCCTCTATATACACCGCAGAAGCCTCTATATACACCCCAGCAGCCTCTATATACACCCCAGCAGCCTCTATATACACCCCAGCAGCCTCTATATACACCCCAGAAGCCCTATAAATACCCAGCAGCAGCCTATATACACCCCAGCAGCCTCTATATACACCCCAGCAGCCTCTATATATACACCCCAGCAGCCTCTATATACACCCCAGCAGCCTCTATATACACCCCAGCAGCCTCTATATACACCCCAGCAGCCTCTATATACACCCCAGCAGCCTCTATATACACCCCAGCAGCCTCTATATACACCCCAGCAGCCTCTATATACACCCCAGCAGCCTCTATATACACCCCATCAGCCTCTATATACACCCCATCAGCCTCTATATACACCCCATCAGCCTCTATATACACCCCAGAAGCCTCTACATACACCCCAGAAGCCTCTATATACACCCCAGCAACAGCAGCTTCTATATACACCCATAGTAGTAGGGAATGGGTGTGCACACAGGTCAGGTAGATGGACCTGTGAAGGTTCCACAATAACTAGAAGAGTATAATTCACCGCACACACAAAAGGAAGAAATAATATTGATGCCAAAAAGTGATATTTATTACAGTTCTCCACTTTCAAACTTGTAGTGCCACATACATAATATAGGTAAAGGAATTGAATACCCATACATAAACTCATACCCGACATTTCGATACTCCCGTATCTTAGTCATGGGGTACTGTAGAGAGATCAAAGAAAACAAGCAGTAAGATATAACGTAAAGACATATGTACAGAAAATGACACATAAAATAATATATACACATATATATACATAATTACATATATACAAAATTTCAGTAGTAATGGTAGTCTAGAGTTGAAGCATGAAAGATCACTGCATAATGTCAGATAAAACAGAAATGTGTCGCTGCATTATATCAGATAATATTATCACTGCATAATATCAGATAAAGCAGAAATGTAACAATATGTAAGCAGTAGCAGTATTTAATTCAGTATAATCGATTGCAAATCGTTTAGTAATTAGGTTCAAAATACACTGGAGAAAAGTGCAAGGAGATTATAAAGTACCTTAGAAATGGGTATTATAAGACTAGGGCACTAGATGGAGACAGAATTAGATGCCCCTGTAGGCGGTTCCCAGGTACTAGGATAAAGAAGAGGTACACAGTGCATGAATATATAGAAAGAAACATCATCTAATGTCGCCGTCACTCCAGTAAGTATGCTTGTATTACCTGTCGCTATGACTAATGTAGTAAGGGCAGGAGGTGTTACAAATCAGAAGAGCAGTGTTGCTGGAGAAAAAAGAGAGTAGCTTGTGGTCATATTCGGTGCTGTCTATTAAGTGCACTTGTGCCCATGATGTGGTGTCAAAGAGTACCTGTTTGTGGGGTATTTAGAGTGGCGACGCTCCCGTGTCTTGCCACGGCTGCTGACTGCGGCTCTGTAAGAGAGCAGGGCAAGCCCTGTTTAAGAAGTCGCGCCGTGATAAGCCAGACCGGAAGTGCGTGGCAGGGACCGGAAGTGACATCGTGCAATGTCATGGAATGACTGCGCATGCGCGAAATGGTTCTCCATCGCCATGTTGGATACTGGCAAGGAGTAAATGGGCGTATAGGGAGGGGGAGAGCGGAGAAAATGTGTGCTGGCAGTTGTAAAGATAAAAGGGAGATGAATAGTACGAGAATCCAAAGGAAATGCAAGGAATGGACTAATAGATAGGGAGGTTATAAGGGCCCGCTGATTTCAAGGAGAAAAATTGGTAAGATAGAATTAAAAATAAGGGGAAATCTGCAAAAATTAAAAAATTAAAAAAGAAAAAATTAAAAATTGAGAAAATAAAATTAAAAAGGAAACAGAACTGACATTTTTTGGAATCTTGCAAGATTGTTGGGAATAAAAATGAAAATAACGTAAAACGTAAAAAGAGAGAAAATTAATAAAATAGAAAAAATCGAAAATAAAATAAGAAATTAAAATATCAAAGATTAAAATAAAAAATAAAAAATGAAGAATAAAAATAGAAATAAAAAATAAAAATAAAAAATAAAAATAAAAATAATGAAATAAAAATTGAAAAATAAAAAATTCAAAAAATGAAGTTTTTTCTATTTTATTAATTTTCTGTCCATGCGCTGCCCAATTTTTTTAACAGACTATGCACTGACTCAGAGTTTCATGGATCTCCACACATCGTCAAAATCCAAGTATGAGAGCCATAAGGCCACGGTCATACCTCAGTATTTGTAAGCCAGAACCAGGAGTGGAACAATCAAAGGAAAAATACTGTATAAAAGAAACACATCACCAGTTATGTATTTATCACCCACTCCTGGTTTTGGCTTAAAAATAATGAGGTATCCAAGAAGTATCGTTTCTCCTTGCGGACATTGACATGCTAAGCATGCCGAGATGAGTAGACTTAAAGCCGCAAGGTTCTTCTGGGAAATATGCAAATTTTGCATATGCAGAATGCAGTTCCAGTCCTCTTACTCTTTGAAGAGACAATTTGCAAATACTGATCTAAAATATTTACCAACTACTGAACATGTGCACGTGACCATATGCTCAATAGGTCCGTGTGCTGTCCAAATCAGGCAGCACACTGACACTTGACATGGATGTGTGAATGAAGGCTTACACAGTAATCACTGGGTACTCAGAAGGGGGGTTGTCAACTTGTTCTCAAGAAACCCCTTGATGGTGTTCACAGGAAACAAATACTTTAAAGAGAACCTGTCAGAAGAAGATCAGAATAGATCACAGCCTGAATGCACAATTGCAGCCAAGTATATTTTCCTCTGAAACACTCTACTTTTACTTTTCTGGTAAAATTTACGCCTCTAAGGGTTGTAAATTTTCATGAATTGGAAAAGTGGGCTTAACCATGCCCAGTCTCGTCTATGTTTTACTAGTCAAAATTTTTCGTCAGTTTTAACGTCAAAACTGCGTAAAAATTTTGAGACTTTTAAGGTGCTTTATGACTTAAAAAAGATTAATGAATACGCACCCAAAGGTAAATAGATTCTCAAAGTATATTTACTCTGAAACACCACAGGACTTACAGGTGCTTATAACAAAATTAGAATATCATCGAAAAGTTAATTTATTTCAGTTCTTCAATACAAAAAGTGAAACTCATACATTATATAGAGTCATTACAGAGTGATCTATTTCACCTGTTTATTTCTGTTAACGTTGATGATTATGGCTTAAAGCCAATGAAAACCCAAAACTCATTATCTCAGTAAATTAGAATACTTTATAACACCAGCTTCAAAAATGATTTTAACCCCTTAACCCCCAAGGGTGGTTTGAACGTTAATGACCGTGCCAATTTTTACAATTCTGACCCCTGTCTCTTTATGAGGTTATAACTCTGGAACGCTTCAACGGATATTCGCGATTCTGAGATTGTTTTCTCGTGACATATTGTACTTCACGTTAGTGGTAAAATTTCTTCGATATAACTTGCGGTTATTTTTGAAAAAAACGCAAATATGGTGAAAATTTTTAAAATTTTGCAATTTTCAAACTTTGAATTTTTATTCCCTTAAAACATAACAGAGAAATATGTCACACAAAATAGTTAAGAAATAACACTTCCCACATGTCTACTTTACATCAGCACAATTTTGTAACCAAATTTTTTTTGTTAGGAAATTATAAGGGTTAAAGGTTGACCAGCGATTTCTCATTTTTACAACAAAATTTACAAAGCCATTTTTTTTAGGGACCACCTCACATTTGAAGTCACTTTGAGGGGTCTATATGGCAGAAAATACCCAAAAGTGACACCATTCTAAAAACTGCACCCCTCAAGGTACTCAAAACCATATTCAAGAAGTTTATTAACCCTTCAGGTGCTTCACAGGAGCTGAAGCAACGTGGAAGGAAAAAATGAATATTTAACTTTTAGTCACAAAAATGATCTTTTACAAACTTTTTTTATTTTCACAAGGGTAAAAGGAGAAAATTGACAGAAAAAGTTGTTGTGCAATTTCTCCTGCGTATGCCAATACCCCATATGTGTGGGAAAACCACTGTTTCGGCACACGGTAGAGCTCGTAGGGTAAGGAGCGCCGTTTGACTTTTTCAAACCAAAATTGGCTGGAATTGAGATTGGACGCCATGTCGCGTTTGGAGAGCCCCTGATGTACCTAAACAGTGGAAACCCCCCACATGTGACCCCATTTTTGAAACCCCCTATCAAACTTATCTAGATCTGTTGTGAGCACTTTGAACCCTAAAGTGTTTCACAAAAGTTTATAATGCCTGGGTGTGAAAAAATTTTTTTTTCCACAAAAATGATTTTTTAGTCCCAAATTTTTGGTTTTTCCCAAGAAAATTGGACCAAAAAAGTTGTTGTCCAATTTTTCCTGAGTACACTGATACACTATATGTGGGGGGGGGGGAACTGTTTGGGCGCATGGCAGGGCTTGGAAAGGAAGTGATAACGTTTTGGAATACAGACGTTGATGGGGTCATGTTCCGTTTGCAGCGCCCCAGATGAGCCTAACAGTGGAAACCCCCCACAAGTGACCCCATTTTGGAAAATAGACCCCACAAGGAACTTATCTAGATCTGTGTTGAGCACTATGAACCCCCAAGTGCTTCACACAAGTTTATAATGCCCGGGCATGAAAATAAAAAATCCTATTTTTTTCCCACAAAAATTATCTTTTAGTCACCAATTTTTTATTTTCCCAAGGGTAACAGGAGAAATTGGACCACAAAAGTTGTACTATTTGTCCTGAGCACGCTGATACCCCATATGTGGGGGGGAACCACTGTTTGGGTGCACGGCAGAGCTCGAAATGGAAGGCGCACCATTTGACTTTTTCCAACCAAAATTGGCTGGAATTGAGATTGGATGCCATGTTGCATTTGGAGAGCCCCTGATGTGCCTAAATAGTGGAAACCCCCCAACATTTTGGAAACTAGACCCCCTAAGGAACTTATCTAGATCTGTGGTGAGCAATTTGAACCCCCAAGTGCTTCACACAAGTTTATAACGTAGAGTCATAAAATTAAAAAACATATTTTTTTCCACAAAAATGATCTTTTCACTCCAATTTTTATTTTTCCAAGGGTAACAAGACTCCAAAAGTTATTGTGCAATTTGTCCTGAGTATGCTGATACCCCATATGTGGGGGTAAACCACTGTTTGGGTGTATGGCAGAGCTTGGAAGGGAAGGAGCGCCGTTTGACTCTTTCGACGCAGAATTGGCTGGACGCCATGTCGTGTTTGGAGAGCTCCTGCTCTGCCTAAACAGTGGAAACCCCGACAAATGACACCATTTTTAAACTAGACCCCTCAAGGAACTTTTCTAGGTGTGTGGTGAGAACTTTGAACCCCCAGGTGTTTCACAAAAGTTTATAATGCCCAAGCAAGAAAATAAAAAAATCATATTTTTTCCACAAACATGATCTTTTAGTCCCCAACTTTTTATTTTCCCAAGGGTAACAGGAGAAATTGGACCCCAAAAGTTGTTGTCCAATTTGTCCTGAGTACGCTGATACCCAATATGTGAGAGAAAACTACTGTATGGGCACACGTTGGGGCTCGGAAGGGAAATAGTGACGTTTTGGATTGCAGACATTGATGGAATGGTCTGCGGGCGTCATGTCGCGTTTGGAGAGCCCCTGATGTGCTAAACAGTGGAAACCCCCCACAAGTGACCCATTTTGGATAATAGACCCCACAAGGAACTTATCTAGATGTGTGGTGAGCACTTTGAACCCCAAGTGCTTCACAGAAGTTTCTAACGTACAGCCGTAAAACAAAAAGATCATTTTTTTTTACAAATTTTTTATTTTCCCAAGGATAACAGAAGAAATTGCACCCCTAGAGTTATTGTGCAATTTGTCCTGTGTACGCTGATACCCCATATGTGGGGGTAAACTACTGTTTGGGCGCATGGCAGAGCTCAGAAGTGAAGGAGCACCATTTGACTTTTTCAAAGCAGAATTGACTGGAATTGAGATCAGACGCCATGTCACATTTGGAGAGCCCCTGATGTGCCTAAACAGCGGAAACCCCCAATCCTAACTCCAACCCAAACCCCAACACACCCCTAACCCTAGTCCCAACCCTAACCATAACCCTAACCACAAACCTAACCCTAACACACTCCTAACCCTAATCCCAACCCTAACCCTAATCCTAACTTTAGCCTCAACCCTAACCCTAACTTTAGCCGCAACCCTAACCTTAATGGGAAAATGGAAATAAATAACATTTTTTTAATTTTATTATTTTTCCCTAACTTAGGGGGTGATAAAGGGGGTTTGATTTACTATTTATAGCGGGTTTTTATGATTGGCAGCTGTCACGCTAAAAGACGCTTTTTATTGCAAAAAATAGTTTTTTGCATCACCACATTTGGAGAGCTATAATTTTTGCATATTTTGGCCCACAGAGTCATGTGAGGTCTTATTTTTTGCGATACGAGTTGAAGTTTTTATTGGTACCAATTTTCAGCACGTGACTTTTTTGATCGCTTTTTATTTCGATTTTTGGGAGGTTAGAATGAACAAAAATCAGCAATTCATGAATTTCTTTTGGGGGGGCGCTTATACCGTTCCGCGTGTGATAAAATTGATAAAGCAGTTTTATTCTTCGTGTCAGTACGATTGTGGCGATACCTCATTTATATAATTTTTTTATGTTTTAGCGCTTTTATAAAATAAAAATTATTTTATATAAAAAATAATTATTTTTTCATCGCTTTATTCTGCGAGCTATAACTTTTTTATTTTTTTGCTGATGATGCTGTCTGGTGGCTCATTTTTTGCGGGACAAAGTGACGTTTTCAGCGGTACCATGATTGGTTATATCGGTCTTTTTGATCGCGTGTTATTCCACTTTTTGTTCGGCAGTATGATGATAAAGCATTGATTTTTTGCTGTTTTTTATTTTTAAGGGGTTCACTAAAGGGGTTAACTAGTGTAACAGTTTTATAGGGGGGATTGTTACGGATGTGGCGATACCAAATATGTGTACTTTTATTGTTTTTTTTTTATTATTTACAGGAAGAAATGAATTTATTGGGGAATATTTTTTTTTCCTTTATTTTGGATTTTTTTTTACACTTGTGATTTTCAATTTTTTTACTTTTTCACTTTGTCCCAGGGTGGGACATCACAGAATGGGGTCAGATCGCTGGCGTGACAGTGTGCACAGCACTCTGTCACACCAGTGGTCGCTCTGGCACTGCTGCAGGCTTCTCAGTGCCTGCTCTAAGCAGGCACTGAGGACGCCGCCTCCCTGCAGGACCCGGTGGCCATCTTGGATCCAGGGCCTTGCAGGGAGGAAGGCCTCAGAAAAGCGCGGTCACATCGCGCTGTTCTGAGGGCCTCAGGGGAGCGCGCAGGGAGCCCCCTCCCTGCGCGATGCTCCCCTGTGCCCCCGGTACACCGCGATCATGTTTGATTGCGGTGTGCCAGGGGTTAATGTGCCGGGAGCGGTCCATGACCACTCCTGACACATAGTGCCAGGTGTCAGCTGTGATAATTAGCTGACACCCGGCAAAATTAACTCCCAGGTCACATGAACGGAATAGTACGCCTGATGACAGAAAGGGGTTAAAATTCAAAATGTTGGCCTACTGAAATGTATGTTCAGTAAATGCACTCAATACTTGGTCGGGGCTCCTTTTGCATCAATTTCTGCATCGATGTGGCGTGGCATGGAGGAGATCAGCCTGTGGCACTGATGAGGTGTTATGGAAGCCCAGGTTGATTTGATAGCAACTTTCACCTGGATTCACCGCGTACAAGAAGAAAATAGAAGTTGGCACTCCATTTCAATGCTGAAATAATATATTTATTGCACAAATAGAAAAAAAGAAGGATCCACATAAAAAAAGTTGACGTTTCAGCCTAGTTGGCCTTCCTCAGAACATATGGTGGATCAATGGTGAATAATAAATGCTGTATACTGTAAAGGCAGTGAAGCTGCAGAGAAAAGCACAACCGTACTGGTGAAAGCCCTTTCCCCAGCACCAATGTGCTTTTCTCTGCAGTGCGGGCTGTCTCATTTCTACTGTAGGCTTCACAGCCTTTACAGTATACAGCATTTATTATTCATGTCACCTTTTTTTATGTGGATCTTTCTGCTTTTTCTATTTGTGCAATAAATATATTATTTCAGCATTGAAAAGGAGTGCCAAGTTCTATTTTGTTCTTGTATATGGAGTGGAACCCTACTTGAGCACCCTATAAGAGTGCCACTTAAGCCTAATACAGACTATTTACACCATGTACAATACGTTGGACGGGTGAAATTTATCTTGCGGAGACTCACGTCTCCACAAGATAAATAGACATGCTGCAGTCTGGAAAGACAATGGTACAATGTTTCATATAAATTGTATTCAATATTTCATCATTTATATTAACTGACTACAACTGAATCGGGGTCGAGGGATGACCACAATCAGCAGACACACACACAGATTAGATAATATAAATTTAATATTTACTAACCAGTAGAGAGGGGCGACTTTGCCTTTTTTCAGGTTGAGTCGGGTTTCGACCACCCGACTTTCTCAAAAGTCGAGTCGAACGAGATCGGCCGACTAGCTCGCGGCAAAAGTCGGAGTTCGGCAAAAAAACGAAACCCGACCCCAATGCAAGTCAATGGGGAATAACATCCCCCCCACGTCCTCTTCCACCATACTTCCTCATGTTTGGGAAAATGTACCCAAAATACCAGCAGATATATGGTACTGTATCAGTAGCGTTCAGCTGTATACAGTGTTGGGGTAATTTTAAATCTCTGTATATATTTCCGGAGTAACACACAGATGCTCACTCAGTAAGGATTTGACCAGAATACAAAAAGCAGAAAAAGCGTACTGTATCAGAAGATGCCAGCTGTATACAGTGTAGGGGAAATTATAAATCTCTGCATATATTTCCGGAGTCACACACAGATAGCATGTATTTGTCCGTGAGACCAGCCGTCACACGTTAGTGTGTGAGGAGCGTACAGCTCTATACGGTGTGGGAAAAAATGAACGCTCAGTAACTGTGCAGAAAAAAAGAATTAAAGTATCAGTGCTGTGTAAAAAGCAGTCTGCACAGCAGTATACACACAGCAATACAGCTGTCAGGCGCCTAATAACCAGCGCTGCTGCACACAAGAAAATCCTCCCCTGTCACTGGCAGGCAGCCTAATAATCAGCTCTGCTGCACACAACCAAATCCTCCCGTCGCTGCACACTAACTGTACAGCACAATTGATATCAGCACAAGAACAGAAGAACTTCTCTTTCCAGCCCTAACTCTCTCCCTACTGATAAACAGCGTCAGCAACCTCTCCCTACTGTTAAGATCGGCAGAAGTAAAATGGCGGTCGGCGGTCAGGGCTTTTATAGACACTATGATGCCCCCCAAAGCAAGCCAATCACTGCAATGCCCTTCTCTAAGATGGTGGTGGACGCTGCCAATGTCATCTCATTGTACATCGTCACAGTGTACGTCCTTGCTCATTGGCTGAAAAAGGCGCCTGAAAGCATTTTGGGAAACTCGACTTTGGCGCTCGTTTTGACGACCGCATGGCCGACCTCTCGCTATGGTCGTGTTTCGGCCAACGAAACCCAACTTTGGCGAAAATCGGCGACTTTTGAATCTGACCGACCTGTTTCGCTCAACTCTACTAACGAGTTTATAAAATAAAGGAAAGGATGGTAGGTAAACAGCATATAAGTAAGAAATACAATGACAGCAGTTACTCTCAATAACACTGACTAAGAGTATATGCAGGTACACTTAAACAGAATCATGTTATCTAAGAGCAAAATGCAACGAGATTAGCTCTTTCTGTGCTTAAATCAATAAAACAACAGTGTTGTGCCAGTACTTTAGTAATCGTAAAACCAAGAAAAAGGGGGAAGCACAAAAGGGATCACCTTTTTAAAATATTTATTGAATAATCACAAAATACATGTGGATGAAAACACAGATCAAACAACTGCAAACAATTTAAAAGCCAATTGCTGATCAAATTTTGACCTTAAATAGAGGTCTTATCCCTAAATAGTCATATCACGTAAGCCATCACGACAATCAAAATGAGTACATTAGTGAAAAGCAATAATTAATAATAATTATTAACATCAATACAAAATACCAATATTAATACTGAATACCTATATGGATGGTGTGCTGCCAGCCAAAAAGGGGACAAATAGTGAACTGCAATAATTATAAAAACAACCTATAGAAAATGCAATTGGATCGCCTGCCAGGGCAGTAGGGTACTCGGTACCGGGCCAGTGTCTTAAAGGGATGTGTCACGGCAGCAGTGACCTGGTCCGTGGCCCTGGGCGTCCAATGAAAGGGGGAATATTTACAGGGGATGATGAGAGTTTGTATTGAAGTGTTTGTGACGCCACCTGTGGTTTCTGGTCAGAGGTGACCAGCGCTGCAGAGCAGGTCCACTGGGACAGATGGTGTGATGCAGCAGAGTTGGAATAGCTTCCCACAGGTGAAGCTTATTGTCCCAGGGCAGAGAGATGTTGTAGAGAGTAATGGTGCTGGGAGATGTAGCAGTGCGGAGTGTGTACCGCAGGAAGATTTTGAGGAGACTCATTCAGTTGCAGTTTCAAAGACTTTACTCACAGTTCTGGTGCACACAGGTGCCCGCTTATTGCCATGTACTCCAGGTGAGGAGTCAAGCCACCTCCCAGGTAGATGAAGAACACCAGTCCAAAGCTCCCTGTCAGTATATGCCTTCCCTGGCTGTCTCACTGTGCTGTTTCCCACTCCTGCTTCCTTCCCAGCACCTCACAAACAGTGTCCCAGTCAGGTAGCTGCGAATCCTGTCGGACAACGTGACCCAGGCGTTTCCTTGATTCTATATAGCTTTCCTTCTTGGAGAAGATGCTTATGGTTGTGACTGTGACCCCTAAAGTTGTCACAGCTGTCGGCTTGTTAGCTGAGTCCTGTTGTACGCTCCACTAGTCTAGGGGCCGAGTCCCTTCGGCGACCTGGATTCTCCCAGCTGACGTCCATCAGCCTGGAACGAGCCCCACGGGTAGCCTTCTGCTTAGCCATGCCTCTGAGAAATCTCTTTTCACTGCAGGGAACCTTCTTTTCTGTCTTTCTATCTGTGAGCAGCTCCTCAGGACCTGGAGCCTGCTGCACGTTTCTTTCTCTTTCCCCTCTCCTACGGGAGTGCTGCCTATGCACATCTGTCTTCTTCTTCTTCCCCTACAGGAAGACACCCTCTTACTTCCCTGTAACTCCTGCTCTGACTCACAAGCTCCACCCACCATCTGACACCCTTTGCTAACTACAGGCATGCTAGAGGAACTGAGCTAGTGTGTGTGATGGATGCAGTGTTGTCAGAGCCAGGTTTGGTGTCACCATCTTACCTGAAAGGTGGGATACCACATCTCTGGCTGAGATGCAGTACCTCTGTGGCGACTGGACCCTCAGGGGTGCCACACAATACAATGCCTATAGAGAGGCAAAGGAAAGAATGCACAGAAAAGCAAACATGCCTGTATTAAATGCAAGGACACAAATCTATAATATATCTAAGAATTTGGATGTACTGGTGAATTAATCAAAACATGCTCTAGACAAGTATGACAACCATTCACCAAATGAGGTTCATGTTCATGCAGGCAAAAGAAGCCATGAAAGTCCTGATGGAAAAAAATAGTGGATACTGCTAGGGAAACAAGCACTTTAGTAATCGCTACTCATTGCAGTTTTCAAAGTGTCTATTACAGAAGAAGCCATATCTTATAACTAAGTGGACCTCTGTAAGGCTATTTGTATATATGCACATATATATTCTGATGCATGATGGTACCGGTACATCCTGAGACTGAAGTAGAAAGGTCCTTGCTTGGCTGAGTCCTGAATAATGAGAAATGCCATCTTGAAGCTCTTAGGGAATGCCAGTCTCTCCAATTCTGGGCTTCCCTAAGTCTTTAAAGGTAAGGCCTCACATGGCCTAGGCCAAGATACCGTGTAATTGGTTGTCCTTGATACATCGGCTCATGTTAAGCCAATCAATGCATTCCACAGTGACCAACAATAGATCCTGAGTCGCACCGCCCTATCCAGGCTTTCTCCAAAGATTCGCAGATCTCACTTTCACCCGGACTCTCCTTCGACTAATGTCAACCATCCACCAATCATCAAACCCCCTGTGCTCCAGCTCCGGTCTCTTGCTGCTGCCCTCTACTGGCCAGATCATATATTACATCACAAATCTCCAACAAGACAGTAAACTGTGATTAACCCTTACACAGCTGCAATGTTCTTCCATGTAATTATATAAATATAATAATCAGTTTCTAGCCTTTTTTCAAATTGTGCTTTTTCTGTTAAAGCACATGCTAAGAAAATCAAATTACCAGACACCTGTGATGGATGCCATATTGTGGCATTCTTTGCTCATAGGTCTCCTAAGTAAAAAAAATATACCTTGCATAGTATACAGTTTTAACTGGATGCCATTGTTTAGTTGTTCAGCACAGTCAGCTCTGCTATTTCATAAAGAAAAAAATGTAGACCTAGATATACAGGCCTTTTTTCAGAGAATATAAATGATAACACCAAAAGTTTTTCTCCACTCATGGTTAGTGGTTGGGTGAAGCCATTTATTGTCAACCTACTGTGTTTTCTCTTTTTAAATCATAATGACAACCCAAAACATCCAAATGACCCTGATTTTGGCCTGATAACATGCACAGAGGTTGACACAAATGGGTTTGAATAGCTACTAAAGGTAACATCCTCACCTGTAACCTGTTTGCTTGTAATTAGTGTGTGTGTGCATAAAAGCTGAGTGAGTTTCTAGGATCCAGATAAACTCTTGCATCTTTCATCCAGCCACTGACGTTTCTAGATTGAGAGTCATGGGGAAAGCAATAGAATTGTCAATGGATCTACAGGAAAAGTTGGTTGAACTGTATAAAGCAGGAAAGGGATTCAAAAAGATATCCAAAGAATTGATAATGAAAGTCAGCAGCGTTCAAACTGTGATTAACAAATGGAAAATCAAGGTCTCTGTAAAAACAAAACCAAGGTCAGGCAGACCCCACAAAAATGTTGTCCACAACTGCCAGGAAAATTGTTCGGGATGCAATGAGAACCCCACAAATATCATCAGCTGAAAGACTGGATTCTCTGAAAACTAGTGGTGTGGCTTTTTCAAGATGCACAATAAAGAGGCATTGAAGAAAAATGGGCAGCATGGTTGAGTCACCAGTAGAAAGCCATTACTGCGCAAATGCCTCAAAATATCTCACCTACAATACGCCAAACAGCACAGAGACAAGCCTCAACACTTCTGGAACAAGGTAATTTGGAGTGGTGACACAAAAATTGAACTTTTTGGCCACAACCATAAACGTTACATTTGGAGAGAGGTCAACAAGGCCTGTGATGAAAGAAACACCATTCCTACTGTAAAGCACGGAGGTGGATTGCTGATGTTTTGGGGATGTGTGAGCTACAATGGCAGTGGAAACTTGGTCAAAGTTGAAGGAAAGATGAATGTAGACGTTATCCGAAAACACTGGAGGCAAATTTGCAATCATCAGCCCAGAAGCTGCGCATGGGACATACTTGGACGTTCCAACATGACAACGATCCAAAACACAACACCAAGTCGACTGTTGTGAATGGGTTTGAGATGAGTTCTCAGCAGAGGCTTCCTCTGGTGGTTACAAGCGGTGCTGGTCTGTCCAGTGAAGATTGTGAGGATTGGGAATCAGGTGTTACTGACTGGTCTTATATAAGGGAGTCACCTTCCTATCAGGGTTGCCGGTGATCAATTGTTCTGGTCTCAATCCTTGAATCTGTTTCCCTTGTAGCCTGCTGTGTCGTGTCTGCATCTCCTGCTATCAGATAAGACATTTTCTTCTTTTTGTTTTTGTGCTAGATTTTTGCATTTTGTCCTGCACTTCTGTGAGGGCCTTCAGGGTCCCCTCCGGGGGCTTTTGCCCTCTCAGTTTAGTTCAGCCACTGATGTTTGTACTTTTGCTTTTTACAGTTTTTTCAGTGGCTGCTGTTTTGATTTTGTTACACCAGAGAACTAATTTAGGTGGTAGAGGTCGTGTGATCTCAGGTGTTTTTGAAATTAGTAGAGTTGGTGCTTTTCAGGGTTTTCTGGGATTGCAGTAAGTACCCTTCCTATCCTTTTCTATTTAGTTAGTTTGGGCCCCAGCATTTGTTCATACTATTTTCTTTCTGTGTCAGTATTTCTTCTTGTCTAACCGCCATTACATGTTTGGGGGCTTTCTATTATCTTTGGGGTTCTGCTCCGGGGCAGATAGCTTTCCTATTTCTATCTTTAGGTGTAATTAGTTTCTCAGGCTGTGACGAGGCGTCTAGGACCAACGTAGGAAAGCTCCATGGCTGCCTCTAGTTGTGGTGGTTAGTCAGGGTACTGCAATCTCATAGATTCCAACTGCTCTGGTGTATTGCCTTTTTACCTGCACTCCTCAGCTACCAAATCATAACAGTATCACCGGCCAAAAATTTAATATTGTATGGTACTCACAGAAGGGAAAAATATTGTGAAAGAAAAAAAAAAAAAAAAAGGTTGTCAGAGTTGTCAGAGATATTTTTCTGTTTGTTGCATTTTTTTTTTTTTCCCTCTGTATCTCTGGGTGCTGGGGAGGATCTTTTCTCTAAATGGAGTTTGCACAGTTGTCTGGCCGTGTGGATCAGCTTGCCACTGAGGTTCAGAGTATTGCTGCATATCTTGCTAGGTTGCCTGTTGTGGAACCTAGGATCCCCATGCCAGATTTGTTTTTAGGGGATCGAGCTAAGTTTCAGAATTTCAAAAATAATTGTAAATTGTTTTTTGCCTTAAAATCTAAGTCCTCAGGGAACGCAGCGCAGCAGGTTCAAATTGTCATCTCTCTCCTGCGCGGCGATCCTCAGGATTGGGCTTTTTCCCTGACACCTGGGGATCCTGTTTTGAGTGATGTTGATGCATTTTTTCAGGCTTTGGGGTTATTGTACGATGAGCCTAATGTCACTGATCAAGCTGAAAAAGCCTTGTTGGCATTAAATCAGGGGCTTGATGACGCTGAGTTATACTGTCAGAGATTCCGAAGGTGGGCAGTCCTGATCAAGTGGAATGACGACGCTTTGGCGGCCCTTTTCCGGAAGGGTCTGTCAGATAATGTAAAGGATGTTATGGTGGGATTCCCTGTCCCCTCTGGTCTCAATGATTCTATGTCATTAGCGATTCAAATTGACAGACGTTTGCGTGAGCGGAGAAGTATGCGTGGAATAGTGTTGCCTTGTGAACCTGCTTCTGAATCCATGCAGTGTGATAGATTGGTGTCTGGGGCACAGCGTCATGAGTTTCGAAAGCGCAATGGGTTATGTTTCTTCTGTGGTGAATTGGCCTCCTGAGGCAGTCTCTGCATTTCAGGAACTTAAGCAAAGATTCACTTCTGCTCCTGTTCTACGGCAGCCTGATATTTCTCTGCCATTTCAGGTGGAGGTTGATGCCTCTGAAATTGGGGCAGGTGCCGTTTTGTCCCAAAAAGATCCAGAGACCTCTAAAAGTAACCCTTGTGCCTTTTTCTCTCGAAAATGTTCTCCTACTGAACGTAATTATGACGTGGGTAATCGGGAGTTATTGGCCATGAAGTGGGCTTTTGAAGAGTGGAGACATTGGCTGGAGGGAGCCAAACATCAGGTGGTGGTCCTTACGGACCATAAGAATCTGGTCTATCTGGACTCTGCCAAGCGACTCAATCCTAGACAGGCCAGGTGGGCCTTGTTTTTCACACGTTTTAATTTTGTGGTTTCCTTTCTTCCTGGCACTAAGAATGTTAAGGCAGATGCCCTCTCGAGGAGTTTCCTTGCGGACTCTCCTGAGTTATCTGATCCTTCTGTTATTTTGAAAGAGGGTGTAGTTCTTTCCGCCATCTCGCCCAATTTGAGACTTGCTCTGGAGGGGTGTCAGGAGGATAGGCCCGAGTGCTGCCCTGTTGGAAAATTGTTTGTCCCGGACCAGTGGAAAAAGAGTGTGATGTCTGAGATTCATTGTTCCGCATTGGCTGGGCATCCCGGAATTTTTGGTACCAGAGACTTGGTTAGTCGGTCCTTTTGGTGGCCTACCTTGTCTCGTGATGTCAGGGAATTTGTGCAGTCCTGCGGGACTTGCTCTCGCTACAAGCCTTGCTCTCGCTCTAGTGGTTTGTTGATGCCATTGCCTGTGCCCAAGAGACCATGGACCCATACCTCTATGGATTTCATTTCCGACCTTCCTGTTTCTCAGAGAATGACCACCATCTGGGTAATTTGTGATAGGTTTTCCAAAATGATACATCTTGTGCCATTACCTAAGTTGCCTTCCTCCTCTGAATTGGTGCCGTTGTTCCTTCAGCACGTGGTTCATTTACACGGCATTCCTGAGAACATTGTGTCTGACAGAGGAGTCCAGTTTGTTTCCAGATTTTGGAGGACTTTTTGTTCTAAACTGGGTGTTCAATTGTCTTTCTCCTCGGCATTTCATCCTCAGACCAATGGTCAAACTGAGAGAACAAACCAGACATTGGAAATTTATCTAAGATGCTTTGTGTCTGCTGATCAGGATGACTGGGTCTCTTTTTTGCCTTTGGCTGAGTTTGCTCTTAATAATAGGGCTAGCTCTGCCACTTTGATGTCTCAGTTTTTCTGTAATTCTGGCTTTCACCCTCGATTTTCTTCAGGACAGATGGAGGCTTCTGTCTGTCCAGGTGTTGACTCTGTTGTGGAGCGTATGCAACAGATTTGGGACCAGGTAGTGGAGAGGTTGTCCCTCTCTCAGGAGAAGGCCCAGCGATTTGCTAACCGGCATAGGACTGATGGTCCTCGGTTTAAAGTAGGGGACTTGGTCTGGTTGTCCTCAAAAAATATTCCTATGAGAGTAGCATCTCCTAAATTTAAGCCTAGGTTCATTGGACCTTATAAGATCATGGAGATTATTAATCCTGTTTCTTTTCGTTTGCTTCTTCCAGGGACATTTAAGATCCATAACGTGTTCCACAAGTTCTTGTTGAAGGTTTGTTGAGCCAGTGGTTCCTGCTGCTGTGCCTCCTGACCCTGTTTTGGTTGAGGGCAATCTGGAGTATGTGGTTGAGAAAATATTAGATTCTCGTTTTTCTAGACGGAAACTCCAGTATTTGGTTAAATGGAGAGGTTATGGTCAGGAAGACAATTCTTGGGTGTTTGCTTCGGACATCCATGCTAGGAGACTTATCCGTGCGTATCATAGAACTCATCCTGACCGACCTGGTTGCTCAAATGAGGGTTCGGTGACCCCTCCTCAAGGGGGGGTACTGTTGTGAATGGGTTTGAGATGAGTTCTGAGCAGAGGCTTCCTCTGGTGGTTACAAGCGGTGCTGGTCTGTCCAGTGAAGATTGTGAGGATTGGGAATCAGGTGTTACTGACTGGTCTTATATAAGGGAGTCACCTTCCCATCAGGGTTGCCGGTGATCAATTGTTCTGGTCTCAATCCTTGAATTCTGTTTCCCTTGTAGCCTGCTGTGTCGTGTCTGCATCTCCTGCTATCAGATAAGACATTTTCTTCTTTTTGTTTTTGTGCTAGATTTTTGCATTTTGTCCTGCACTTCTGTGGGGGCCTTCAGGGTCCCCTCCGGGGGCTTTTGCCCTCTCAGTTTAGTTCAGCCACTGATGTTTGTACTTTTGCTTTTTACAGTTTTTTCAGTGGCTGCTGTTTTGATTTTGTTACACCAGAGAACTAATTTAGGTGGTAGAGGTCGTGTGATCTCAGGTGTTTTTTGAAATTAGTAGAGTTGGTGCTTTTCAGGGTTTTCTGGGATTGCAGTAAGTACCCTTCCTATCCTTTTCTATTTAGTTAGTTTGGGCCCCAGCGTTTGCTCATACTATTTTCTTTCTGTGTCAGTATTTCTTCTTGTCTAACCGCCATTACATGTTTGAGGGCTTTCTATTATCTTTGGGGTTCTGCTCTGGGGCAGATAGCTTTCCTATTTCTATCTTTAGGTGTAATTAGTTTCTCAGGCTGTGACGAGGCGTCTAGGACCAACGTAGGAACGCTCCACGGCTGCCTCTAGTTGTGGTGGTTAGTCAGGGTACTGCAATCTCATAGATTCCAACTGCTTTGGTGTATTGCCTTTTTACCTGCACTCCTCAGCTACCAAATCATAACAGTCGACCTCTCATTGGCTACAGCAGAACAAAGTGAAGGTTCTGGAGCGGCCATCTTATTCTCCTGACCTTAATTTCATTGAGCCACTCTGGGGAGATCTCAAGCGCGCAGTTCATGCTAGACAGCCCAGGAAATTACAGGAACTGGAGGCTTTTTTGCCAAGAAGAGTGGGCAGCTTTACCATCTGAGAAAATAAAGAACCTCATCCACAACTACCACAAAAGACTTCAAGCTGCCATTGATGTTAGAGGAGGCAATACACGGTATTAAGAAATGGGGTATGTAAACTTTTGATCAGGGTCATTTGGATGTTTTGGGTTGTCATTATGATTTAAAAAGAGAAAACACAGCAGTTTGACAATAAATGGCTTCACCCAACCACTAACCATGAGTGGGGAAATAGTTTTGGTGTTATCATTCATACTCTCTGACAAAAGGCCAAGAAAGCAAAATTTCTGCTGGGGTATGTAAACTTTTAAGCACAATTGTATATTGCAGGAGGCCTGATTGACCTCATCTGCTAAATGAGTTCCTCTGAATGCATTTAATGTGTGCCAAAACCTTCTCTATTTACTGTAAACATATACAAAAGATGCCAGGCTCTAACAAACCATGGATGGAAATATGCTCTTGAAATTACATATAAATGTGAAAGTTGTTTCTTATGTTCACCCATTACTCATTGTAATGCAAAACTAAACTTTAGTCAAATTTTACATCAGGTTTCTCCAACTTTTTTCAACTTTTTCAACTGTAATTTAAGCGCTTGCTGAAAGTGAAAATATTCTGCTTAATTTGCTATTATTTTTGCTGAACTCAATTAAAAAAATGAAAATAAGTGTATAAAGTTGCTGACCAGAGATTGCTGCATCCAGGGAAAGTACTGTGCAGCTGATATTTACTTCTGTAAAAACTAATACCCTAGCCATGCCACCTACCCAACAGCTATGGGGCCCTTTAGTGATGAGGGCAGCTCTTAGTTAAAAAAGCACTGCTGTACATGGCTTTTTAAATAAAAATGAAAATGTAGTAAACATATGTTCCCTCTAGAGTGCGCCAAAGGACCAAAATCAGAAGCTTATATTTCTAAATGTATGTGATATGCTTTAACTCTCTGTAGCAGTCAGAGTTATCTAACAGTGAGAAGAACAAAACTTTCTCATTTTCTGGTTGTCTAAGGCTACATCCACACAATGATTTTTTGGTGAGTTTTTTACGCTGCAGAATTTCTGCACATATTATTTTTAATTACACTGACATTATTTTAAACTTTTGACTTTCAAATGTGAGACTACCATCATATTATAGACCAATATTTTGGCTTTCTCATACATAAATTCTAAAATCAAAATTTTATTTTTTATTAATGTGATAGTATTTAGTAAATCTACCTTTGGCTTTCAACACTGCCTGAATCCTTTTGGGCATGTTCTCCATCAGATTTAAGCTTGTCTCTACCAAAATCTGATAGTAGGTCTCTTCTACACGTTCCCAAAGGTGATGCATAGCGACTGACTGACTTGGGTATGTGTGCAGCTTTTTTTTCAACTCTACCCACAGTTATGGGGACTGTGGGGGCCAATCCAGCACCTCTACTTCATTGTCATTGAACAATGTCTTCTCCAATCTCGATGTATGCTTTGGGTCATTGCCATGCTAAAACATTAAGTCGTCCTTTTCATACTTGTAGAGTGACCAAAGGCGGTAACTGTGGTCAAGCTGCTGCTCTATAATCTCCTAGGACTTTACAGGAAAATCGGCCCCAGTCCCAATGTGCTATCAAGTGTGGGGTGTATCGCAGTCACTTCTAGGCCGCTAGCCTCCGCTGTCTCCAGGTCTCCACCCTCAGGAGCAGCCGCACATGACCCAGGGGACACTAAGTACATTTCAACAAACGAAAGTTTACTGGTCAGTAGTGTTGAGCGATACGATAATGCAAATATCGGCTATCGGCCGATATTAGCTCTATCGGCCTTTCGATAATTCGTTTCGATATTTTCGTATTATCGAATACCGGAATCGGAAGTTCCCATAATTATTTGCGAGGCAATGTGATTTTATTCAGCCAATAAGGAATCCTAAGAAGTGTGGGCACATCCTGTAATGCTGCGGTCATGTTAACTAATGGCATGGCTGTGATTGGCTGCTGAAATGATGTCAGAATGCACTATAAAAGGCGCCGCCGCCATTTTAGCATCACTGTGCTGTGAATTCAGTAAGGGACAGAACGCTGCTGTGCTGACTCTGAGGACAGTTAGAGATTGCGATTTAGTATACTGTGCTGTAGGCAGGCTAGCACCAACCGCTGTGTAAAGCTTCCTTTTGCCTTGCAGTGTTGTTTTAACAGCTCTGTGCAAGGTGTGTGTGTGAGTGCAGGTGACGCTGCAGTTTGCTCTGCATGCAACGCTGTCTGTAGGCATCTGCACCTGTCACTCACAGACTCTTTTTTTTTTTTTCAGTGTAAAAGCGCCCGCCAATTTTATAGGTACGGCTGATGTATCATAAGGGTGCAAACGCTACTGAAGTAGACAAAGGGACCTTTTAAGATTGGATTTGTGTACAGTTGTGTTCATGTAGCGGCTAGCACCAACCGCTGTGTAAAGCTTCCTTTTGCCTGCAGTGTTTTAACAGCTCTGCAAGGTGTGTGTGAGTGCAGGTGACGCTGCAGTTTGCTCTGCATGCAACGCTGTCTGTAGGCATCTGCACCTGTCACTCACAGACTCTTTTTTTTTTTCCTTCAGTGTAATTCTTGCTGCTCCATGCAATTTAACTATTAGTGTGACGCGCTTCCATCCGTATCCAATACATTGGTTGCAAACACTATAGAAGTAGACAAAGGAGTAGCCTTTCACAGATTGTGATTTGTGAACAGTTGTGTTTTCAGTGTTCACTTCAGTCTCTGCGTAATAACCACACTTAGGCCTTAAGTTATAACTTTTCTGACTTTCTTTATCAATCTACCAAGATGAAGAAGTCAGTGAGTAAGGCACGTGGTCGTGGCCGTGGAGTTTCAGCAGGGAGAGGACGTGGGGATTCTGTGTCTGCTGCCGCCCTCAGTGACACAGCATCCACCATTTATCCCCGTGAGCGTTCCTTTATGCGCACTTTGGTAGGAGCTCGGCGTGCCCCCCTGCTGCGGGAAGAACAAATTGAAGCCGTTGTTGGTTGGATGGCAGCCAATGCATCGACTTCAATTCCTTCCACCTCCTCTCAGGAACACAACACTGTTGAGCAACCATCTGTCTGTTCACCGCCTGTCAAATTGCCAAGGCAGTCAGAGAGTTCTGTACAGGAGCCAGCTAAGTCTCTGCTTCTGTTCTCAGAATCTGTTGGCTCGCAAACACGGGCACAGGCAAGCAGCATTCTGCAATTTGAAGAAGAGGGAGTATGCAGTGATGCGCAACAGCTGTGTCTCTCTCAATCTGAAGAGGCGGGTGAGCCAGTGCCGATGGACAGCACACCGCAGAACGCATCTTATGATGATGATGAGACTCAGGTGCCAGGTTTTGTGGAGCATGGTGCTGCCCAGACCATCCAACAGCAGCAGGTGTTGGAAGAGGGTAGTGGAGATGATGAAGTCCGAGACCCAACATGGCGTGAGCAACAGCAAGGTGGTGGGAGCAGCTCTGAGGAAGAGATTGTCCCAACGGTACAAAGAGGAGGGAGAGGTAGGCTGCAGACTCGCTTGCCTGTAGCCTCCAGTTTGGCACCTGTTGGGAGCAGTTCTCTTAGAAATGTCAAAATTGGCGCTCCCATGACTTGCACTGCGTGGTCCTTTTTTGACAGACTTGTAGATAATATTTGCTATGTTCAATGCAAGCTGTGTAAGCAAAAAGTTAAAAGAGGTAAAAATATCAGGAACCTGAATACCACAAATATGTGGACACATGTACGGACAAATCACGTAGCTGAGTTCCAAAGACACACTGGAGATGTAGGCCAACCTACAGCAGCACCTACATCTTTACGTCATGTTCGAGCCTCTACCTCTAGCTGTCACACACCTGTTTTGGCTTCCTCACAGGATCTCCATGGAAGAACCTCGGTCACTGTTGTCCATAGACAAACTGTTATTCCACCCACTGCAGCAAGTTCACAGTCATCGTCACACTCCCAGTACAAAAAACAGCCATCGGTAACACAGGTATGGGATAAAAGACGGCCATACTCGGCAAACCATCCACGAGCACAGGCTCTGAATGCTGGCCTTGCAAAACTCCTGTCCCTTGAAATGCTGTCATTCAGGCTGGTGGAGACTGACAGTTTCAGGAACTTTATGGCATTGGCAGTCCCACAATATAATGTGCCAAGCCGATTTTATTTCAGCAGGCAAGCTGTCCCTGCTCTGCAAAAACATGTCGAGGGAAACATTAAACATGCGCTACTAAACGCCGTCAGTAGCAGGGTCCACCTGACCACCGATGCGTGGACCAGTACCCATGGCCAGGGACGATACCTTTCCCTCACTGCCCATTGGGTCAATGTTGTGGAGCCGGGTACAGATCTTGCCAGTGGCGCTGTACGTGTTCTGCCAACTCCAAGGATTGCAGGAATCCAGTCTGTGCACATTGATTCCTCCTCCTACTCCAGTTCCTCAGAATCATCGCTGCACGAGCCGTCACGGTATACCTCCACATGGACCCGTGAACGCTTACCTGTTGCGACCGATATGAGCACAGCCGTGGCCAAACGTCAACAGGCCGTCCTGAAATTAATTCCCATGGGGAATCGAAGCCACACAGCGCAGGAGCTCTGGGATGCCATCAAGCAGGAGAGCGACGTGTGGTTTTTGTCAGCAAATCTGCAGCCAGGCTTGGTAGTGTGTGACAATGGCCGAAATCTGGTGGCAGCTCTGGGCCTTGGCAACCTCACTCACATACCATGTCTGGCACATGTGCTCAACTTGGTCGTGCAGAGTTTTTTGAGGGACTATCCGGATCTTGATGCACTGCTGCACAAGGTCCGCCTAGAGTGCGCTCACTTGCGACGTTCCAGCATGGCCAGATCGCGCATTGCAGCTCTGCAAGTCAGATTTTGCCTTCCTGAACATCGCATCATATGTGACGTACCCACCAGGTGGAATTCCACGTTACATATGTTGGAGCGGTTGTGTGAGCAGCAGCCAGCAGTAATGGAGTATCAGCTGCAACAGGCGCAATCAACTCGCAATTTGCGCCGTTCACACTTCACCACTACTGAGTGGGCCTCTATGAAGGACATCTGCGACGTTTTGCGTGCGTTTGATGTCTCAACGCGGATGGCGAGTGCAGATGATGCACTAGTCAGCATGACTGTCCCCCTTATCTGCCTGCTTCAGAAATCACTGAAAGCACTAAAGGAAGAGGTTTTGAAACAGGTGGAGGATGAGGAGTCACAAATTCAATTACCTTCAGGACAGTCAGCGCAACGTGGTTCCTCACAAAGGGCTGGGCAGGGCTCACTTTGTGAGGAGGATGAGGAGGAGTCAATGGAGGAGGAAGAAATCCCTACAGAGGAAGGTACACAACGCTGTAGTCAGTATGTAGAGCGAGGGTGGGGTGATGCAGAGGAGACAGAGATGACGCCTCTTCCAGAGACAGCCTTTGTTGGCCAGTTGGGAGTCTGCAGCACATGGTTTATTTCATGCTTCAGTGCCTAAGAAACGACCGCCGCATCGCCCACATTCTCAGCACGTCAGATTATTGGGTGTACACCCTCCTAGACCCTCGCTACCGGGACAACTTACAAACCCTCATCACATCGGTGAACCGGGACCGTAAAATGCAGGAGTACCAAGACACACTGGTGCAATCCATACTGTTGTACATTCCAGCCGAGAGAGATGCTGCTGCTGCTACTGCTTTACAAAGCAGCTCTGTGCGTTGAGGCAGTGTAGACACCTCTACAACAAGAGGGAGCAGAAGCAGCGCCTCTGCACAGGGCAAGAACTGTATGTTACAAATGTGGCAAAGTTTTGTGACAGCGCCAGCAAGGTCTACACCATCCGAGACGGCTCCAGTCACCAGGAAGAAACGTTTCCGTAAGATGGTGACAGACTACTTGGCTTTCCCTCTAAGTGTACTCCCAGATGCCTCTTCCCCTTTCAAATTTTGGGTCTCTAAGTTGGATACATGGCCAGAGCTTAGCCAGTATGCATTGGAGGTGCTGGCTTGCCCTGCTGCCAGTGTATTATCTGAGCGTGTCTTTAGTGCTGCAGGTGGTGTAGTAACAGACCGTCGCATGCGACTATCCTCAGAGAATGTAGACCGGCTTACTTTTCTGAAAATGAACAAGGCATGGATCTCACCTGAATTTGCCTGTCCGTTTTCAGATTAAATAACTGTTTGGCAACGTTTTCCATGTCTCCGGTTATGTTCATCTTTCTACCACCTGAACTCTACTCCCTGGGCTACAACACCCCATTTGTTGCTCGTAAGTAATTGGCAGGGGTACTGACTCCTGGCCAGCCTGGTTACAGCACGACAGCTGTTTCCTGGCAGTGTGAACGTCAATTATCCTCCAATAAGTTGTGCTGTCGTGTTGCATTCGGGTTAGCCGACTCTATGGTGCCTGCAGTTTAGGTGATTCCTATGTGTGCTGTGGGATATGTAAATAAAGGCAGTTTCCATTGTGACAATAGGATAAGCACCCACTGTAGGACTGTGTGATTCTGTAACTGCGAACGGCTTGCGTCCTGTCAACTTACATTTTCATGGGTGCGTTCTTCTACCCGTCCGGGGTCCAGTACCGTCAAGTGGTTCTCCCCAGTGCCTTTGGCCTAGGTGCCTCCATCTCCGTATCCGAGTTCCAGCAACGTCTGCTGGTCCTTGGTAGTGCTTTGGAGCACAGGTACCTCCTGCTTAGTAACCGTGTCACAGTAACGTCAGCTGGTACTCGGTTGTGACATTGCCTCTTTTCCTTCTGCTACCCGTCCGGGGTCCAGTACCGTCAAGTGGTTCTCCCCAGTGCCTTTGGCCTAGGTGCCTCCATCTCCGTATCCGAGTTCCAGCAACGTCTGCTGGTCCTTGGTAGTGCTTTGGAGCACAGGTACCTCCTGCTTAGTAACCGTGTCACAGTAACGTCAGCTGGTACTCGGTTGTGACATTGCCTCTTTTCCTTCTGCTACCCGTCCGGGGTCCAGCACAGTCAGCTGGTCCTTGTAACTTCCATTGTCTCTTGCTCCATCTGATACCCGTCAGGGTTCCAGTAACGTCAGCTGTTTCTCGGAAATTAGACGACATTAAAGACCACCCAGAAGAAGATGACGACAACAAGGACGACGAGCATGAAGCCAACCAGCCTGAACACCATCACAAAGAAAAAATAAAAGATTACCAAGAAGAAGATCACCAACAGGACAAAGAAGGTTAAGACAAACTACAAGATACAGAACAAGAGACAGAAGAACAATAAGCAGAAGATCAAAAAGCAGAAGAACATGAAGTATAAGACCAAAATGAAGAGCAAAATATATGCTCTAAATTCTAAGCAGAAGAAGACTAAGCAGTGTATGGGGGTGAGTCCGTTCCTCCTCGTGGTGCCCCTGGAAAATGCCTGCTGCTGCTGCAGGCTAAACTGAACACGGACAAAGTCAAATACTGTTGTAATTTAAATCTTTTGTGACAGCAAGAACGGAAGGATGAACAATTCATACTTTTACAGATTACAAGTACAGGAATCTCTGTCACAAATAAGAATATGATGAAGAAGATGAAGAGGAAGAAGATGAAGAATTTGAATATGAAGAAGATTAATTAGTTTAATAATAACAATATGAGTAATGTAAACAAAAACATGAATAGCAAGAAGTTTAAGAAGAAAATTAAGAAGGTGAAGATGAAGAATAATTTGATGAGAAAGATGATGCTGCTGCTGAAGATTATGAAGGAGAAAGTGTGGCACTGGCAAAAGTTAAAAAGGTGAAGAGCATGGAAGTTGTTAAACATACATATTTGCCAAAATAGAAAAAAGGTTAACAACATTGTCAATTTGTTAGTCAATCCAAACGTATTTCCAAAAAAAAATATATGAATGCTATTCCAATGCATTGGGTTAAACATGTATGCCTTTATTGTCTCCTCAACCTCCCCCAATACATTCTACATTAGTCTTTGTTGTTTTCCTTCATGTACAATTAACCAACAAGGCAAGAATGGTTTTTTTTAATTTCGATATTTTGTTCCCATAGACTTACATGGGACTTCTGGTATCGAAATCGGATATCGACGATATTTAGTGCTATCGGCGATACAATTTCGATACGATATTTTTAGATATCGAGCAATATCGCGCAACACTACTGGTCAGTTCAAGTTCATCAGATTGTAACATGCAGTATAGGGCACAGCACTTATTATTTCTTGTTTCCTTAGTACAGTACATTTTGAACATTACTGTTCGTTCTTCCTGGTCTATCTCCACGTTTACTGTTTATATCAATCCCAGAGGTTTCCCGTCCAGTTCCTCAGTACACCTAAGATCTGTTACCTTCCTTTAACGTGGTTCCACGTCTAACTTCCTCTTTATGCCTGAGGATATGGCAGTCTTTGCAGTACCTGTTCTTGAGCTACAGACGTGTGCAGGACTGTCCTCAACGGATCCCATTAAAGCCTCCTACTGCCCCGAAAGATAGATACTTGTCCACTGCAACTTGAATGTGACCTTTAGTTACTGTAACTCCCTATTTAACAGGAAGCAGTCCCTTTTTACTGGGGCTTGTCCCTGCCACTGTGGGTTAGCCCCAAGTTTAACTATGTCTGTCCCTACAATCAGGGTCGGCTCCAGGTTTTCATGGGCCCCGGGCAAAAGAGTCTGAATGGGCCCCTTTAACACATACCACAATTCATGATGCACAGATACTGCAGAGAAATATAGGTATAGTACAATGCCAAACATTTCACTTACTTCATACATTACATGAGTGATATCTATTGTAAATTCTACAATAGCTCAAAAGACAAACAGTATAGTCATCCATACAGTATTATGGGCACCACATAGTGCTCCACACAGAATAATGAGCTCCATATATTGCTCCATGCAGTATTATGGGCACCACATAGTGCTCCATGCAGAATAATGAGCCACATATATTGCTCCATACAGTATAATGAGCCCTATATATTGCTCCATACATTATTATGGTCACCACATAGAGCTCCATACAGAATAATGAGCCCCATATAATGCTCCACATATAATGGGCTCCATATAATGCTCCATATATAATAGACCCTAAAAGATGCTCCATGTATAATGGGCCCCATATGATGTTCCATATATAATGGTCCCCATATGATGTTCCATATATAATGGGCCCCACATGATGTTCCATATATAATGGGCCCCATATGATGCTCCAGTATATGATGGGCCCCATATATGATGCTCCAGTGTATGATGGGCCTCATATGATGGTCTCCATATATTGCGCCAAACATAAAAAAAATAAAAAATGAAATACTCACCTCTCCTCACTGGCCGCTGCTCTGCTCGAGGCACCGGCGCACTTTACTAGCACAGGCACCGGGCCCCCATAACATGCCGGTGTGCCCGAAGGTGAGTGGGCCCCCCCGCCTGCTCAGGGCCCCGGCACTTGCCCAGGTGTGCTGGGTGCTGACGCCGGCCCTGCCTACAATATGTAGCTGGCAGATCACCTTGACAACACTATGTATTATATCACTTATCTGTAGTGTTGAGCATTCCGATACTGCAAATATCGGGTATCGGCGATATTTGCTGTATCGGAATTCTGATTCTAAGATCGATATTTTTGTCATGTCGGATCGAATCGAATGTTCCTGTCACGTCAGTGTCCGTCGGTCGGTTGTCAGGTCGCGGCATTACTGGCAGAAGTCTCGGCGGCACTCTGACTGCTGATGGCCGATCATTTCTCTGGCGTCGTGATTCTCGCGATAACTGCACGTTGCCGGGTAATCGCGGCCGTAAAGCAGTCCGATGACGTCACCGCCGGGGAAGCTGGTAAGCAGCTGTGCTGCGTCGGGATGTCAGGCCCTGCCTAACATTCCGATGTAGCAGAGCTGGATCGTCGTGGGACACTCGTTACTATGGACTGCGTCGGACAGGTGGTATACTGTTGGTTTTTTTTTTTTATTTTTTTCCAGGAGATCGATGGCGTCGCAGGAATGAGCGTATAATAAAATTAATGAAAACTGTGTTGTCTCTTTTATTTCATTAAAATACTTTTTTCTTGCTGTGTCTATTTTTTAAACATTTAAAAACTTTGGGATTAATAATGGATCGGTGTCTTATTGACGCCTCTCCATTATTAACCGGGCTTATTGTCACCGTGCAATCAACGGTGACATTAACCCTTTATTACCCCACTTGCCACCGCTACAGGGCAAGTGGGAAGAGCCGGGTAAAGTGCCACAATTGGCACATCTTTTGATGCGCCAAATGTGGGGCTGCTGTAGCCTGGTATTATCAGGCTGTTGAGGGCCAAAATCCATGGGCCTTGACAGTCTTTTAATACCAGGCCGCAGCAGTCTGCATTTTACTTGGCTGGTTAACAAAAATAGGGGGGATCCCCACGCCATTTTTTTTTCGAGGGGATCCCCTATTTTTGTTAACCAGCCAAGCTAAGCAGACTGCTGTGGCCTGGTATTATCAGGCTTGCAAGGTCCATGGATATTGGATCCTTACCAGCCTGAAAAACCAGGCCTCAGCAGTCAGCTTCATCTGGCTGGTTAACAAAAATAGGGGGGACCCCACGCCAATTTTTTTCGAGGGGATCTCCTATTTTTGTTAACCAGCCAAGATAAGCAGACTGCTGTGGCCTGGTATTATCAGGCTGGCAAGCAGGGTCGGACTGAGCCACCGGGACACCGGAGAAACCTCCGGTGGGCCCCGCCCCAGCTCCTGCGTGGTGGGCCCTGATTTGAAAGGATAGGTCGCGGGGCAGAGGGGGCGGTGGCCCCGGGCCCCGCGCTCTGAGGGGGCCCACCCGGAGTTACACTACAGTTACATTCTGCGGCAGAGCAGGGAGAATCGCTCTCCCTGCTCTGCCGCCCGGCCGCTATGGGGCCTGAACAGGCGGTGAGGGGGCCCGGTGCCAGCAGTGGGCCCCCCACCCGTCATCGGAGGGTCAGCTGTATCGCATCCAGCCGTACGCTGACCGCATAGAGAGAGAAGGAGCGAGCGCTCCTTCTCTCCCATAATCCCTCTCTCAGCGTCTGACAGCGGGCGCGATGACGTCACCTGCCGGCGCCCGCTGTCAGACGCTGAGAGGGAGAACAGTGAGCAGCACAGGAGCCGGGAGGTGAGCATTGGTTTTTTTTTTTTTTTTTTAATGGGGGTGCATTATACTACAGAGGCTGTATATGGGGGTGCATTACACTACAGAGGCTGTATATGGGGCTGCATTATGCTACAGAGGCTCTATATGGGGGGTGCATTATACTACAGAGGCTGTATATGGGGCTGCATTATACTACAGAGGCTGTATATGGGGCTGCATTATACTACAGAGGCTGTATATGGGGCTGCATTATACTATAGAGGCTGTACATGGGGGGTGCATTATACTACAGAGGCTGTATATGGGGCTGCATTATACTACAGAGGCTGTATATGGGGCTGCATTATACTACAGAGGCTGTATATGGGGCTGCATTATGCTACAGAGGCTCTATATGGGGGGTGCATTATACTACAGAGGCTGTATATGGGGCTGCATTATACTACAGAGGCTGTATATGGGGCTGCATTACACTACAGAGGCTGTATATGGGGCTGCATTATACTATAGAGGCTGTATATGGGGGGTGCATTATATACAGGGTGTATATGGGCTGCATTATACTACAGAGGCTGTATATGGGGCTGCATTATACTACAGAGGCTGTATATGGGGCTGCATTATACTACATAGGCTGTATATGGGGCTGCATTATGCTGCAGAGGCTCTATATGGGGGGTGCATTATACTACAGAGGCTGTATATGGGGGGTGCATTATACTACAGAGGCTGTATATGGGGCTGCATTATACTACAGAGGCTGTATATGGGGCTGCATTATGCTACAGAGGCTCTATATGGGGGGTGCATTATACTACAGAGGCTGTATATGGGGCTGCATTATACTACAGAGGCTGTATATGGGGCTGCATTATACTACAGAGGCTGTATATGGGGGCTGCATTATACTACAGAGGCTCCATATGGGGGTGCATTATACTACAGAGACTCCCTAGGCCTATGGGGATGCATTATACTACAGAGGCTGCCTATGGGGGTGCATTATAATATAGCGGCTGCCTATGGTGGTGCATTATATTATAGACTCTGCCTATGGGGGTTTATTATAATATAGAGGCTGCCTATGGGGGTGCATTATACTATATTGAGAACTATCTGGTGTATTATGCTGTATGGATGCTATCTAGGGGCCATCATACAGTGCTGGACCCATTAAATAGTTTGGGTAGTTTGGGGACATTAAGGGGTCAGTATATATCCAGTGAGGGGCATTATTCTGTGTATAGGGGAGATGTACAGGGGGAGACTTGGGACATTATTTAATGTAAAGTGGACACTTATTGTTATAGGGGAACTCGGGTTACTGTGACTGTCAAAGGGGCACACAGGGCATTATTACAGTCTAGGGGACAAGATGTGGGCACTGTTTTCTAGGGCACTTGCACCCGGCATTACTATATTCTAGAGGGGTGCTTTAGAATTTAGAGGTCACACAGAACCACACAGCAGGTGCAGTAATAGGGACACATACGGCAGCAGCAGCTCAGTATTGGGGTATCAGGTGCAGTAATAGGGACACATACGGCAGCAGCGGCTCAGTATTGGGGTATCAGGTGCAGAAATAGGGACACATATGGCAGCAGCGGCTCAGTATTGGGGTATCAGGTGCAGTAATAGGGACACATACGGCAGCAGCGGCTCAGTATTGGGGTATCAGGTGCAGAAATAGAATATGGGATATTCGGGAGAAATCTTGCAAGCGGTTGTGTGAGGAACGAGTAAAGGGTATGCCACACTAAACGAGATCACTAACCAGATCGCTAACGAGATCACTAAAACGTCACTATTTAGCGATCTCGTTAGCGACCTCGTTGTGTGTGGCATGTAGCAACGATGTGGCCCCTGCTGTGATGTCGCTGATCGTTCACTAGCGTTCTGGACCGTTTTTTGATCATTGGCGTCCCGCTGGTGAGCCTATATCGCTGTGTTTGGCACCTTTTGCGAACGACGAGCGACCTCGTTTGTGACACGTTTTTTTTTTTTTTTTTTTAGCATCACGGAGTGGATCGCAATATCTTTTAAAGTTCTCTTTTGCGTCACAGAGAGGATCGCAGAAGTTGCAAAGCAGGCTAGCAGGACGCAGAGAGCAGGAGCGATGCTGGAAATCCCTATGAATCAGAAGCGCTCAGTACATGCTAATGACAGATCCTAACGACCGCCAAAGTCGTTAAAGAGATCGCTGACCGCTGATGAGTTGTTTATGAGATCTGTTTGGCAGCTACTAGTGACCTAAAAGAGATAACACCAACGATCTCGTTAGCTTGCGTCGTTATCGAGATCGCTAACGAGATCGCTAAGTGTGGCAGTACCTTAAGTGTGGAGAACAGTAGGAGGTCTTGGGAGATTACATGAGGGAAGATATTGGGAGATTAGTTCAGAGATATAGGGAGGGGACAGGTTGTGGATAGCTTTGTAGGTCAGTGTTAGTAGTTTGAACTGGATTCGTTGGAGAATTGGGAGCCAGTGGAGGGATTTGCACAGCGGAGAAACAGGGGAGTTAGCGAGGAGAGAGGTGGATTAGTCGGGCAGCTGAGTTGAGGACAGACTGGAGTGCAAGAGATTTGATGGGGAGGCCGCAGAGGAGGGTGTTGCAGTAATCAAGGCGGGAGATGATGAGGGTGTGCACAAGAGTTTTAGTAGATTGAGGGCTGAGGAAGGGATGGATTCTAGAAATATTTTTGAGTTGGAGGCGACAGGAGGTGGCAAGAGTTTGGACGTGTGGTTTGAAGGACAGGGCAGAGTCGAGAGTTACTCCGAGGCAGCGGATTTCAGGTGCGGGAGAGAGCATGATGCCATTTACCATAATAGATAGATCGGGTAGGAAAGATACGTGAGATGGGGAAATATGATGAATTAGGTTTTGTCTACATTGTGTTTTAGGAAGCGAGAGGTGAAGAAGGAGGATATGGCTGATAGACACTCCGGAATTCTGGACAGCAGAGAGGTGACATCACGGCCAGAGAGGTAGATCTGAGAGTCGTCCGCACACAGGTTGTACTGGAAGCAATGGGACTTTATGAGTTGTCCTAGGCCAAGGGTATAGATGGAAAAAGTAGGACAGAGCCTTGAGGCACTCCAACAGAGAGAGGGAGGGATGAGGAGGTAGTGTGTGAGTGGGAGACGCTAAATGTGCAGTCAGAAAGGTAAGAGGCGATCCAGGACAGGGCATGGTCTTTGATGCCAAGGGAAGAAAGAATCTGTAGCGGTAGGCAGTGGTCGACTGTGTTGAAGGCAAGAGGACAGGTCGAGGAGAAGGAGGATGGAGAACTGTCTGTTAGTTTTGGCTGTGAGTAGGTCATTAGTAATTTGATCAGGGCAGTTTCAGTGGAGTCGTGGGGCGGAAGCCAGATTGGAGGTTGTCAAGGAGAATGTTAGATGAGAGGTGGGAGGAAAGTTGAGCATGGACATGCTGCTCAAGGAGTTTGGAAGCAAATGGGAGCAATGATATGGGGCGATAGCTGGGCATAGCAGTTGGGTCAAGGTTTGTTTTTTGAGGATGGGTGTGATGGTGGCATGTTTTAAAACAGAGGGAAAGGTACCAGAAGATAGCGACAGGTTGAAGAGATAGATTAGGGCTGGGATGAGCGTGTTAGTGAGGTTGGGGAGCAGTTGGGAAGGGATGGGGTTAAGTGCACTGGTGGTGAGGTGTGATTTGGAAAGGAGATAAGAAAGCTCTCCTTCAGTGATGTTGGAGAGGGAGGTTATTAGGGAAGGGCAGAGGTCTGGTATATGTAGTGGTTGGGGTGGTGGAACAGTAAAGGTTTTCCTTGCTTGGTAGATCTTATTTTTGAAGTAGGTGGCAAAGTCCTCGGTAGAGATGAGGGGAGTTGAAGGTGGAAGTGGTGGGCGGAGGAGAGAGTTGACTGTGCTGAGCAGTTGTTTTGGGTTGTAGGATAATGAAGATACAAGGTTTGTGAAATAGGTCTGTTTAGCAGAAATGAGGGCTATTTTAAAGCCAAGTGTAGCTTGTTTGAAAGCAGTGAAGTCGTCTGGCAGGTGTGTTTTCTTCCAAAGCTACTCCGCGACCTTGGATGATTGTCGAAGTTTTTTGGTGAGATTGTTGTGCCAGGGTTGCCTATTGATTCGTCGCAGTTTGCCATGCGTGAGAGGAGCGACTGAATCTATGGCCGATGTGAGGGTGGCGTTATAGAAAGCGGTGGCGCTGTCTGTGTCGTGGAGTGAAAATATGGAGGACAGAGGTAGCAGAGAGTCTGGGAGTCTGTGAATGTCTAAGTGTGCGAGGTTTCTGTGAGGATGTGCCAGTGGCTGGACATAGGGTGCAGGTGAGGAGAACAGGGATGAGAAGGTGAGTAGGTGGTGGTCGGATAGGGGGAGGGGAGAGGTTGTGAGATTAGATAGGGAACAGAGGTGGGTGAAGATGAGGTCTAATGTATGTCCGTCTGTGTGGGTGGCTGTGGAGGACCACTGAGTAAGTCCAAGGGATGAAGTAAGTGACAGGAGTTTGGAGGCTGCTGGCTGGTGGGTGTCAGTAGGGATATTAAAGTCACCCATGATGATGGTGGGGATGTCAGCAGAGAGAAAGTGAAGAAGCCATGTGGAGAATAGGTCAATGAAGGAAGTGGCTGAGCCGGGTGTACGGTATATGACAGCCATTTGTAGAATTATTTATTCAAAATTATTGATATATGGCAGTGGGAGAAATGTATAGAGACAAACTCCGACGGCAGCCATTTAGCACTGCGTGCACTGTGCACCAAGTATTATAAAGAGCAGCAAACCACATGGGAATCCAAAATTCTTGCCCCCTTAAACTCCAAATTACCATCAACAATAACAAGTGGAGGTGGCAAGGGTGACGGCTCCACTGTGACCTATAGAAAACATTGTGGATTTTGAGAGTTAGAAGAAGCACAAGGTAAAAAGCCACAGACTTAATTACGATGATGATCTTGTAAGTACCAATAAATCTAGGACCTAATTTCCAGGAGGGAATTTTCAGTTTAATATTTTTAATATTTCAGGTAGACAGCCATAACAAATTATTTACACCCAGGTCCTGACAACCATTTTTTATCCGCCATGCGTTTGCATCTGTCCTCCAAGATTTTCAGTTTGTTCTGAAAAAAGGCACAGTGACGCCACTTACCAGGGGACGACCCTTTGAGGCAACACAGCATCAACCCCTAACAACATCATGTTGAATGAGCACAGGAGCAGTGGAAAATAATTTTTGCAAAGAAGAGAACGGCTGACAGGACCAGTCGGACCACCTCGAGAAGTCCGTACCATTCTTTGTCATGTCAGTGAAGGGTTTGACAATCAACGAGAAGTTTTTGATAAACTTACAATAATAGTTAGCAAACCCCAAAAATGCACTGCAAAACTTTTAGATTTTTTGGCAGATCCCATTCCATAACTGCACGGACATATCTGGATCCATCCAGAAACCTGCAGCAGAAACTAGAAAACCCAGGAATTGAACCTCCTGTGCGGCAAATACACATTTTTCTAATTTGGCGTACAGTTTATTATCCTGCGAACCTCTAACACCTGCTTGATGTGTGCTTGATTTGACTTGAGGTCAGGTGAGTATATCAAAATATTGTCAAGGTGCACCACGACAAACCTCCCCACATGGTGACGAAAAATGTTGTTAGAAAAATGTTAGAAAATGATGGGAGCATTAGTCAAACCAAAGGGCACGACATAGTTTTCATAATGCCCTTCAAGAGTGTTAAAGGCTGTCTTCCACTCATCCCCCTCCTTGATCCTAATCAGATTGTAGGCTCCCCTGAGGTCCAGCTTAGAGAACTATTTTGCCCCAACAATCCGATTAAATAAGTCGGGAATGAGTGGGAGTAGAAACAGGTCTTGGATAGTAATCCGATTTAACTCACAAAAGTTTAAACAAGGACATATGCTCCCATCTTTCTTCTTAAAAAAGAATAACCCCATTGCTATGGGCAAATAGGAAGGTCTAATATGTCCTTTAGCAAGACTCTCAGATATGTAATCCTTCATGGCCTGCCTTTCAGGGCCAAAGAGATTGTATAATCTGTTCTTGGGTAATTACGCTCCGGGAAGCAAGTTTACGGTGCAGTCATACATACAGTGAGGAGTCCGTTCCTGTCTCTGCTTTTCCAAGAACACATCCACAAAATCAGCCAGAAAATAGGTTGTGGTTTTAGTAGAAACAGTAAAAATGATGTTACACAAGCAGTTACTTTTGTTGAAATCCCTCCACTCAATTATGCACAGCTAGCCAGGGAACACCTAACACAATAGGAGTAGGGAGATCTTCTAAAGGCACTGCCACACTTAGCGATCGCAACAGCAATCACGACAACGACTTAACCTGGCGAGATCGCTAGTGTGATCGCTATGTGATCGCTAGTTAGATTCCAAACACAACTCATCAGCGATCTGTGATTCCAAACACAACTCATCAGCGATCTGTATAACGACCTTTGCGGTCGTTGGGAAAACCTAGTCCCGCCTGCGATGCTGGTGAAGTCGTTCATAAAGGGTGTCACACTCAGTGATTCAGGCTCACCAGCGGGACACCAATGACCAAAAAACGGCTCAGAACGTTCATAAGCGATCAGCAACATCTCAGCAGGGGCCACATCGCTGCTACATGTCACACACAGCTAAGTCGCTAACGAGATCGCTACTGCGTCATAAATGGTGACGCAGTAGCGATCTCGTTAGCGATTTTGCTAGCGATCTCACATAGTGTGGCATACCCTTAAGACATAACAAGAAAGGAGCTCCCTGTGAAGAGCCCCTATGCGCAAGTTCACATTATGCACATCATGGGTAAAATTTCCCTGACCGAAAGGTGCAGAGTCAATAGTAAATATGGGGACTGACCTCGCCAGTGTACTACAGGAGAGACCATGATCCTATACAAACCGAATATCCACCATATTAGTTCTCACTCCATTATCCAAGAGGATAGATATTTTCACATATTTCATACCTATAACCACTTCTGCAGGTAAGAAAAACTAAGATACACATGCAGATGAGATATAAACAGCCAGGCCAGGTTGTTATCCTCCAAACAACTTGGGTTAAAAAGTTTAGAGAAGGCTTTCTGGTGCTTTGGTAAAAAAGGACAATCGGGTATCAAAAATTCAATTTTGTTTTAATTAAATTATAATTTTTAAAAAAATACTTTTAAAAATTTTGCCTTATATACAAGTCATTATACAGGAAAAAATTATTCTTAACATTATTTTTCCTGTGATCTCTAATTTCCCATCAATTTTTAATGTTTTATTGTCAGTCCTTAAAGTGAAGTAAAAGTGAGACACCAGTGTTCTCAGCAGCAATCTGGGAGTCAGAGATGCTTCCAGGGGTCTTGCTTATGCTGTTCTCCATTCAGCACTTTTTCCATCAATTTCACTGCCCCCCAGACCTCCTTGTAGGGTCTGCCTGAGAAATGCTTGAATTTCTCATTGACTTCCATTATACTCGTTGTTCAAAATGATCACCCGAGCATTAGGAATTTTTCGGTTCGAGTAGCAAGCATCCAAGCATTTTAGTGCTATCTCATCTCTATTCTAGAGTTATTACTAGAGGTGAGCGAACTTGTTTGGAAAACGTTCGCCAATCTCAAATTCAGCACGAACTTTGCAAATTTGGACTTGTGTTCGGATTCCCAAGCTTTTTCCCTAAAAATTGGCAAAAGTTTTCCAAAATTCAGTAAATGATTGAGTTAACTAATGACATCCATCTGTCATCAGTGTGACAGCACTGGTACCTGGAAATCAGTGGTACTTTTCACGATGTTGGCACTGATCAGAATTGTAACATTTGGTTTGGTCAAAGGGGTTAAGTACAATTGTAAATTCTGGATAACTGTCCATATACATGTTTAATTTAAATATGTGGAAAGTCACAAAGGAAAGGAAAATATCTGGGCAACTTGCTTTCCGAATATTTACTATAGATTACCAATGTATTGATGCTTAGCACATGTCCTCTAGTAACTACGATGCTGGACAGGTGGCAATGTTTTCTAACCGCACACATAGACAAACCAACATCTGTTTCAGCCAATCTTCCCATGCTTTAAATGACTCTGTTGCTAACTTATGTCAACTTATGATTCTTCCCAACGCAGATATTTTAGGAGGCCAAATACATTAACAAATGGATCATGTTTATATTTTAAACATATTCGTGGTTTAATAATAGGAATAAAAGAGCTATCTGACAACATTAAAGGCTGTTAACGAGTCCAATAACTCTGTTGCCAACATCATTAAATGAAGTGAGAAGAATAAAGTACAATTTATTTACAGACTGAAGTGTTTTTGTCGACCAACCAACATTTGTATGATGCGTTCATCTTCATATTTTCAGCAAAAATACAGATACACAATAAAATATGTAAAGCATACGTGCAAAATAGTTGAACAACATTTAGAAATTTTCTTTGAGCAGTCTAATAGAAATACATAGAAAAAAATAGAATTATCTTCTAAAAATTATCATAAAAAGGATTGGAAGAAGATACATTATTTCAAACAGTGTCCAAGGCTATTACTTGTGTTTCTGCTGTGGTACGTCAAAAGAATTGCACAAGGATTAGGTCAATGACAGTCATGAGGCTACATTCACACAATGAGCTTTTGATGAGTTTTAGATGTTACAGATTTTCGGCACCAGTTCTGCATCCTTTAAGTAAAATAGGTTACTTGCATTTTTTCACAAACATCCAACGTATAAATCTCACCAAAAACACATCATGGGAACATAGCCTCAATGGGGCTAAAGTGCAGTTTTTCCAATATCTTGTTGATATGTGATATTTTAAATAAAGCTGCTTTGTTTCTGATACTTCCTGGTATTTAGCTTTGCCAAAACTTTATTGATACAGTCATACACGGATTACATGCAACTTTAGTGTGTTTCCACAGCGGAAATTAACTAAAACTCATGTTTTTTACCTGCGGATTTTCCACATTACATGAAATTCTATGGAGAAAATCAGCACATAAAACTCAGCATACTCGCAAGAGAAATTGAAATGTTGCAGATTTCAAACACAAAATCAAGGTCAATTTACGCTGCTTAAAATAAAAGCACTGTGGGCATAAGATTTCTATAAATTCCATCCACTTTACTGGAACTATAAGACACTGTCTTGTTTTGCGCAGTGAAAATGCGCAGCATCAAAAACTCACCAAAAAATGCATTATGGAAAGTTAACCTTAGGACTCACACTTAAGGCTTTTTAGAAAAATGGACCGAGTTTCATCTGTTGTTTTTTATTAGCGTTTCATTAGACTTTCATCAGAAAGTCAACAGATTCCTTTCAGTTTTTCTTATACGTGAAGAAAAAAAGTTTTTCCACCTTCTCCTATCTAACAGTCTGTGAAAGTCAGATCACACTTGAAGGGCATCTAAGTGCTGTCTATTTTATTCACAAACTCACAGACTTTCATTGCCTATTTTGATATGACACTTGGATCAATATGTCTCCTCGATTTTGCACAGATTGCTCATTTCACGGGCATGTTAACGGCTCCAATTACTATTATAATTCTGACGAGTACTATCTGTGAAAATCACAGATAACATTTGAATGTAGAAAGTGGATGTATGAATGAACCCTTATACTGAATCTTCTCCCATATACAATGGGTATGGAAAGTATTCAGATCCCTTTAAATTTTTCTCTCTTTGTTTCATTGCAGCCATTTGTTAAGCTCAAAAAAGTTCATTTTTTTCTCATTAATGTACACTCTGCACTCCATCTTGACTGAAAAAAACAGAAATGTTGAAATTTTTGCAAATTTATTAAAAAAGAAAAACTGAAATATCACATGGTCAAAAGTATTCAGATTAGTAATGAGTGAGCATGCTCGTCACTACTTGGCGCTCGCCCGAGCATCTCACTGCCACAAATAGTAATGCCTCAGCCATGTTGGTTATGGCATTACAGTGATTGGCTGGCCCGCACAGCGTCATCAGGTCTATAGCAGACCGGGCGCCGCCATGCTCATCACAGTCTGCTGCTGACTCAGGCAGTGTAGGATGAGTTTCTGCTAAGATAAGTAGAGATTTGGTGGTTTATTAGTTAGTGTGGGTATACCTCTGTAATACAGAAATCCATCTAAACCAGCAGTCCTTCTGAGGATTAATTAAGATGTATATAGATATCAGCGCTAGGCAGGCAGGCAGTGTATGTGGCAGACTTCATTGCATATAGCAGGAGGGTCCATTCCTGTACTGTCTGCTGCTGCTGCTGCCTATAACACATATTTATAGACATAGCCCCAGGTATCAGGGGCCAGGAATAACTTTTTTTGGATCTTAATCCTCATTATTTGCTTTAAAAGCAATCCAGAGAACACCGTTTTTCTGCTCCATTTGCTTGTTGGCACTGCAGAATACAGCCAGATCCTTTCCATATTACAGCGTAAAAATTCAGCTATTTTACACACGTGGTCAAAATTGTTGGTACCCCTCATGTAATGACAGAAATACCCACAATGGTGTCAGAAATACCTAGATATTGACTAAAGTAATAATAAATAAAAAATCTATGAAAATGAACAAATGAAAGTCAGACATTGTTTTTCAACCATGCTTCCACAGAATTAAAAAAAAAATAAAACTCATGAAATAGGCCTGGACAGAAATGATGGTACCCTTAACTTATTTTTTTTTTGCACAACCTTTTGAGGCAATCACTGCAATCAAACGATTCCTGTAACTGTCAAAAAAGACTTCTGCACCTCTCGACGGGTATTTTGGATCACTTCTCAAGAGCAAACTGCTCCAGTTGTCTCGTGTTTGAAGGTGGCCTTTTCCAGACGGCATGTTTCAGATCTTTCCAAAGATGCTCAATAGGATTTAGGTCAGGACTCATAGAAGGCCACTTCAGAAAAGTCCAATGTTTTCCTCTTAGCCATTCTTGGGTGTTTTTATTTGTGTGTTTTGGGTCATTATCCTGTTGCAAGGCGCATGACCTGTGACTGAGACCAAGCTTTCTGACACTGGGCAGCACATTTCTCTCTAGAATCCCTTGATAGTCTTGAGATTTCATTGAATCCTGCACAGATCCTAGACACCCTGTACCAGATGCAGCAAAGAAGCCCCAGAACATAACAGAGCCTCCTCTATGTTTCACAGTACGTCTGTGAACCTAAAGCTGATGTGCCTTGCCAAAAAGTTCTATTTTTGTCTCATCTGTCCATAGGACATTCTCTCAGAAGCTTTGTGGCTTGTCAACATGTAGTTTGGCAAATTCCAGACTGGCTTTTTTAGGATTTTTTTTCAACAATTGTGCCCTCCTTGGTCGTCTCCCATGAAGTCAACTTTGGCTCATACAACGATTGATGGTGCGATCTGACACTGATGTTCCTTGAGCTTGAAGTTCACCTTTAATCTGTTTAGAAGTTTTTCTGTGCTCTTTTGTTACCATTCATATTTCTGTCTCTTTGATTTGTCATCCATTTTCTTCCTGCAGCCACGTCCAGGGAGGTTGGCTACAGTCCCATGGAGCTGAAATCTGAAAAATATCACACTGAGACTCTCATCTAAATATTTCTATCTACTGGCTAACACGGTACGAAATATACATCTTTACTGTGTGAAAAATATGTGTACTGTGTCACAGGAACATGAAGCTACTTGGAGATGGTCTTATAATGTTTACCTTTAACATGTTTGTCTATAATATTCTTTCTAATCTCCTGAGACAATTATTTCCTTTGCTTCCTCTGATCCATGTTGAGTATGATACACACCATGTCACCAAACACCACAGTGAGTATTTGTAGCCCTCTATACAGTCCCACTCACTGATTTCAAGATTGTAAACACCTGTGATGCTAATTAGTGCACACATCTTAATTTAACATGTCCCTATTGTCACATTATTTTCAGGAGTACCATCATTTCTGTCCAGACCTATTTCATGAGATTTATTTTTGAAAACATTCTGTGGAAGCATGGTTGAATACAATGTATGACTTTCATTTGTTCATTTTCATAGATTTTTTATTTATTATTACTTTTGTCAGATTCAAGTTTTTTCTGTGACCATTGCACCAACAATTTTGACCATGTGTGCTAACCCCTTTCTGCAATCGGACATACTATCCCGTCCAGGTGACCTGGGCCCGTATGACCATGGACGGGATAGTACGTCTCATGCAATAGGACGCGCTCCCGGCCGGATGTCAGCTGATTTTCACAGGCAGTCTCGGACCGCTCCCGACACATTAACCCCTGACACACTGCGATCAAACAGCGGTATAGGGAAGCATCGCGCAGGGAGGGGGCTCCCTGTGTGCTCCCCTGAGACCCTCAGAACAGCGCAATGTGTCCGGGCTGCAGACCATTCCATCAAAGTCTGCAATCCAAATCGTCACTACTTCCCTTCCGAGCCCGATGTGTGCCCATACAGTAGTTTTCTCCCACATATAGGGTATCAGCGTACTCGGGACAAATTGGACCTCAACTTTTGGGGTCGAATTTCTCCTATTACCCTTGGGAAAATGAAAAGTTGGGGACTAAAATTCATGTTTGTGGAAAAAATATGATTTTTTTATTTTCATGCTCGGGCGTTATAAACTTTAGTGAAACACCTGGGGGTTCAAAGTTCTCACCACACATCTAGATAAGTTCCTTGAGGGGTTTAGTTTCCAAAATGGTGTCATTTGTTGGGGGTTTCCACTGTTTAGGCACATCAGGGGCTCTCCAAACACGGCATGGCGTCCTGCCAACTCTGCTTTGACAGTCAAATGGAGCTCCTTCCCTTCCGAGCTCTGCCATGCACCCAAACAGTGGTTTACCCACACATATGGGGTATCAGCATACTCAGGACAAATTGTACAATAACTTTTGTGGTCTTGTTACTAGTGTTGAGCGATACGATAATGCAAATATCGGCTATCGGCCGATATTAGCTCTATCGGCCTTTCGATAATTCGTTTCGATATTTTCGTCTTATCGAATACCGGAATCGGATTTGTCACTGTCACTGTGAGTGTCCGTCGGTCGGGTCTGTCAGGAGTCAGCGGCACTTACCTGGCAGAAGATCTCCGGCGGTCACGTCCTGGACTGCTTGATGGCCGCCATTATCTTCTCCCTGGCGGTCACATGCAGTTTTTCGCGATAACTGCAGTGACTGCAGGGTAATCCCGGCCGTAAAGCACTCAGTCCGATGACGTCACCGCCGGGGAAGCAGGTAATCAGCTGTGCTGCGCCGGGATGACAGGCTCTGCCTGTCATTCTGATGTAGCAGAGCTGGATCGTCGTGGGACACTCGTAACTATGGACTGCGTCGGTCAGGTGGTATACTTTTTTTTTTTTTTTCATTTTTTTACAGGAGATCGATGGCGTCGCAGGATGAGACAGTAATAAAAGAAATGAAAACTGTGTTTTTTTTTTTTTATTAAATTAAAAAACTTTTTTAGGAACATTCACCCGTCTGGGTACATAAACAATTTAACTATTTACATACAGGGACCCTGTCCGGGTTATTTAGACTTCTTTGGCTGGCCTCTTCCAGGTACCACCTGGTACTCTTCTTGAGATTGCCAAACATCCGAGGCACCAAGGACCACCAGGACCTGATGACGTCGTGTGGCCTGTACAGTGACGTCGTGACCCGCTATCTGGGTCTGTGTGGCCACCTCTTTCATCTCCCTCCGGGTCTGGAGCCCTATGTCACGGACTGAACGAACCCCAGGGGGCCTAACAGGCGCCGGGTACGGGCCACGTATCGATATCATGTCCATGGGTGGGTCTGCTGAGGAGACCACTGAGGGAGGCTGGGGAGATTTACGGCGTGGGGTGGGCACTTTTGCAGAGGACTGGATGTGGGAGGCTGAAGGCTTCGAGGGTCTCACAGGTTCCTCACACACTGGGGAGTAGGGGTCGCACCTGGTAACATTTAGGGCGTACCACCCATTGTAACCCCAGTGTCGGGTGTAAGTCACCAAGTCTCCTGGCAACAGGTCCCTCCCCGGGTGTCCTTCTGGGAGGTGAGCCTCCATGTCCCGCCGGGTCACAAAGACTTCTAAATAAAGTCCAGGCTCCTTGATGAAGCCCCAACCACCTTTCAATTTAAAGTTCCGTACTGCACCCTTACGCCGCGGCTCACTCAGGGTTCCTTTATCCTTTCTCATCCGGTCCTTATCTGCCCGGTCCTTCTCCAGGTGACGTTGGCGAAGTTTTAGGGTTTCTCGCTGCTCCCTTTGTCACTCTGCTTCCCGCTCCCAACGTCTCCACTCTTCCTCCTGACGCCGGTTGAAATTCTCCTCCACCAGCTGCTCCATGTCTCCACCACTCCACTGCAGCTTACAGTGTCCGGTTTGCGGCAGCTCTCCTGTCGCCCCCCAGTCCTGGCGGCGCTCCCCTGCGGAGGAAGCAGACGGCTCTAAATCAGATGACAGTCGGGGCTCCGGTACAGGCAGGTAGTGCTCTGGTGCCTGCGCGGCCTCCTCCATGAGGACGGGTGTCGCTTCTTCTGTCTCAGCGACGGGGGCAGACAGCGGGATCTGGGGTGCTGCTGATGGTGCTGCGGTTTTTGCAGGAACGGGTGCCTCCACTGCGACAACGTCAACTGGATCACATTGCAAAGACTCCTCTACTAGAACGGGTGCCTCACCTTCCGGTACAGACACTTCAGGTAAGAGGGATTGGCGCCGCTCCAAGTTTATTTTTAGGGCACGCCAGCTGGCTTCCATCCTGGCGACCTCCTCCTGGTGCCGGGCCAGGCCTCTTAGGGTATTCTCAGCTTCTTGCAGCGTAGGAGGGTTTACAGGCCGGGTGCCCAACGGTGATTCTGTGGCGATCGGGTCGCTTCCGTGGGGGGAGAGCTCTGACTGCTCCATCCCTTCCCACTTCTGCTCGTCGTGTCCATTAGCCATCTCTGCCAAGTCACATGTGTCATTAGCATCTGGAGAGGGCCCCTCTTTTGTAGTGAGGCGGGACCTTCGTGTTAGTTTCCGCACACTGAGGAGGATGAGGAGGCGGAACTCCAGAGTTGTGGGGCACGATCTTACATTGCAGTACCATTTACAGTGGGCGGCCATCGTTTTCACGCCACTGAGTGAGTGACACCCACGAAGAGCACGCCCTTCTTCTTCACCAGTGCCTCGTCGTGACGCAGATATGGCGGAAAAATGGCAAATACATTCTCTGATGATTTTAGCAATTCTCAAGGACAAAACCAGTGCAATTCAGGCACACAGGACTCGCTTATAGCGAGCTACAGAATCCTGTTCGTGACGCCCAAGTTGAGTCGCACAGAGCCAGAGGTTTTCGGGGTACTCGGCACCGAGCCCGTCGACTTCTATGGGGTATGTCACGTCTTTACCCGGCAATTGAATTAGAGTCGATTTTACTATGTAGAAGTGTATAAACTATAAATATATGTATATATATATGTCACAATGACATGTATATATATATATATATATATGTATTCTATGTGTGTATATTTAGTGTTTACAAGGAAATAAAGGTTTTTTTTAATTTCGATATTTTGTTCCCATAGACTTACATGGGACTTCCGCTATCGAAATCGGATATCGACGATATTTAGTGCTATCGGCGATACAATTTCGATACGATATTTTTAGATATCGAGCAATATCGCTCAACACTACTTGTTACCCTTGGGAAAAAAAAATTGGGGTGAAAAGATCATTTTTGTGGAAAAAATATGATTTTTTAATTTTACGGCTCTACGTTATAAACTTGTGTGAAGCACTTGGGGGTTCAAATTGCTCAACACAGATCGAGATAAGTTTCTTACGGGGTCTAGTTTCCAAAATGGGGTCACTTGTGAGGGGTTTCCACTGTTTAGGCACATCAGGGGCTATCCAAATTCAACATGGCATCCAATCTCAATTCCAGCCAATTTTGGTTGGAAAAAGTCAAATGGTGCTCCTTTCATTCCGAGCTCTGCCGTGCGCCCAAACAGTGGTTCCCCCCAACATATGGGGTATCAGCGTACTCAGGACAAATTGGAAAACAACTTTTATGGGCCAATTTCTCCTGTTACCCTTAGGAAAATAAAAAATGGTGACTAAAAGATAATTTTTGTGGGAAAAAAATAGGATTTTTTATTTTCATGCCCGGGCATTATAAACTTGTGTAAAGCACTTGGGGGTTCAAAGTGCTCACCACAGATCTAGATAAGTTCCTTAGGGGGTCTAGTTTCCAAAATGGGATCACTTGTGGGGGGTTTCCACTGTTTAGGCACATCTGGGGCACTGCAAACGGAACTTGACACCCATCAAAGTCTGCATTCCAAAACGTTATTAGTTCCTTACCAAGCCCTGCCGTGCACCCAAACATTTCCCCCCCACATATAGGGTACCAGCATACTCAGGACAAAGTGGACAACAACTTTTGGGGTCCAATTTTCTTGAAAAAAAAATTGGGGACTAAAAAATCATTTTTGTGGAAAATTGTTTTTTTTTCACACCCAGGCATTATAAACTTTTGTGAAACACTTGGGGGTTCAAAGTGCTCACAACAGATCTAGATAAGTTCCATAGGGGGTCTAGTTTCTAAAATGGTATCATTTGGGGGTTTCCACTGTTTAGGCGCATCAGGGGTTCTCCAAGCGCGACATGGCGTCAAATCTCAATCACAGCCAATTTTGGTTTGAAAAAGTCAAATGGCGCTCCTTCCCTTATGAGCTCTGCTGTGTGCCCAAGCAATGGTTTTCCCCCACATATGGGGTATTGGCGTACTCAGGAGAAATTGTACAACAACTTTATCTGTCCATTTTCTCCTTTTACCCTTGTTAAAATAAAAAAAATGTTTGTAAAAGATCATTTTTGTGACTAAAAAGTTAAATGTTCATTTTTTTCATCCACGTTGCTTCAGCTCCTGTGAAGCACCTGAAGGGTTAATAAACTTCTTGAATGTGGTTTTGAGTACCTTGAGGGGTGCAATTTTAAGAATGGTGTTACTTTTGGGTATTTTCTGCCATATAGACCCCTCAAAGTGACTTCAAATGTGAGGTGGTCCCTAAAAAAATGGCTTTGTAAATTTTGTTGTAAAAATGAGAAATCGCTGGTCAACTTTTAACCCTTATAATTTCCTAACAAAATAAAATTTGGGTTCCAAAATTGTGCTGATGTAAAGTAGACATGTGGGAAATGTTATTTATTAACTATTTTGTGTGACATATTTCTTTGTTTTCAAAATTTTCGCCATATTTGCGTTTTTTCAAAAATAAACGCAAGTTTTATAGAATGAATTTTACCACTAACATGAAGTACTATATGTCAGGAGTAGAGTTGAGCGATACTTTCCGATATCCTAAAGTATCGGAATCGGAATGGTATCGCCGATATCACTAAAATATCGGCGATACCCGATATCGATACCGGAAGTCCCATGTAAGTCTATGGGAACAAAATATCGAAATTAAAAAAAACCCATTCTTGCCTTGTTGGTTAATTGTACATGAAGGAAAACAAGAAAGAGTAATGTAGAATGTATTGTGGAAGGTTGAGGAGACATTAAAGGCATAGATGTTTAACCCAATCAAATGGAATAGCATAAATATTTTTTTTTTTAAAGATGTTCGGATTGACGAAGAAATTGACAATGTTAACGTTTTTTATATTTTGGCAAATATGTATATTACACAACTTCCATGCTCTTCATCTTCACCTTTTTAACTTTTCACACACTTTCTCCTTCATAATCTTCTGCAGCATCATCTTTTTCATCAAATTATTCTTCATCTTCACCTTCTTTATCTTCTTCTTAAACTTCTTGCTATTCATCTTTGTTAACATTACTCATATTCTTCTTATTAAACTATTATTCTTATTCATATTCTGCTTCATCTTCTTCATCATATTCTTATTTGTGACAGAGAATCCTGTACTTGTAATCTGTCAAAGTATGAATTTTTCATCCTTCCGTTCTTGCTGTCACAAAAGATTTAAATTACAACAGTATTTGTCCGTGTTCAGTTTAGCCTGCAGCAGCAGGCATTTTCCAGGGGCACCACGAGGAGGAACGGACTCACCCCCATACACTGCTTAGTCTTCTTCTGCTTAGAATTTAGAGCATATATTTTGCTCTTCATTTTGGTCTTATACTTCATGTTCTTCTGCTTTTAGATCTTCTGCTTATTGTTCTTGTGTGTCTTGTTCTGTATCTTGTATTTGTAGCACAACCTTGTACCAGCTGATGTTACTGGGACACGGTTACTAAGCAGGAGGTACCTGTGCTCCAAAGCACTACCAAGGACCAGCAGACGTTGCAGGAACTCGGATACCGAGATGTAGGCACCTAGGCCAAAGGCACTGCGGAGAACCAGTTGACGGTACTGGAACCCGGACGGGTAGCAGAAGGTACAAGAGCCAATGCAAGTAACGAGGACCAGCTGACTGTGCTGGAACCCGGAGGGGCAGCAGAAGGAAAAGAGCCAATGGCACAACGAGGACCAGCTGACGTTACTGGGACAGGGTTACTAAGCAGGAGGTACCTGTGCTCCAAAGCACTACCAAAGACCAGCAGACGTTGCTGGAACTCGGATACCAAGATGGAGGCACCTAGGCCAAAGGCACTGCGGAGAACCAGCTGACGGTACTGGAACCCGGAGGGGCAGCAGAAGGAAAAGAGCCAATGGCACAACCGAGGACCAGCTGACGTTACTGAACCCCAGTAACACAGGAGCAAGTGTTGACTGTGCTAACAGCACTTCCGAGCAACAACTGGCGGTGTTGGAGCCCAGGGTCAAGGAGGATGTTTAAATACTAGATAAAGTAATTTCCTTGTTACCTGTCAATTTTAAATGTCTATACTTCAAACAAGAGAAAGATAACCTTTACTACCATAAGATGATGATTTCATTTAAACTAATATCTAGATAAATAAAGAATTGACAAACATAAACACATACATTAAATGTTGAACAGCAATGCAAACCACAAAATAAATTAGTTAAGGAATCTGCTATACGGTTGTACATAAAAGCTACAAGTACATATCTGAATCCATTAATGATGGATAAGTAACAGTATATACACCATTTTTATTGTATAGACAATGAATGTCTGACTTCAAAACATCATCAGCATTACAAGTTATCTGTGACATTACTAAAATGTTACATTTGCTGAATAATGTCACTAACAGTTTATACAAAATTATACAATTTCCATCATGTAATACTCATAATATGTGGCAATAATCATGTTTATTAACAAACATAACCTTTAAAAAGTGCATAGTGCATAGTGAAAATTGCTATTTATGCCTGACTGTCGACTTGCAAGCATGACAACGGATAGATAAGGTATATATAGATGAGACTGCATAGCCACAGATGGTGAATGGCGATGTAATACTGTACCTCAATAAAGTGTGCGTCACTACTACATAATTTTTTTTATATAGCTTTATAAACAGGGTACGTGGATGTATGCTTGCGCCTTTGTTTTGACGCACAGACTGCCTTCCTGCTGAGACGCGTTGGGTAGTGAACAGTTGTGTGCAGTGTTCACTGTAGTCTGAGGTTTTCCTTTTTGGAGTGCAGATCACGCTCCAGTTTAGTTCTTCAACCACTGCTGGTTGTAGTCTGCTGAGCGTGTGTCACTGGCACATCCTTGAAATTTTTCTCTAATTGTTGCTGCTCCACTCTATTACAAATAAATAAAATCTATTAGTGTGACGCGCTTCCATCCGTATACAATACATTGGTTGCAAACACTATAGAAGTACACAAAGGGGCCTTTCACACCTACTGAACAGTTGTGTGCAGTGTTCACTGCAGTCTCTGCGGAATAACCACACTTAGGCCTTATAACTTTTCAGACTTTCTTTATCAATCTACCAAGATGAAGAAGGCAGGGAGTAAGGCACGTGGTCGTGGAGTTTCTTCAGGGAGAGGACGTGGGGATTCTGTGGCTGCTGCGGCCCCCAGTGACACAGCATCCACCAGTTTTCCCCGGGCCGTGAGCGTTCCTTTATGCGCACTTTTGTAGGAGCTCGGAGTACCCCCCTGCTGCGGGAAGAACAAATTGAAGCCGTTGTTGTTTGGATCTCAGCCAATGCATCGACTTCAATTGCTTCCACCTCCTCTCAGGACCACAGCACTGTTGGGCAACCATCTGTCTCTTCACCGCCTGCAAATTGCCCAGGCAGTCAGAGAGTTCTGTACAGGAGCCAGCTGAGTGTCTGCTTCTGTTCTCAGAATCTATTGGCTTGCAAACAGGGGCCCAGCCAAGCAGCATTCTGTAATGTGAAGAAGAGGGAGTATGCAGTGATGCGCAACAGCTGTGTCTCTCTGAATCTGAAGAGGCGGGTGAGACAGTGCCGATGGTCAGCACACCGCAGAACGCATCTGATGATGATGATGAGACCCAGGTGCCAGTTTCTGTTGAGCATGGTGCTGGCCGACCACCAACAGCAGGTGTTGGAAGAGGGTAGTGGAGATGATGAGGTCCAATACCCAACATGGCATGAAGAACAGGAAGGTGGTGGGAGCAGCTCTAGAGGAATTAATAATAATATTTATTTATATAGCGCCATCATATTCCGCAGCGCTTTACAGTTTAGCAGTTTCAGAACACAAGTCATAAGTAACAACGTTAACAATACAATAATTTAAGCTAATAAGTCGCCCCTGCTCGTGACAGCTTACAATGTACAATGAGATGGGGGAGATACAAAGTATAGGTGTTTATATACAATGGTGCATTTACATGATGTTCCAGCCATCTTAAGGGACTGGGATGGAGATAGTGAATGGGCTAGAGACACACACACACTTACACAGAATACATAGAATGACTTTGATTAGTGAATGTGATAGCCGCTACTGAACAAATGTGTTTTGAGGGAGCGCCTGAAAAACCCTGCAAATTGGGATATCCTAATTTCTTGGGGTACAGCATTCCAGAGGATTGGCGTACAGCAGGGGAAGTCTTGGAGTCGGGAGGGGAGGTACGTATTATGCAAGGTTAGTCGAAGTCGTTTGCAGAGCGCAGCAGTCGGTTAGGCCGATAGATAGAAATGAGGGAGGAGATGTAGGAGGGGTGCTGCACTGTGGAGAGCTTTGTGGGTGAGAACAAGTACTTTGGTTGAAAGCTGGGAGAGGCCTAGAGAAATGGTTTGTGATACAAGGAAGATAGAGGAAGACATTGCCCCAACGGTACAAACAGGAGGGGAAGTTAGGCTTGCAGACTCGGTTGCCTGTGCCTCCAGTTTGGCACCTGTTCGGAGCAGTTGTGTTCCAAAAGTCAAAACGTGCGCTCCCAGGACTTGCACTGCGTGGTCCTTTTTTCACACACTTGCACATGATATTTGCTATGTGAAATGCAAGTGTGTAATCAAAAATTAAAAATAGCTAAAAGTGGTCAGTCACCTCAATACGAAATATGTGTAAACATGTGCGGACAAAGCACGTAGTTGAGTTACAAAGACACACTGGAGATGTAGGCAACCTACAGCAGCACCTACATCTTCAGGTTGTGTTGAAGCCTCTTCATCGAGCTCACACACAGCTGGTTATGCTTCCTCACAGGATCGCCATGGAAGAAACCTCGGCCACTGTTGTCCAGAGACAAATGTATTCCACACACAGCAGCAAGTTTCCCTGTCATCCTCACATCCCAGGACCAAAACAGCCAGCGGTAGCACCAGGCATGGATAAAACACGGCCATACTCCGCAAACCATGCACGAGCACAGGCTCTGATGCTGCATGCAAAACTCCGGTCCCTTGAAATGCTGTGATTCAGGCTGGTGGAGACAGACAGTTTCCGTAACTGAATATCATTGTCAATCCCACAATACAATGTGCCAAGCCGATTTCATTTCAGCAGGCAAGCCGTCCCTGGTCTGCAAAAGCATGTTGAGGGAAAAATTAAAACATGCGCTACTAAAAGCCTCAGGTAGCAAGGTCCACCTGACCCCCGATGCGTGGACCAGTACCCATTGTTATGATCTGCACAACCAGTAAGGAAAGAGGGAATTCTGTCCCTACAATACAATAAGCTGAATCCCTACGATGTAACGGGGAACCTGATCCTGGCGACCAGACCCGCTAAAGTCCTCATCTAGTGTGAACGAAGACCTATAGTTGCGAGGGAGTAATCCCTACAAGATCTAGGGGATGGGAGAAAAGGTGGACACCTCCTAGTCCTAACATAAATTGTAGCATGGATAATTAAACAGAAAAATAAATACTTTGTGATCCTAACATCAAGCAAAACTCACAGATTAAGGCACCTAAGCACCCGGTAGTTAACAGTAGATAATACAATGAAGTCAAGCAAAGCCAGAAGGGCGGAGCCAGACTAAATCGGGGAAAAAAGGTCATGTGACCAGCAAACTGAAACAAAACCTAACAAGGGTTCTAACACCCATGGCCAGGGACAATACTTTCCCTCACTGCCCATTGGGTCAATGTTGTGCAGCCGGGTAACTGATCTTGCGAGTGGCGCATATACGTGTTCTGCCAACTCCAAGGATTGCAGGAATCAAGTCTGTACACATTGATTCCTCCTCCTATTCAGTTCTCAGAATCATCGCTGCAGGAGCCGTCACGGTCTACCTCCACATGGACCCGTGAACGTTTTCCTGTTGCGACCGTTATGGCCACAGCCGTGTCCAAATGTCAACAGGCCGTCCTGAAATTAATTTCCATGGGGAATCTTAGCCACACAGCGCAGGAGCTCTGTAAGCCATAAAGCAGGGAGAGCGACGTGTGGTTTTGGAGAGAATCCAGGCAGGCTTGGTAGTGTGTGACAATGGCCGAAATCTGGTGTCAGCTCTGGGCCTGGCAACCTCACTCACATACCATGTCTGTCATTGTGCTCAACTTGGTCGTGCAGAGTTTTTTGAGGGACTATCGGATCTTGATGCACTGCTGCACAAGGTCCCGCCATAGAGTGCGCTCACTTGCGACGTTCCAGCATGGCCAGATCGCTGATTGCAGCTCTGCAACGCAGATTTCACCTTCATGAACATCGCATTATATGTGACGTACCCACCAGGTGGAATCCTCGTTACATATGTTGGAGCGGTTGTGTGAGCAGCAGCCAACAGTAATGGAGTATCAGCTGCATCAGGCGCGTCAACTCGCAATTTGCGGCGTTCACACTTCACCACTTACTGAGTGGGCCCCCTATAATAAGAATAATTATATTATTTATTTATATAGCGCCATAAATATCCGCAGTGCTTTACAGTTTAACAGTTTCAAAAACACGAGTCATAGTAACAACGTTAACAATACAATAATTAAAGCAAAATCAGCCCCTGCTGTGAAAGCTTACAATCTACAATGAGGTGTGGGGATACAAAGTACAGGTGTTTTATATACAATGGTGTTTTTCAATGATGGTCCAGCCATTTTAAGGAAGTGAGGGATGCATGGAGATAGTGAATGGGCTACACACACAGAATTACACATAGAATGACTTTGATTAGTGAATGTGATAGGCCACTGTGAACAAATGGTTTTGAGGGAGCGCCTGAAACCATTCCAAATTGCGGATAGTCCTTAATTTCTTGGGGTAGAGCATTCCAGAGGATTGGCGCAGCGCGGGTGATGTCTTGGAGTTGGGAGTGGGGAGGTACGGATTAGTGCAGAGGTTAGTCGAAGGTCGTTTGCAGAGTGCAGCAGTCGGGTAGGCCGATAAATATAAATAAGGGAGGAGATGTAGGGGGGGCTGCGCTGTGGAGAGCTATGTTGGTGAGAACCAGTAATTAGAATTGGATCCTATAATGAATGGGCAGCCACTGCCAGTGTAATGAGTGGCGAATAACTCTATGAAGGATATCTGCCACGTTTTGCTAGTGCGTTTGATGAGTCAACGCGGATGGCGAGTGCAGATGTTGCACTAGTCAGCCTGACTGTCCCCCTTATCTGCCTGCTTCAAAAAACACTGCAAGCACAAGGCATGAGGTTTTGGAAGAGGTGGGGATGAGGAGTCACAAATTCCATCACCTTCTGGACAGTCAGCGCAACGTGGTTCCTCACAAAGGGCTGGAGACTTTCAAAGTACCATGCTGTATCAACAATTGAACCTCCAGAGTCGCTGTCTTATTTTCATAACCATTACAAACTTTAATGTATTTACAAAGAATAATGAATATTTTTTTGTCTACCTTTGTAATGTATTGTGTTTCCAAATGAGTTACGAATTATGATACAAAGTTTTTAAATTTGGTTTTAAATTTTGAAAATTTTATTGTATTTGAAGGACTTTGTGAGGGGGGAAAGGGAGTCACAAATCCCTCACCTTCTGGACAGTCAGGCAACGTGGTTCTTCACAAAGGGCGGAGGACTTTCAAAGTACCATGCTGTATAACTTGAAACCAGGCGTGTCTAATTTTCAAACCTTTAAAACTTTTAATGTATTTCAAAGCACATAATGTATTTTTTGGTCTTCCTTTTGAATGCTATTGTGTTTCCTAAATGGTTACAGAATTATGTTACAAAGTTTTTAAATTTTGGTTTTAAATTTTGTAAATTTAAAGATTTGAAGGACTTTGTGAGGGGGAGAGGAGTCACAAATTCCATCACCTTCTGGACAGTCGCCAACGTGGTTCTTCACAAGGGCTGGAGGATTTAAAGTCCATGTGTATCAACAATTGCTCCAGAGTCGCTGTCTAATTTTCAAACCTTTTCAAACTTTTAATGTTTTTAAAAGCAATAATGTACATTTTTTGTCTATCCTTTTGTTAATGTATTGTGTTTCCAAAACGATGTTAAGAATTATGATACAAAGTTTTTTAAATTTTGAGTTTTAAATTTTGTTTATTTATATTTTTGAAGGACTTTGTGAGGAGGAGTCAAGGAGGGAAGACATCGTCCAGGGGGAGGTAACAATGCTCTAGTCAGTATGTACCAAGGGTGGGGTGATGCACAGCAGGCGGAGATGACGCTCTTGCAGGGGACAACGTTTCTTGGCCAGTTGGGGTCTGAGCACGGTTGATTTCATGCTGCAGGGCTGGAAACGACCGCCGCATCGAACAATTCCACACCACGTTGATTTTGGGGTGTACACCCTCCTGACCCTGCTACCGGGACAACTTACAAACCTATCCCCTTGAACGGGAGCGTAAAATTCGGAAAGTTACCAAGACACATGGTGAATCCATAATGTTCTCCATTCGCCGAGAGCCGCGGCTGCTACTGATTACAAGCAGCTTTTGCGCGAGGCAGGGGAAGCTTGCAACAAGAGGGAGCAAAGCGGCCTCCTGCAAGGGCAAGAACAGTAGTTCCAAAATGTGTCGAAGTTTTTGGCAGCGCCACAATGTCTACACCATCCAGACGGGTCCAGTCAGGCAGGAGGCAAATTTCCGTAAAGGTTAAGACTACATGTCTTGCCCTCTCTGTACTTTCGATGGCTCTTCCCCATTCAAGTTTTGTGTCTCTAAGTGGATACATGGCCAGATTAGCCAGATGCTTGAGGGCTGGTTGATCTGCTGGCGGTATTTCG
>JARQOD010000005.1:319331746-319368352 GCA_033576555.1 Oophaga sylvatica | reverse complement strand
AAGTAATCTCTGCTTAAGTTACTGAAATGCAGGACTGCCTCAGGGAGGCCAATTCCCCAATCGAACCCTTTTTGTCAAATCATTTAATTTTAAAATAACGGAAAATTACCAAAAATTTACAATAAAAATTGGCAAAACCCAAAAAACTTTGAAGAGCTTTAATGAAGTGGTTGGCCCAACCAGTGGCCTGAACCTTGACGGGTCCATTTCAATAACAATGGGGACAAAATGAACCCAAAAATGGATCCCTGTACGCCAAAAGACACTTTGATCCTTCCAACAGAGCATTCTCCTCAAAATCTGGAATACGTTCGAACATGTTTCAAGGAGTCCCAGTCAAGAAAAAATAAGATATATCCAAAAAAAAATCAAAATTTATCCACAAATCCCTGAAAAGTCAATGAAGGCCGGAAGACGAAGGGAGCATTGGACCAAAAGGCACACAAGGTACCAAAATGCCCCTCAGGGGTGTTAAATGCCGTCTTCCCATTCATCCCCGGCTTAAGCAATAGGAATGCCCCCCTGGGTCAAGCTTGGGTAAACCAAGTAGCGTTTTTCACCCTGGAAAAAGGTCAGAAATCATGGGTCGGTATTGATATTTCACAGTAATATTGTTCAAAAGACAAATCAATACACGGCCTTAATGAACCATCCTTTTGGCCACAAGAAAAAACCAGCCTAAGGGTGAAGAATGGTTGTATGCCCTTCTCCAATGACTCCTTGATATAAGACTGCAAGCGTCATTTCAGGTAAGACAAGTTAAAAAGGCGACCTTAGGGAATTTACTACCAGGCCAAATTCAATAGGGCCTCATAGTCCTATGGGGAGGCAAAGATGCGATTTACTTCGTAAACACATCGAAAAAATCAATCAAAAAGCAGGAACATCCTGAGCCTGGGGGGAGGCGAAAAAAAGGGGAGTGTTGGTATCAACACTTGGCAGCCCCAACGGTTACAGACACAGTTTTCCAATCCAAAACAGGATTTGAGACTGTAACCAAGGGAAACCCAGCCGTAATGTCTGCAGTTTTAAACAGAACCAAAAATTTGCAGCTCTCCTGATGATCAGGTTTCAACCCTCATTATCACCTGGTAGAGAACGCGTTTATTTCCAGCCAAAGGGGTAGAATCGATCCCCAGAGGGGAATAGACTTCTGTAGGGGGAAACAAAGGAAACCCGCAAACGTTTGCAAAATCAAAACCCCCGGTTAATATCTCCCGAACAACGAAAGCCTGACAGAATATGAGGACGGAGAATAGAGTAACAGTTAATAAAAACTTAGTTGAACACTACCCAAGACAACTGGCGTGCAAAACGTCTCCCCGTTAGGGCAACGAAATAGAGAGGCCCACCCAGAAAAATAACCCATTGCGCTTTCGAAATCATGACCTGTGCCCCAGAAACCACTCTTTCACATGCATGGTTTAAGCGGTTCACAACAACACTATTCCACGCATACTTCTCCGCCCACCAAAACGTTGTCAATTTGAATCGCTAATGACATGAATCTTGAGCCAGAGGGGACAGGGAACCCACCTACCTTTTTTTCATTACTGACAGACCCTTCCGGAAAAGGGTGCCAAAGCGTCGTAATCCATTTGGTCAGGACTGCCCCCCAGGAAACTCTGACGTAAACCGCGTATCAAGCCCTATTTAATGCAACAAGGCTTTTTTTTAGTTGATCGGACATTAGGCCATGACAATAAACCCCAAGGCCTGAAAAATGCATCAACATCACTCAAAAAGATCCCAGGGTAGGGAAAAACCCAATCCTGGGATCGCCGCGCAGGGAGAGATACAATTTGAACCTGCGCGCTCGTTCCCTGAGGACTTAGATTTAAAAAGGGAAAAAAAATTTACAATTATTTTTGAAATTCAAACTTGGCTCGACCCCAAAACAAATCGGCATGGAATCCTAGGTTCCACAAAAGGCAACCTACAAGATAGGTGCAATACCCGACCTCAGTGGCAAGCTGATCCCACGGCCAACAACTGTGCCAACTCCATTGAGAGAAAAAAAAAAATCCTCCCCAGCACCCAGAGATACAGAGGGAAAAAAAAAAAAAAAATGCAGCAAACAGAAAATATCTCTGACAACTCTTGACAACCTTTTTTTTTTTCTTTCACAATATTTTTTCCCTTCTGTGAGTACCATATAAATTTCAGTTATGGCCGGTGATACTGTTATATTTGGTAGCTGAGGAGTGCAGGTAAAAAAGGCAATACCCAAGCAGTTGGAATCTATGAGATTGCAGTACCCTGACTAATCACCAACTAGAGGCAGCCGTGGAGCGTTCCTACGTTGGTCCTAGACGCCTCGTCACAGCCTGAGAAACGAACTATACCTAAAGATAGAAAGAGGAAAGCTATCTGCCCCGGAGCAGATCCCCAAAGAACATAGAAAGCCCCCAAACATGTAATGGCGGTTAGACAAGAGAAATACTGACACAGACAGAAAATAGTATGAGCAAACGTTGGGCCCAAACTATCTAAATAGAAAAGGATAGGAAGGGCACTTACTGCAATCCCAAAAAACCTGAAAAGCACCAACTCTACTAATTTCAAAAAAACACTGAGATCACACGACCTCTACCACCTAAATTAGTTCTTTTGTGTAACAAAATCAAAACAGCAGCCACTGAAAAAACTGGAAAAAGCAAATGTACAAAAACATCAGTGGCTGAACTAAACTGAGAGGGCAAAAGCCCCGGAGGGGACCCTGAAGGCCCCACAGAAGTGCAGGACAAAAATGCAAAATCAAGCACAAAAACAAAAAGAAGAAAATGTCTTATCTGTTAGCAGGAGATGCAGACACGACACAGCAGGCTACAAAGGAAACAGGAATCAAGGATTGAGACCAGAACAATTGATCACCGGCAACCCTGATGGGAAGGCGACTCCCTTAAATAAGACCAGTCAGTAACACCTGATTCCCAATCCTCACAATCTTCACTGGACAGTCCAGTACCGCTTGTAACCACCAGAGGGAGCCTCTGCTCAGAACTCATTTCAAGTCCATTCACAACAGTTCTCTCATAATTGACCAGAATGCATCACCTGCTTTTATTTCCATTTCGGTCCAGAGATCAATCCAGGCTGCTGCATACGTTTGCTGGATCTGCTGCATTTTTTGGCAAAATGGCATGGGGTGTATCCCTGGGTCTGGCAACATACTGATCACCTGGCTTGGGATGAAGGGCTCATAGGTTGGTGCCTCTACCTGTCCCTGCTCTCTTGTGTTTGTGGGTTTTCTTCCCTAGTATTGGGCAGCATGTGTGACGTTGCATCTTCATCTTCATCAGATAAGAAGTGACATGATGTGCTTGGTGCATACACTGGGTGAGATTTGAGCTTAAAAGTTGTCTGCTGCATGGGGATTTCCCACTTCCTTGCTGAGGCTGTGGTGGATCAGTGTCATGGTTCCATGCTGGCAGCCCTGCTCGGCACTGAGGTTCCTCATTTGTCTCTGTAGCTATACCACCCCCCTGTGATGCCCTAGCTGTGGGCTCTACTAGTTGTTGTGTCTCGGGGCTACATGCAGCGTTTTGTGTAGGGAGATTTGCACTTTCTTCTCCTGATATAATGACTGGCAATGTTTGTACTGTGCTTGGGATAGACAGGGTGCCCTGTGCTGGAGGCACTGAATACAGGGACACCACATTGCTTTGATTGGACGTTGACCCAGTTGATAACGAAGTAGAAAAAAAAGGAAGAGAAGGGAGGTGTGAGGGAGTAGCAAGAGAAAGAGGAGGGGAGAGAGATGGAGGGGAGGGTGAAGAAGAGGTGGAATGTGCCTGAGAGGAGGAAGGAGGAGGAGAGCAAGCATGAGCAGGTGGGTGTGGTGTGGGAGGAGAAAGGGAGGAAAAGGAAAGAGGGAGGGAGAGAAAAGTGAAAGGGGGAAAAGAGAGAAAGATGGAGGACAGAGAGAGGAGAAAGATGGAGGGGGAGAAGTAGAAGAAGATGAAGAAGATTTGAGAGTTGGAGAGGAAGAGATAGAAGAAGAGGAAGATGAAGAAAATGGATGTGTCAGAGATGTGAGGGAGGGAAAGAAGGAATGAGAGGGATGGCAGCGAGGAAAGAGGAGACAAGTCTGAAGAAGAAGGAGAAAGGGACTGAGAGAAGAAAAAGGAGAGGGTGTCCCCCCTGTGACTCTTGAGAGGGGATGGTTTGAAACAAAAATGCCTTCTCCTGTGGAGAGAGGCGGGGAGCGTTTTTCCCTGTACAAGGCTCCTTACTCAATGAGAGCAGCCTACACCTGTCCTGTGTCTCCACATGATGGACATGTGATGTGTGTGACTCTGAATTCTGCTCTTGTGACATGTCAGTGATCTTTTTCTCACAGACGATTTAACACCTTTTCAAACTTATTCACATAAAAAATCACTTCCTGGTCCGTTCAAATTAACTTGCTGTACCTTCTACATGATGCACCACTGCTCTTTTATAGCAGATGGTAATCTATTATTAACTTTCCTCTGCCTTTCAAATAACAAAAACAAGAAAAAGAAACATTTCATTATGCAGCGTAAAGGCTGCCTGTCTATTTGCTTCTCACGTACTCTGACCTTCTATTCACATGCCTAGCCCTTCAATTCTCACGTACTGTGTCTATTCCAAAAACCTATTCAACAAAGGTGATTAAAAATCTGAAAACTGCTGCACTCTGGCTCTGCGTGACTTCGCTGAATGCCTGATGGGAGGGGTTACCAAACCGCTGCGCAGTTTGTGTGTGTGCTCTCCCTCAGCCTGCAATTTCCTTATCTGTGGAGTGACCTTGGTCTAAAGCAGGCTGGTAGAGAAAAAATGGTTGGAGAATAAAACTCTAAAATAAATTGCTTAGAAAAAACCTTTCCAAAATTATTTAAAAATGTACTTAAAAGAAAAACTTTAAAAAACAAAAGTTAGATTTAGTAAAAAACTCTAGAAAAAAAAAAAAATAAATTCACCAAAAAGGGGAGAAAAGAAAAACCGTATTAATCATAAAACTCTGAAAAAACAACCCTTGTTACTAAAACAGCTAATTAAAAACAGAAAAGAGGTGGAAAAACTGATTGTAAAATGATAAAAACAAAAAGAAAAGTACTTTAAAACTTTTGTCTGGTAGCGTAGGCTTTTTTCCTACCGCCCTCTGGAATGTCAGCTGGCTGCTGCCAGCACTTCCCCCCTCCCTTATATCTCTGCTTGCTGTCTCTACAGGCACTGAAATCACGTATCAAAAAAAAAAAAAAATTATTATCCCTCAGAATAGCAAAAAATGAATATAGTTCAGTCTGAATGCCTGAGAATTTTCACGTTAAAACCTGTAGCCAAAAAAACTAGCTTAAAAAGATCAAAACCAGGAAACAGATGTAACAACGTGATTAGCAGAGAGGGGGAGTCAAAAGGGTTTTCTCGCTGCTACAGCCAGCAGTGAATGAGATTTAAAGCGACAGTACCTGCAAGACAGACAGTGACATGTACAATGAGACAGACACCGGGGAATACTAATCCCTCTTTTGATGATCTGTGACACATACAAGCTGCTCTGGTAACTGATAACTCACCAATTGCACTGAGCACGCCGATGCTCCAGTTCTACCACTTCTTAAGTGCGCCGGTCACAGTAATCTGTAGTAGCCTGTACAAAATTCCCACCCTTCACACCTGGAATGCTGGGAGTGTCTCCCCCCGATGTGCGAAAGAATTTGTGAGAATTTATCCAAACAAAGCCCCCACCTTCACACCTGGAATACTGGGATTGTCTCCCTCCGATGTGTGAAAGTATTTATGAGAACTTATCCAGCAATTTGGCTTTTCCTGCTATACAGCTTCCAGAAATCAGCCAGCAAAAACACAGTCACCGTTCCAACTTTCTCCCGGTTCACACAAAACATGAAACATATACAGCACAGCAGCAAACAACTCGGCTTATATCCAGGGCTTTTTGATAAGGGTATGGACTTTTTACACAACCTGGGAATGCGGTGATGACTACATCCGACCGGCTGGAAGTGTAGGCTAGGACTAGGCACAGGGAACATTCAGGTAAGATGACAGAGTTTTCTTACCTTACTTATGGAGCTGCAGTCTCCGTCCCGTGTGCCAAGGCCAGGGCCAACACCCCGTCTCTCCGGTCGGCCGGGTCCTCGTGCGTTTCGTCCAATGCCCCGGTGCAGGCGCCAACTGTTATGGAAATTTAATTAGGATAAATTTATCTTTCCGTGTTTGCTGCTTGCTGTTCCCAAATCTCTATTAAATGTCTTTTTGAGCTCTCAGAACGAAATGAAACTGTCCACAACGGAAGTGTCAGTATAGCAGTTCGTCAAGACTACTCATTTATTATTCATTCAAGGTTTTATACGTTTACAAAAAGGGGCTGGTTAGTCAATTAACATATAATTAAAAGCTGCTAGACTATTGGCTGTTCTAGTGTAAGTATGATAATTATGATAATCATGATAAAAGAGCTGAAGTTGCAGATTTATTGTTTTATATTCTTTTGCCCTAGTTTTCTTGCATGACTATAAAGTAAACAATAGATATCTACTAAAACTCTATGTACTTGTTCCTTATGAAGGCCAGATTCGTTAAGACGACTGATTATAGCTGGCATAGATATGCTGGGTACAGGATTTTTAGCAAGTGAGATCTATCTAACTGTGAATGCATATATATGAATATACTTTGAATATATGGAATACATATATATTTCCATGACACCACCACCATGTTTGACAGTGGGGATGGTGTGTTCAGGGTGATGAACTGTATTGCCTTTACGCCTAACATATCGTTTGGTATTGTTGCCAAAAGTTCGATTTTGGTTTCATCTGACCAGAGCACCTTCTTCCACATATTTGGTGTGTCTCCCAGGTGGCTTGTTTGCAAACTTTAAATGACACTTTTTATGGATATCTTGAGAAATGTCTTTCTTCTTGCCACTCTTCCATAAATGCCAGATTTGTGCAGTGTATGACTGATTGTTGTCCTATGGACAGACTGTCCCACCCCAGATGTAGATCTCTGCAGTTCATCCAGAGTGATCATGGGCCTCTTGGCTGCATCTCTAATCAGTCTTCTCCTTGTTTGAGATGAAAGTTTAGAGGGACGGCCGGGTCTTGGTAGATTTGCAGTGGTATGATACTCCTTCTATTTCAATACGATCGCTTGCACAGTGCTCCTTGGGATGTTTAAAGTTTTGGAAATCATTTTGTATCCAAATCTGGCTTTAAACTTCTCCACAACAGTATCATGGACCTGCCTGTTGTGTTCCTTGGTCTTCATGATGCTCTCTGTGCTTCAAACAGAACCCTGAGACTATCACAGAGCAGGTGCATTTATACGGAGACTTGATTACACACAGGTGTATTATATTTATCATCATTAGTCATTTAGGACAACATTGGATCATTCAGAGATCCACAATGAACTTCTGGAGAAAGTTTGCTGCACTTAAAGTAAAGGGGCCTAATAATATTGCACGCCCCACTTTTCAGTTATTGTACTTCCACAGAAATTTTAAAAAAAAACAATAAATTTCATTCAACTTCACAATTGTGTCCCACTTGTTGTTGATTCTTCACCAAAAATTTACATTTGGTATCTTTATGTTTGAAGCATGGTATGTAGGAAAAGGTTGAAAAGTTCCAGGGGGCCGAATACTTTCGCAAGGCGCTGTATGTGTATTTCCTTGTTTACATGAGTTTTGGAGCAACACAAAAAAGAGAAAAAAGTCAAATTGGATATAATTTCACAGAAAATCTCAAAAATGGCCGGACAAAATTGTTGGAACACTCAACTTAATAATTGGTTGCACACCCTTTGGAATATAAAATTGCAATCAATCTCTCCCTATAAATATCAACAAGTTTCTTAAACTTTCAACTTGAATTTTGGACCACTCTTCTTTTGCAAACTGCTCCAGGTCTCTCTTATTTGAAGGGCGCCTTCCCCAGCAGCAATTTTAAGATCTTTCTACAGGTATTAATTGGGATTTAGATCTGGACTCATTGCTGGCCACTTCAGAAACTCTCCAGAGCTTTGAATACATCCACCTCTTGGTGCTTCTAGGAATATGTTTGGGGTCATTGTCCTGCTGGAAGACCCATGATCTAGAATGCTAATCCAGCTTTCTGAAGCAGATTTCATGATGCTTTGCACACAATCAATGCATCCAGTGCAAGAAGTAGTGGGGTCCTCCTTGGTCTCCTGCTATAGTGTTTCATTTCATTAAAATGTCGACAGTTTGATATGACACTGTTGCACCCTGAACCTGCAGGGCAGCTTGAATTTCTTTGGATCTTGATTTGGGCTGTTTATCCACCATCCAGAATATCCTGTGTTGCAACCTTTCATTAATTTTTCTCTGATGTCCATTTCCAGGGAGATTAGCTGCAGTGCCGTGGGTTGTAAACTTCTTGATTATGTTGCGCATCATAGACAAAGGAACACCAAAATCTATGGAAATGGTCTTGTAACCTTGAGATTGTTGATATTTTTCAACAATTTTGGTTCTCAAGTCCTCAGACAGTTCTTCTTTCTGTTCTCCCTGCTTAGTGTGGCACACACAGACACACAATGCAAAGATTGTGTCAACTTTTCCCCTTTTAATCTGGTTTCAGGTGTGATTTTCATATTGCCTGCACCTGTTACTTGCCACAGGTGAGTGTGAATGAGCATCACATGCTTGAAACAAAGTTGTTTACTCACAGTTTTGGAAAGGTGCCAATAATTTTTTCTGGTCCATATTTTTGGTCTGAAATTATGTCCAATTTGCCTTCTTTTCTCTGTTTTTTTTGTGTTGTTCCAATAAACACAAAGGAAATAAACATATGTATAACAAACACGTACAATTGCAAACATTTTCTGAGAAAAATACTTCATTTAATGGAACCATTTCGAGAGTGCCAACACTTTCGGCCATGACTGTAAAGTGACTTTGTAGTTTATAATTATATGTCATAAGACCCTAAATATAAATGGTATGGGTCCAGTGTAGTTGCCTTGAGTTTCTAACAACACCTGAAAATATAGTCCTAAAATAAAACTACTAATTGTTCTTTCCAGGCACAACCGAAGACTATCTTTCATTTTATACCTTCCATGTAACACAATTATATTATTGTGTCAACATTATCTAACTTCAATGAAATATCCCAATTTTTGTTGCACAGACTGTACACACTAAATACACTTATAATATTATTTTAGCAAACTGGAGGTTGATGTAATAAGGGTGTCAAATCAAAAAACTAAACCTAATGTAAATGTTGCTCTTATCGAAGTGTGTAGCTCAATCTATAATAAGGTGCCCATTTATCTGCTACGGCGTATAGTGAATTATTGTGTACTGTACTTCACATTTTATGCAGATCATTTTTTTTACTCTGCATGACTCTTTTACAATGTGGTTTACTTAAACATGTAACATATTAAGGAGACATTCTCTCCTAAAAACATTGCGTAGAATAAGGTGACCATGAAAGAAATATGTGTTAGCATGTATAGCGCCAATGGGATAATATTAAGACTATATGTATCATGATGCAAGATCCATGCAAACATCTAGGCGTTTTTCTTCAACCAATGTATCAGATGCAGCAATGAAAAAGACTAGACATTGAATAGCTGAACCGATATAGCTGCATTAGATCAGTGTACCCACAGCAGATCTGTACAGTCTCGGAGTTGTTGCATCTGTACCACATACAGAATAGAAATGCTGTAGTATGCGGTGTGTTTCCTAATCCAGTGTGCATCTTACTAAGCAACATAATCATTAAAGTCATTTGGAGGGTGCTGAAGGTGATGTAAAGAATGGTCAATTACCTACAAGGTATGTGCCTGTGTCACAATAGATAAACAGTGATGACAGCTAAATAATCCACTGTTCACAGTCTAGAAAACCGTGGGATATGAAATGATGCCAGGCAACCATGAAGATACCTTGAATTCTGCGTTAAAGAAGCAGACAAACATTGAGTAGCTAGGATTTCTGTAGACATGACTTCGCTAACCATGACATTTAAATGGTTAAATTGTAAATTTAGTGGTACAATTTAACTTTACAGCACCATATACAGGAGCTATACTCCTCATAGAGATACATATGATCAGAATATTCACTGTAACTATGAATTTATAGATTGTATGCTTTGGAGCAGAGCCCTTACTCCTCCTGTAACTGTTGAACTATGTGTTAGGGCTCTTTCACACGTCATTGTGCCAGGTATGTGTGGTGACAGTTTGCACACATACGGGAGACACTTACACACATAGACCCATTCAAGTGAATGGATCTGTGCACATGTCAGTGTGCTTCCAGGGACCGTTTATTAACAGCAGCATGGGATGCAAAACATCCTGCAGATGTGTACACTGGTGATGACACATGGATGTAATTTGTGTGTCATCGGTGTGACACACACCAGCTCCTGGGAAGCAGTGGTACAGTTTGCTCTGTTTCCCTGCAACGGGTGCTGAAGACTGCTCTCATCATACTCCCCTGTTCAACTGATTACAATGAGAGAAGGTGGCGGCTGATGGGACTACAACTCCCATCAATCTACACCTGTTGTCACTAATATCAGTGAGAATAAGCAGCGGCTGATGGGAGTATTTATCGGCCACAACCTGCACTTTAAATAAATAAACTGCGTTGTATTATTGATAACCAGCCAGGCAAAACTGACAGCTGTCAGCTTCAGCAAGGCTGGTTATCAAGAATAGAGGGGTCCCCATGCTGTTTTTTTTTAAATTTCTGTATATAACTAAATAATTTGTGCTGGGTTGACACACTTGGCTGCTTCTTCAGGTACACACAGAAACCATTCTGGTAGTGAATCACCTGCTGGTTTATTGGGGATGACATAAACCTTGGCAGGGTTCAGCAAAATAAACAGAGCCTTGTTGGCATAATGGTAAAACAAACAAAAACACAGTCCTTATGAGTCCTTTCCCTACAGATTCACCTGCAGTTATCCCGCACAATCATTTAGCTCCTCCGGGAGCAATGTAGGAGTTTCTGTTCTCCCAATAAACAACACACCCACTGACTCACATAGCCAGGTATTTAACACCCATGTGATGGTCATATGACCTTGACTTCACACTGGTCCTGGCAGTACTCTGCATGTGACGATACGGTGGACCTCCGCCCACCAGCTCAATGAAGGTCCACTAAAACCAGCCCAAAACATACTTTCCTATTAACCCTCTCAGCACAGTTGGCGCAGTGACACGTATCTCCCTTCACATACTATGACAGTGACTCTGTCACATATTTCACCTCTGCCCAAGGCAGGGGTTTTGGCACCTTCAGACATCAGACAGGGAATTCGGAACAGAACATCTGCATTACTATGTAACTTCCCTGACCTATGGTCTACGTGGAAAGTAAAGACTTGTAGGGCTAAAAACCTAGTCACCCTGGCGTTCTTACCCTTCTTCTCTCTCAACCATCTCAGAGGGCATGGTCTGACACTAACTTAAACCTGTGACCTAGCAGGGAGTACTTCAGGGTGTCTACTAAATGGCCCAGTTTATAACCAAGCATTCTTTCTCAACTATGGTGTAGTTCTACTCGCAAGTAGAGAGTTTTCGACTCAGGTACAGGATAGGATGCTCTTCTCCATTTATTTCCTATGACTGCAGGGCTCCAAAACCAACCTCTGAAGTATCGGTCTGAAACACAAATTCTTTGCTAAAGTCTGATGCAATCAGAACCGGGAGCTTACAGAGCCTGCTTGAGTTCTTCAAACGCCATCTCTGTGTCAGGAGTCCATTTCACCCTCGTCGACTTGGTGCCCAGAAGGAGATCAATTAATGATGCATCAATTATGGCAAAGTTCAGGATAAAACGCCAGCAATACCCCTCAATCCCAAGAAATGCCCTCACTTATTTCTTGGATAGCGGTTGTGGCCACTTCTGAATTGCCTCTATCTTATTAGGTGGGGTTTGATCTTGCCTCTCCCGACGATGTAGCCCAAGTACCTGGCCTCCCCCTTCCCTTTGGCACACTTCTTTGGATTCACGGTGAATCTTGCTTTCCTCAATGCATCAAGGATCGCCTGTACCTTGGGCAAGTGTAAGCTCCAGTCAGATGACAATGTCATCCAAGTAGGCTGTGGCATATTTCTTATTTGGAGCCAAGATTCAATCCATTGGCCTCTGGAATGTAGCTGGGGCCCCCTGCAGTCCAAAGGGCATCCTGGTAAACTGGAAACACCCATCCAGCGTCGAGAATGCCGTCTTCTCCTTGGCGCTCTGGGACATGGGGATCTGCTAGTACCCTTTGTCAGGTTGAGGGTTGTGATGCACCTTGCGGGTCCAAGGCACTCAATGAGTTCTTCCACGTGGGGCATCAGGTACATATCAAAACTAGTGATGAGCAAGCATTAAAATGCTCGGGTGCTCGTTGTTTGGGTCAAGCAAATTGGAATATTCGGGTGCTTGACCCGAGCAACGAGCCCAATGTAAATCTATGGAAAAACCGAGCATTTTTTTGCCTTGACCACCCAGGGGGTTATTTTAGGGTCTATAAATGTCTGAAATTGATGGAAAAAGTGCTCAAATGACATGGGAGCATCATGGGGAATACCCCAGGAACAATGTTGTCAGAGTGTTACGTCACTTTTACAAGCACACAATAAAACATACAAAAACTATACCAAAATGGATTTTCTTGGGAAATATGTTAAGGAAAATCCTTTCCAGTGTAATGACTTGTATATAAGGCAAAATAAATAACCAAAAACAAAATGCTCCTCCACCACTTAGGCTATGTTCACATGTTGTTCTGTCTCCGACATCTAATTGTTTGTTTTTTGCATTGTTTATATAGGAGTTTAACAGTTTGCTTGTTTGGCTCCTCTAGTGACCAGTGTCATATTCGCAGTTGTTTTCTTTTACTGTCAGCAAAATCTTTTTCCTCCCTTTGCAATGCATGATGGTTGCTTAGCAATGCATGATGGTAGCCTTGCAAAGCATTCTAGTAGCTTTCCCTCTATTTTCCATCAGCCTGCATCCAGGAAGCATAATCATTTCCTCTCCCCTTGTGAAAGCATCGCCGGTATGCACTCATGTTTTCTCTAGCTAATTCCTGTCCTATATTAGCCTGGTTTAATCAGTCCTGCCCCTGGTTAGCTATTAGTGTGCAATGTTTATTCACAGTGTACTATGTATATGTATTTCTACTATGCCCCTGTACTGATTGTATGTATATTATGTTTGTATTATAGTTTCACCGCATCAATATATCAAGTTCAATAAAAGCACAGATTCAATCACAATCTCCTTATTGGTCCCCGGTATAGAGTTTAGCTGTCTGTATAACTGCAATGACGTCTGCCTCATTCAGTGAGGACAGAACACACGTAGCGTAGCGTTTTTGATGCGTTTTTCAACTTTGCCATTGCTTTCAACCAAGACAAATGCATGCGCTAGTAAATGTCATTTTAACATTTTACAACCTTATTTGGAAATGTGGTGTGTGACACATCATCAGACACATCCAGTTTCATTTATGAAGGAGGGACTCTGAAAGTCACAAATTCTATTTTTATAGTGCCAGCAGTGGGCCCTCAATTTTCTTAGAGAGCCATCAGCCAGCTATGCTTTGCTGTTCCCATTATTAAACAGTGTGTCCCTTATACTGTTATTGTGTATGCAGTGAGAGGCAGGTCTGCCAAAAATTCGGACACACCCCAACAATCCATTGAACAGACATCATAAATGACCACATGCAACCAAAGTGCCAAGTATTCATTTGATACTCCCATACTTTTTGCCTATGCAATGAATGCAAGGCCTGCCCTGTTCCAAAGTTACACACACCCCAATAAGCCTTTGAACCCACGTACTGGATGGCCACATTAAACCAAAGTTCCCATTAAGCTTTAGCTGGTACTGCCATACTGTTTGCCTAGGCATTGAATGCAAGGCCTGCCCCACCCCAACATTACACGCACCCCAATAACCCTTTGAAGCAATGTACTGGATGGCCACCTGAAAGCATTGTTGAGGATGAAGACCCAGTAGTGGAGAATGTCAGTGTTGAGTCTGGAAAACCTGCAGTGGAGAATTTCATTGTTGATGCTGAAGAACCTGCACTGTTGAATATCAGTGTTGAGGCTGAAGGACCAGCACTGGAGAATTTCAGTGGTGAGGCTGAAGGACCAACAGTGGAGAATTGTGTTGTTGAGGCTGAAGAACCTGCATTGGTGAATTGCAGTGGTGAGCCTATAGAACCTGCAGTGGACAATTGCAGTGTTGAGGCTAAAGACCCATCAGTGGACAATTGCAGTGTTGAGGCTAAAGACCCAGCAGTGGAGAATGGAAGTGTTGAGGCTGAAGAACCTTTATTGTAGCATTGCAGTGTTGAGGAAGAACACCAGGCAGTGGAGCATTTCAGAGTTGAGCCAGAAGAACCTGCAGTGGACAATTGCAGTGTTGAGGCTGAAGACCCGGCAGTGGAGAATTGCAGTGTTGAGGAAGAACACCCAACAGTGGAGCATTGTGACCTCTGCCGCCAGCGTTTTCAGATAGGATTTTTTTTTTATAATTCTGCAACAATTGCCTTCTGGTACTGTAATATTTTAGTACACCTATCTGCCTCTGGAAGAAGAGATTGAAAGTTCTCCTTGTAGTGTGGGTCTAGAAGTGTCACCAACCAGTAAGGGCCACGTGAAAGGCAGTGCAACAAAAAGTCTGCAAAGCGTGCCAGACTGCTAATAGGCAAAACTTCCGTGTCCTCACCAACAGGACAACTGACCTCCTCCTCCTCCCTCTCTGCAGGCCATCCACGCTGAACAGACGGTATGACAGTTTTGCTTGTAGTACCGCCTATAGCACATGAAAGTAGTTCCTGTTCTTCCTCCTCCTCTTCCTCATTGTGAACCAATCCACATTGGGATGACATGAGGCTGGGATGAGTGTAATCATCCTGTATGGTTCCTTGCTCCAACTCATCTTGCTCCGCTTTCAATGCATCCTCTTTGATTGTGAGCAGAGAGCTTTTCAGAATGCAGAGAAGCAGGATGGTGATGCTAATTATGGTGTCATCGCCGCTCACCATCTTGGTGAAGTCCTCAAAGTTTTGTAGGACTGTACATATATCTGACATCTATGTCCACTCCTGAGGTCTTATATGTGGAGTCTGAACTGAATACCAACACCTTTGTTGATGCTGGTAATCAACAACTGCCCTCTTCTGCTCACAACAAATGCAGTGTAGGGTTCCAATGCATGAGGACATCACACATCAGTCAGTGAGCCGTAAGCTGCAAATCCTGCTGAAGCTCGGCAAGGACAGCTGAAGTTGTAGCTGACTTTCTAAAATGGGCACACAGGCGGCGTACTTTGAGAAGCAGATCCGGAAGCTTCGGGTAGATTTTGTGTGACCTTGATAAAGCACTGACCACCAATCTAGTAATGGATAGGTAAAGCAGGGTATGATTACGGTATAATTAAAAGACAATTTTATTAGATATTATTAAAATTATTTCTTAAAATAACACCAAAAATGATCGACACACACAGCAAATTGCGATCCAATCACCAAGAAAAACAGCACCTATGAGTACTTGGTCAGAGTACACAAGTAATTCAATATTGGCGTTGTGCAGAGTATACCAATATTAATTTTACAATTTGTCAACTATTACCATAATTATTTTAACATTATCATAATGGAAAAAGGTGAATTGCAACCAACCGTGCATTTAACATTTCGTTACCAAAAAAAAATTGGAATGATCTCATCTCATTGGAATGATCTGTCCTCTGCCACGGAGATCTGTTACCAATCGGATTCCCTTAGTACATACTTTTCACCCCTATGTTCATATACTGCAACATACCATCAGGAAACACTGGGACATTCTCAGACAGCACATCCCAATGTTACAGAATTTTATAACCCCTTCTTACCATGTTATAAACGCCCCCCCAACATTCCTGATTCATTAGTGAGAGCGGATATAGGCATACAGGTGCGGGCATCCACATAGAGATTCCTACAGAAACCTAAAACAAGTACATACCCCTGTTTGCATTGCAATCAATGCAACAATGTCCTGAAAGGGGACGTTTTCACCATCCACACTCTGGCAAAAAATACCAAATTAAGGACTTCTCCACGTGTGACTCCTCCTTTATCATCTATCTCATTAAGTGCACCTGTGGCCTTTTATATGTTGGTGAAACAACACAACCAATAAAGGATAGAGTTGAGCAAAACAGGTCGGTCAGATTCATAAAGTCGCCGACTTTCGCGAAAGTCGAGTTTCGCCGAGCGAAACCCGACCATAGTGTGAAGTCGGCCATGCGGTCATCGACCCGAGCACCAAAGTCGGTTTTCCCATAATGCTTGCAGGTGCCTTTTCTCAGCCAATGAACAAGGACGTACACTGTGGGCAGTGAGATGACATGGGCAGCGTCCACCACCATCTTAGAGAAGGGAATTGCAGTGATTGGCTTGCTTTGTGTGGCATCACAGAGGCTATAAAAGCCCTGACCGCCGTCCGTCATTTTACTTCTGCCGATCTTAACAGTAGGGAGAGGTTGCTGACGCTGTTTATCAGTAGGGAGAGAGTTAGGGCTGGAAAGAGAAGTTCTTATGTGCTTGTGCTGATAGCAATTGTGCTGTACAGTTAGTGTGCAGTGACAGGGGAGGATTTTCTTTAGAGCAGCAGCGCTGGTTATTAGGCTGCCTGCCAGTGACAGGGGAGGATTTTCTTGTGTGCAGCAGCGCTTGTTATTAGGCTGCCTGCTAGCTGTCATGCTGTGTGTACACTGCTGTGCAGACTACTTTTTACACAGTACTAATACTTGTATTCTTTTTTCTGCACAGTTACTGAGTGTTAATTTTTTTCCACACTGTATAGAGCTGTACGCTCCTCACACACTACCGTGTAACGGCTGGTATCACAGACAAATACATGCTGACTATCTGTGTGTGACTCTGGAAATATTATATGGAGATTTACAATTTCCCCTACACTGTATACAGCTTTTCACTTCTGATACAGTACCCTTTTTCTGGTTTTTATATTCTGGTCTAATCCATACTGAGCCTGAGAGCGTCTGTCTGTGACTTCGGAAATATATACGGAGATTTACAATTTTCCCCTATACTATATACACCTGGTACCTTCAGATACAGTACCATTTTTCAGCTTTTTATATTCTGATCTAATCCATCCTTAGTCTGAGAGCGTCTGTCTGTGACTCCTGAAATATATATGGAGATTACAATTTTCCCCTATACTATATACACCTGGTATCTTCTGATACAGTACCCTTTTTCTGCTTTTTATATTCTGATCTTATCCATCCTTAGCCTGAGAGCGTCTGTCTGTGACTCCCGAAATATATACAGAGATTTACAATTATCCCCTATACTATATACACCTGGTATCTTGTGATACAGTACCCTATTTCTGATTTTTATATTCTGGTCTAATCCATACTGAGCCTGAGAGCGTCTGTGTGTGACTCCTGAAATATATGTGGAGATTGCAATTTTCCCCAATACTATATACACCTGGTATCTTCTGATACAGTACCCTTTTTCTGATTTTTATATTCTGGTCTAATCCATACTGAGCCTGAGAGCGTCTGTCTGTGACTCTGGAAATATATACGGAGATTTACAATTTTCCAATACTATATACACCTGGTATCTTCAGATACAGTACCCTTTTTCTGATTTTTATATTCTGGTCTAATCCATACTGAGCCTGAGAGCGTCTGTGTGTGACTCCTGAAATATATGTGGAGATTGCAATTTTCCCCAATACTATATACACCTGGTATCTTCTGATACAGTACCCTTTTTCTGATTTTTATATTCTGGTCTAATCCATACTGAGCCTGAGAGCGTCTGTCTGTGACTCTGGAAATATATACGGAGATTTACAATTTTCCAATACTATATACACCTGGTATCTTCAGATACAGTACCCTTTTTCAGCTTTTTATATTCTGGTCTAATCCATACTGAGTCTGAAAGCGTCTGTCGGTGACTCCAGAAATATATACGGAGATTTACAATTTTCCCCTATACTATATGCACCTGGTATCTTCAGATACAGTACCCTTTTTCTGATTTTTATATTCTGGTCTAATCCATACTGAGCCTGAGAGCGTCTGTGTGTGACTCCTGAAATATATGTGGAGATTGCAATTTTCCCCAATACTATATACACCTGGTATCTTCTGATACAGTACCCATTTTCTGCTTTTTATATTCTGGTCTAATCCATATTGAGCCTGAGAGCGCTGTCTGTGACTCCTGAAATATATACGGAGATTGAAATTTTCCCCTTCACCATATACAGCTGTACGCTTGTGATACACTACCATATATCTGCTTGTATTTTTGGTACATTTTGCCAAACATGAGGAAGTATGGTGGAAGAGGCCGCAGACGTGGGCAGGGGGGCCAGCTGGTACTGATGGTGGTGGTGCATCTGCTGGTAGTGCCAAAAGCACAATAGCAGCTAAGGCAGGAGGTGTTGAGCCTGTATCATGGTCTGGCTCCAGAATGCCTGGAAGGCTCCCTTTTCTGGGAGTAGGTAAACCGCTTTTAAAGCCGGAGCATCAAGAGCAGGTTTTGGCTTACATTGCCAAAACAGCCTCCAGCTCTATCGCCTCCTCTTCTGAAGTTTCAAAAAATGCAAGCACTGAGTTGTCAGTGTAGGCTCCTGGTCAATAACAACACCTTTCCTTGTGTCCTTCACCCCCACCAAAAGTGAAGGATGCGGCAGGCCACACTTCTGATTACTCCATGGAGCTCTTTTCACATACCATGCCTGGGTTATCAAGTCAAATCCTGACTTCCCCAGTCCAAGATGAATCTAATATGGAGTGCACTGATGCAAAGCCACTGCTATATGATTCTGCTGGTACATTCACCCAGAGCACTACATTGCCCTCGCAGTCTACTGAGCCAGAATCTGACCCTGATAAAACTCAGGTGCCCCTTCCCGCATGCTATACCACCTTACACGGTGACACAGAGGAACGTGCACATGAAATTGAAGAGGAGGTGATGGATGACCCAGTTGTTGACCCGAATTGGCATCCATTGGGGAAGAGGGGTGCCGCTGGCAAAAGCTCAGAAGAGGAGGAGGATCCGCAGCAGGCAGTGGCAGCGCAGCTGCAGTTATCTGGCAGGACCGTAGCAGTCCAAAAACGTGTTAGAAAAAACAAAAAGAGTTGCAGGACAGCTTGTCCAGATGGTCAAATTAGCACAGCATGCAAGCCCTGAAAATTTATCCCATAGTAGGTAGAGTGCAGTGGGGCACTTTTTTGACCAAAATCCTATTGATGAGGCAAAGGTTATCTGTAAGTAGTGCGGAAGGACTGTAGGCTGAGGGAAAAATTTCCAAAATTTGAATACCAGTTGCATGCTTAGACATTTAAACACCATGCACTTGCAAGCGTGGACGGACTACAAAACCTCAGGAAGCACATGTGCACCTGCTCCGACTGAAGGTCCACCACCAGCAAGAAATGTTGAGGTGTCATCGCAAGGCCAAAGCAGTCAGGCAATGACAATGTTTTTGCAACAAAAGACTGAATCTAGGCCATCACCACCACCTCACCATCACCAACCCCCTCTCAGTCCGCCATGTCCACCGCTAGTTTCTCCATATGCAGCTCTCAAGCCCAGCTCACCCTAGCAGACACTCTGAGTAGGACAAGAAAGTACTCATCTTCTCATCTGCGTACACTGGCTTTGAACGCCTACATTGCCAAACTGATCTCATTAGAGATGATGCCCTACCGTTTGGTTGAAAGCGCAGCGCTTCAAGAGCTCATGGCCTATGCTGTTCCACACTATGACCTACCCATTCAGCACTTCTTTTCTAAAAAAAGCCATCCCTGCCTCCACCTGCATATGAATGACCGCATTGTCCATGCACTCAAACAATCAGTGAGTAGAAAGGTGCACCTCAAAACAGATGCATGGGCCAGTAGGCATGGCCAGAGCAGTTACAGATAGGAGACAGCAGTTGTCAACTATGGTTCAAAATTACCTCTCCTCCCCTATCGATGTTCTCCCTCACAGTTCATTCCCCTTTGACTACTGGGCCTGTAAACAGGACACCTGGCCTGAATTGGCACAATATGCCTTACAGGAGCTCGCTTGCCCTGCTGGTAGTGTGCTATCAGTAAGAGTCTTCAGTGCTGCTGGATTAATCCTGACAGAAAGAAGGACCCGGCTGTCGACCAAAAATGTTTTTGATCTCACCTTCATTAAAATGAACCATGCATGGGTTTCAAAGGATTTTGTACCACCTTCCCCTGATGACACATAGGTTGCCAGCAAAATGGCTCGCTTTGTCCTCCTCTTCCTCCGACTTCTCCAATTCCTCCATTTGCAGCTGCTGAACGTCCAGCCTACACCTCAACATATGCCAGTTTCTCCACCTCCCTAACTGGGCTGTCCCCCCCAGGGCCGGCATCAGCACCTGGCGCACCCGGGCAAGTTCCAGGGCCTGAGCAGGTGGGGCGGCCCACTCACCGTGAGAGACACCGGCGTACTATGAGGGGCCCTGTGCCAGTGCCAATGCCCATGAGTGGGCCCCCCCGATTGCTCAGGGCCCCAGCACTTGCAATACTTACCTCTCTCTGCTCCACCGCTGTGACATCTTCCGCGTTTCCTGACAGTGACATCAGTTCAGAGAGCGCGATGACGTCACTTCTGTGCACCCTCTGCCTGAACAGTCACAGTACAGAGAGCTGGAAGATGGCGACGCTGAGGAGTCCAGAGTAAAGCAGTGCCCAGCGAGTAGAGGGTATTTCATTTTTTTAATGTTTGGAGCAATATATGGGGAGCATTATACGCTGGAGAATTATTATATGGGGTCCATCATACACTGGAGCATCATATACGGGGCCCATTATACACTGGAGCATCATATTGGGCCCATTATATATGGGAGCATTATATAGGCCCATTATACACTGGAGCATCATCCATGGGGCCCATCATATACTGGAGCATCATATGGGGCCCATTATATATGGGGGCATTATATAGGCCCATCATACACTGGAGAATCATACATGGGGCCCATCATATACTGGAGCATCATATGGGGCCATTATATATGGCGCATCATATGGGCACATATATATGGAGCATAACATGGAGCTCATTATATATGGTGCATTATATATGGGGACCATTATATTTGGAGCATTATATGGGGCTCATCATACACTGGATCATCATATGGGGCCCATCATATACTAGAGCATCATATGGGGTTCATTTTTTATGGGGCATCAAATGGAGCCCATTATATATGGAGCATTATATATGGGGACCATTATATTTGTAGCATTATATGGGGCTCATTATACACTGGAGCATCATACATGGGGCCTATCATATACTAAAGCACATATGGGGTTCATTATTTGGCCTATTCTGTATGGAGCATTATATGGAGCCCATTCTCTATGGCGCACTCTGTGGTACCCATAATACTGTATGGAGGACTATACTGTCCGGTTTTTGAGCTATTGAAGGAATTTAAAATAGCTATCACTCATGTAAAAGTAAGAAATGAAGTATTTTTGGGGATTGTACTATACCTATATTTCTCTGCCGTATCATTGCATCATGAATTGTGGTATGTGGTAAAGGGGCCCACTGAGACTCTTTTGCCCAGGGCCCATGAAAACCTGGAGCAGCCCTGCCCCCCCACAACTTTAGCCAAATAACCCCCTGTTTTCAATGCGTTACTATTATTATAAAGTAAATTAAGGTTGACAAGCTTAAGTAATAAGAATTGATGTCGTTGGCTTTGAAATGGGCCTGTAGGTGTGTTTACTGTCCTCCACTCCCTGCCGACTTTTCTCCCCATTGACTTGAATTGGGGTCGGTTCGAGTTTCAGTCGGAAATTCGATTTTTTTCGATAGTCGGCCGATTTCGTTCGACTCCACTTTTGTGAAAGTAGAGTGTCCGAAACCGGACTCGACCTCCCAAAAGGCAAAGTTGCTCATCTCTATCCACCACCTCCTCTTCCACTTCCGCACCCTTGTCCTCCTCCCGACTTCCTGGCAATTGTGTCTCATCATCGCCCAAACTTATGACATGTTCCCACAGTCACCTTTGTGAGACCGTGGCTGTTCAAATATTTGGACATCGCTACATGCGATCTCCTCTTGCCCTGCTTCAAGCGGACCTGGTGAGAGGTCCCAATCTATAAATGGAAAAGTGACCAGCTCTTTGGAGGGTCCAAATGTGGAATCAGTTGTCTCGGGTACTCGTCATGTTGGAGGAAAGGAATATCATGGTGAAGAATATGCGGTCCAGACTCTCGGCTACTCAGACTTGACCGTATGGAAGACAGGGTGCTTGTAATGGTGGCAAAGTGACTGGAAGCATTATCCACTATCCAACCACAACCTTTGATACTGTTCTGGGTTCATTAGTGTTGTGCTGCTGCGGTCCCCTAGTAATTGGGACAGGAAGGTCAGGCTAGAAGATGTGGGTTGTTTGTTGTGACACAGTTTCAGCTTGCCCACGGCCTCTGCCTCGGCATGCACCATCACCATCACGTGCAGCTTCCTTGCCAAGCGCCTTGCACAATTTAAATTGAGGACAATATTTTCCATGTTCACTACAAATGGCTGAATTTGAGCAAACCTATATGTGATCCGTGTGATGACAAACCACAGTTTGAAATATCTATCCTGTAGGTAACTATTTTTTTTAGAAAACTGGTGTCAATAACTTGGCTCAGACACTGCAACAAAAATGAAATTGCAGCCTGAAATGGCACAATTTTGAGCGCACTGAGATGTAATCCGTTTGACAGACAAACCACAGTTTGAAATAACTGGACTGTAGGTAACAATTTTTTTTTCACAAACTGGAGGCAATAACTTGCTCAGACACTGCAACAAAAATGAATTGCGGCCTGAAATGGCACAATTTTGAGCGCAATGAGATGTAATCCATTTTGACAGACAAACCATAGTTTGAAATATTGGCCTGTGGTAACTATTTTTTTTCAAAAAGCTGTGTCAATAACTTGGCTCAGATACTGCAACAAAAATGAAATTGCGGCCTGAAATGGCACAATTTTGAGCGCACTGAGATGTGATCCTGTTGACAGAAAACCACAGTTTAAAAATATTTGGCCTGTAGGTAACTATTTTTTTAAAAAAAAAAACTGGTGGCAAAAACTTGGCTCAGACACTGCAACAAAAAAGAAATTGCGGCCTGAAATGGCACCAATTTGAGTGCACTAACATGTGATCCGTTTGACAGACAAACCACAGTTTGTATATCTGGCCTGTAGGTAACTATTTTTTTTTCTAAAACTGGAGTCAATATCTTGGCTCAGACACTGGAACAAAAATGAAATTGAGCCTAAAATGGCACAATTTTGAGCACACTGAGATGTGATCCGTGTGATGGACAAACCCCTGTTAACCCCCTTTACCCCAGGATGGTTTGCACTTAATGAGCGGGCCAATTTTACAATTCTGACCACGGTCTCTTTTGGAGGTTACAACTCTGGAATGCTTCAACAGATCTTCGCGATTCTCAGATTTTTTTCTCCTGACATATAGTACTTCATGTTAGTGGTAAATTCATACTATAAAACTTGCGTTTATTTTGAAAAAACGCAAAATATGGCGAAAATTTTGAAAATTTGCAATTTTCATACTTTGAATTTTTGTTCCCTTAAAACAAAGAAATATGTCACACAAAATAGTTAATAAATAACATTTCCCACATGTCTACTTTACATCAGCACAATTTTGGAACCCAAATTTTTATTTGTTAGAAATTATAAGGGTTAAAAAGTTGACCAGCGATTTCTCATTTTTACAACAAAAAATTTACAAAGCCATTTTTTTTAGGGACCACCTCACATTTGAAGTCACTTTGAGGGTCTATATGGCAGAAAATACCCAAAAGTAACACCATTCTTAAAATTGCCACCCTCAAGGTACTCAAAACCACATTCAAGAAGTTTTTATTAACCCTTCAGGTGCTTCACAGGAGCTGAAGCAACGTGGATGAAAAAAATGAACATTTAACTTTTTAGTCACAAAAATGATCTTTTACAAACCATTTTTTTTATTTTAACAAGGGTAAAGGAGAAAATGGACAGAAAAAGTTGTTGTACAATTTCTCCTGAGTACGCCAATACCCCATTGTGGGGAAAACCATTGCTTGGGCACACAGCAAGCTCATAAGGGAAGGAACGCCATTTGACTTTTCAAACCAAAATTGGCTGTGATTGAGATTTGACGCCATGTCGCGCTTGGAGAAACCCCTGATGCGCCTAAACAGTTGGAAACCCCCAAAATGATACCATTTAGAAACTAGACCCCCTATGGAACTTATTTCAGATCTGTTTGAGTAGAGTTGAGCGATACTTTCCGATATCCTAAAGTATCGGATCGGAATGGTATCGCCGATATCACTAAAATATCGCGATACCCGATACCGATACCGGAAGTCCATGTAAGTCTATGGGAACAAAATATCGCAACTAAAAAAACCCCATTCTTTCCTTGTAAACACAAATATACACACATAGAATACATTATATATATATACATGTCATTGTGACATATATATATACATATATGTAAGTTTATACACTTCTACATAGTAAAAATCCTTTGAATTCAATTTGCCGGGTTTTAAAGCCGGCTTCAGTGAAAGACAAACACCCGACATGAAATGCATTGGTTACTAGGGTTAACCATGTCTTTTCTTTTCGTTTGCTATCGATTTGCACAAACAATTAAATCAGATATGTGTGCAAAATTTCACACCTGTGGGTTAATTAAGGTGTAAATTCTTGTTAAAAAAAACGGTTTTTTTGCTACGAATTTACACCTTTAATTAACCCCTCAGGTTGAAATTTTCACAATGTCGTTTAATGTTTGTGAAATTAGATGCAAAGGACTGAAAAGACATGGTTAACCCTAGTACACCAAGGTCATTTCATGTCGGGTTCGATTTTTCAAAAAGCCGGCAATTGAATTAGCGGCATTATACTATGTGAATGTATGAATACAAATATAAAAATATATATATTGTGCACAAATTCAATGACATTAAAATAATTATTTTTGAGGGTAAAATTGCTGAAAAAAAAATGGTGGGCTCCCGCCCTTTTTGCAACCAACAGACAAGCCAGTGAGGGGGGAGATATAATGCCCAGGAGGGACCATTATTTTTGCCCCCCCCGGCTCTAACATCTGCCCCCAACACCCCAGGAAAGACAAATTCTAAAATTAGATTCGCCCTTCGGCACTTTGCCGTCTAATTCCCATTGCCCTTAGCGGTGGCAATGGTTAATATGGGGTTAAAGCCACCTTGCTTGAAAAGGTGACCTTAAGCCAGGTTAATAATTAGAGCTGTCAATTGACAAACTATCAATTATTAATCCTATTGATGAAATAAAAAATAAAACACACACATTTAATTAAAAATCAATTTTAATGAAATAAAGACAATGTTTTTGCCATCTTTTATTTTTACTGCAAAAAAACATTTTTGTAATAAAAAAAAAAAAAAAACAAAATTATTCTACCATCCCAGCACATCAGGTCCCCTGTTACCTTGGTTTACCAGCGGATGTGGTCTCCCCCTGTCCCACCGCAGCGATTGTGCCGTCAGGGGAAACCACGATCAAAAAAAGCCGGACCATTTCAGCCGATCACGATACCCGGCAGGGGGGCTGACGTGTGAAGTCCCACAGCGATACGCTGGTGAGCTCGCTGCTGCGTCACAAAACAAGTGACCAGCAGCGATCTCGGTGGATATCCTATTTGAAGGGCCCTTAAGGGGGAAAGCTTAATTGTTGCTTTTCCACTTTCATTAGGTCCCAGGGACCAATCAGTGACGTCAGAGGGAACTGATTAAACAAAAAAAGGGGTTCCCTTCGAAAAAAAAATGGCTGGGGTCCCCCTATTTTTGAAACCGCCAGATGAAGAGACCGCTGGAGGCCTGGATTTTCAGGCGTTAGGAGCCAAAATCCTGGACCTTGCCAGCCTGAAATACCAGCCACAGCAGTCTGCATATCTCGGCGATTAACAAAAATGGGGATCCCCGAAAAAAATTGGCGTGGGGTCCCCCCTATTTTTGTTAACCGCCAGTGAACAGACCGCGGGGGGGCCCTTTGTTTTACAGGCTGGTAAGGATCCAATATCCATGGACCTTGCCGCCTGAAATACCAGGCCACGCAGTCTCTTAGCTTGGTGGTTAACAAAAAAGGGGACCCCTCGAAAAAAAAAAACGGCGTGGGGTCCCCCCTATTTTTGTTAACCACCAAGTAAAATGCAACGTGCGGCCTGGATAAAAAGATGTCAAGGCCCATGGATTTTGGCCCTCAACCCTGATAATACCAGGTTACAGCCCCCATTTGGCGATCAAAAGAGTGCCAATTGGGCACTTTCCCGGCTTTCCCATCCCAGCTTTTCAACGGGAAAAAGGGGTTTTCACCTTTTCGGAAAAACCCGTAAAAGGGCCAAAAAACCACCCAACCCTTATTAATCCAAATTTTAAAGGTAAAAAAAAGACAAGCAAGAAAAAAGATTTAAATGAAATAAAGAGACACACATTTTCATTAATTTTTATTACCTCTCATTCCGGACGCCTCGTCCCTGTAAAAAAGGAAAAAAAAAACCAACTTACCACCTTTCGACACAGTCCCTTGACGCAGTCCCCCGATCCCAACTCTCTTGAATTTTTTACGGCGGGGAGCCTGTCCCATCCGACGCAGCACAGCTGATTCTCTCCCCGGCGGTGCGCTCGACCCGACGCTTTCGCCGCGAACCCCCTCACCTCTTTCCCCCAAAAACCCCCCAAAAAACCCAAACACCCCCCCCCCCCCTTCCCCCCCCCCCCCCCCCCCACAACATCCATCCGGTCGAAAACGAAAATATCGGCTCGAACCCCAATTCCCAACAGCTAATATTCCTCCCCCCCCCCAAAATTTTCAGTATCGGAATGTTAACACATTTTTGGAAAAGTTTTGAACCCCCATTTTCACAAAAATTTTTTGCCGGGGTAAAAAAAAAAATTTTCCACAAAATGATTTTTGTCCCCAATTTTTTTTTTTCAGAAAATTGTAAAAAGTTGTTTTCCACTTTTTTCCTGAGTTGCTGGTACCCTATAGTGGGGGGAAAGTTTGGGGGCCGGCAGGGTTGGTAAGGAAGTAAAAACGTTTTTGGAAAAGCAGACTTTGTTGGGGTCATGTTCGGTTTGCAGTGCCCCAAAAGTGCCTAAACAGGAAACCCCCCACAAGTATCCATTTTGGAAACAGACCCCTAAGGAAATTATCTAGTCGTTGGTGACACTTTGAACCCCAAGGGCTTTACACAAGTTTATAATGCCCCGGGATGAAAATAAAAACCTATTTTTTTTCCCAAAAATTATCTTTTCACCAATTTTTTATTTTTAAGGGAAAGGAAAAATTGGGCCCAAAAGTTGTTTTCCCAAAATTTTTCCTGAGTACGTTGATCCCAATGTTGGGGGAACCACTGTTTGGGCGCACGGCAAGCTCGGAATGAAGGAGCACCATTTGAAATTTTTCCAACCAAAATTGGCGGAATTGAGTTGGCCATGTTGAATTTATACCCCGATGTCCTAAACAGTGAAACCCCTCACAAGTGCCCCCTTTTAAAAATAGACCCCGTAAAACTTATTCGATCTGTGTTAGCAATTTGAACCCCCAATGCTTCACCCAATTTATAACGTAAGCCGTAAAATTAAAAATATATTTTTTCCAAAAAAAATGATCTTTTTCCCCCAATTTTTATTTTCCCAAGGGTAACAAGTATGTTGAGCGATATTGCTCGATATCTAAAAATACGTATCGAAATTGTATCGCCGATAGCACAATATCGTCGATATCCATTTCGAAGGGAAAGTCCATGTAAGTCTAGGGAAAAAATACAAATTAAAAAAAACCTTATTTCCTTGAAACCTAATATACACAATAAATACATTTTATTAATATATATTTTAAATACATGTCATTGTGACATATATATTTTCATATATTTATGTTTTAAAACTTCTACATAGTAAAACGACTCAATTTAATTGCCGGGTAAGAGTGACTACCCCCTAGAAGTCGACGGGGGCCCGGGCCCAGTACCCCGAAAACCTCTGGCTCTGGCGACTCAACTGGGCGTCACGAACGTTCGTAGCTCGCTATAGCGGTCTGTGTGCCTGAATTCCTGGTTTTGTGCTTGAGAATTGCTAAAATCATCAGAGAATGTATTTGCCTTTTTCCGCCTATCTGGACGACGGGCACTGGTGAAATAAGGGCGTTCTTCGTGGTGCACTCAGTGGCGTGAAAAGTGGCCCCGCCCACTGTAAAGGTACGCAATGTGATCGTGCCCCACAACTCGGGAGTTCCGCCCTCCTTTCCTCCCAGTGTGCGGAAATAACAAAGGTCCCCCCCTCACTACAAAAGAGGGGCCCTCCCATGCAATGAACATGTGACTTGGCAGGTGGCAAGGAACGACGAGCGAAGTTGGGAAGGGATGGGGCAGTCAAGCTCTCCCCCCACGGAACGACCCGCGCAAAAGAACACCGTTGGGCACCCCCTTAAACCTCCTACGCTGCAAGAAGCGGAGGATACCCTAAGGGCCTGGCCCGGCACCGGGAGGGGTCGCCGGAGGAAGCCAGCTGGCGTGCCCAAAAAATAAAATTGGGCGGCGCCAATCCCCTTACCTGAATGTCTGTACCGGAAGGTGGGCACCCGTTCTAGTAGGTGTCCTTCAATGTGCCGGTTGACGTTGTCGCAGTGGAGGCCCCGTTCCTGCAAAAACCCGCCCATCAGCAGCACCCCAGATCCCGCGTCTCCCCCGTCGGAGACGAAAAGCGAACCCCGTCCTCATGGAGGAGGCCGCCAGGCACCAGAGATACCTCCTGTACGGGCCCCCTGTCATCTGATTTAGAGCCGTCTGTTCCTCCGCAGGGACGCCGCCAGGACTGGGGGGCGAAGGAGAGCGCCGCAAACGGGACACTGAAGCTGCAGTGGGGTGTGGAACATGGAGCACTGGTGGAGGAGAATTTCAAACCGGCGTCAGGGGGAAGGGGAGACGTTGGGAGCGGAGCAGAGGAAAAAGGGGGAGCACGTGAAACCCTAAACTTCGCCAACGTCACCTGGAGAAGGACGGATGGAAAGGATAAAGGAACCCGAGTGAGCCGCGGGTAAGGGTGCGTACGGAACTTTAAATTGAAAGGTGGTTGGGCTTCATCAAGGAGCCTGGACTTTTTTAAAGTTTTGTGACCCGCGGACGTGGAGGTACCTCCCAGAAGGAACCCGGGAGGGGCCTGTTGCCAGGGACTTGGTGACTTACACCCGACCTGGGGGGTTTCAATGGGTTGGTACGCCCTAAATGTTACCAGGTGGGACCCTACCCCAGGGTGTGAGGACCTGTGGACCTCGAAGCCTTCAGCCCCCCATCCAGGCCCCCTGCAAAAGTGCCCCCCACCCGTAATCTCCCCAGCCTCCCTCAGTGGTCTCCTCAGCAGACCCACCCATGGACATGTTTCGAAGTGGCCGTACCCGCGCCTGTTGGCCCCCGGGGTCGTTCAGTCCATGACATAGGGCTCCAACCCGGGGGAGTGAAGAGTGGCCACCAGACCCAGGATAGCGGGTCAGATGTCACTGGGTTTACAGGCCAACGACGTCAAGGGTCTGGTGGTCCTTGGTGCCTCAGATGTTGGCAACTCAAGAAGAGTACTGTCAGGAGTGAACCCAGTACCTTTTGTCTACTGGCCGCAGCTCTACCACTGAGCTATTCTGCTGGCTGCAAAGTTCCTTGCTGAAACCCAGATACCATTGGACTGTTCTTCCTGATTGGCTCACCTAGTGTCTCTTGATTGGGCTCGATTACCAATTAACCCCTATATAAACCTGGCCCTGGGGTTTTTGTATTGGGATTATTGGCTCCAAGCCTTTAGTCAAGCGTTTCCTGTGATCCAGCTACAAAACACCTCTCCTGTAACCGCTTCGGCCTTCTTCTGACTCGTCTCCGCCTGATCCATTCACAAACCGCTCCTGTGAACCGACCTCCGGCTGCCACCTACTCGTTATCTCCTGCTCCTTGTTACCGAACTGCCTTTCCTGTGAACCGACCTCGGCCTGCCTTTACTACCCTCTCCGCCGTCCATTGCTACAAACCTGCTCTCCTGTGACCGACCTCCCCGGGTGCCACCTGACTACGTACCTCCTCTGCTTCCTAGGTTTGCAGTAAATCGGCTCCAACCCAGACGGGATCTTGACAGAATAATTCGCCCAAAATGGGTCCGCTGGAACACCCTGGACGGCAAGTTACGGAGCTTCAATTTTTGTACGACTCTCAAGAAAATATGCCAAGTTACAAATGATTTCAGGCGATACAAAGGAATAATTGAGCTACAAAAACAATTCTGGCCGTGCGCAAAATTTAGGTCCGAACAAAACGCGCGGGCTGCCGCTGCCTGCAAAGTTCAGTGGGGCCAAGCAGTCCGAGGATTCTCAACAATTCCGCAATACTTCCAGATGCAACCTGCTCCCTTTACCAGTGAGAGAAGAAAGTTTTTTTCTTGATAAATTCCTGACGGAGAAGCTCTTGCTTGGGCTTCCCCTTTGTAGAAAAGGCTATGCCTCCTTAATGACCGGAAGCCTTCACCGCGCTATGCAATTTTTGAGACCCAACCGCTGTGCCAAGCAGAAACCAAATTACATAATTTGCGCCAAGGCGTCGCTTGTTGCGGAATACACATCGGAGTTTCCGTCGCTGGGTGGCCGACCCACCTGGAACCAGCGGCCCAGAGAAGTTCAATTTGACGGGGTTATCAGAACCATGAAAGACGAGTTGCCAGGGTTGAGACCCCTGACCGTTGGGGACTTTATTAAAGTACCGGTTGCCAGAACTTACTGAAGGAGAAAGGAGGAGCGAGACTTGGGATCCCGCTTCTCATTTTCGCATCGGACCACCAGAAAAGACCAAGGCTGTCTGAACCGATTGCAGATCGACGTCATCCGAAGACCACTCTCTGCACAGGAGAAGGAAGGCGACGGTGCAAAACATCTTGCCTCATTGTGGGGACCCTGGACCTATCCCCATCAATGTCCTAAAAAAGGACTATAGCCTTTACCACAACGGTCTGCCAGCAATATGGACCTTTTCACAGTCGGTTTCCACTTGGACATCTTCAGTAACGCAGAAAAAGACAAAAAACATACTACATCTCTCATTTTGTAATCCCCTCGGTTTAAGGGCACCAAAAAATACAATGCTTCCCTGTTGGTTCGGGAGCAGGAGGGGAATTTTTATGGACTTAAAATTTACAGTGTAAAATATTTCCATAGGACCAAATCCACCCAATTGAAAGGGAAAAAACGGTGGTGTCCCTTGTCTTCTGGACCTTCACGCATGGAAAAACGAACGGGATTTGTATCGAACCGGATCATCATGAAGCTTCTTTCCCCACCTTATCTCTCTCCGAAATTTCGGTTATTTGGGACCCCTGGTTTTCAGTCCATAACCTTCTATCAACTGGGCATAAGGACCACCACCTTTCCATTGACTATGTAAAATAATTTATAAGGACCCCCGTTCTCCAACAAGGCCAAATCTTGAGATTTCGCATGAGAAGGAAGAGAAAACTACCACCCAATATCACAGGTTCTCTGGTTGCAGTAAGAAGAAAGCGATCAATTACCCTCACCTCCCTTACGCTGTCCCATTGAATTGCGCCAGGACAACATTCCATTTGGACGGATTTACAATTTTTTTCCGAACCTGAATTGAAGGTATTAAGAAAGTTTTGATGAAAATTTAGAGAAAGGCTTTATTCGACCTTCCACCTCCAGCTGGGGCCCACCCTGTTCTTTGTTGAAAAGAAAGATCCACTTTGGCCATGTATTACTAAAAGGGATGAATAATTCCTGTCAAGAAACGCTACCCGTACCCTTGATTCCTGAATATTTGAGAACTCCGTTCTGCGAAAACTTTACGAAGGGATCTTAGAGGGGCTTCAACCTCCGGATTCCCCAGGAGATGGGGGGAAAAACCCCTTCAGAAAATTGGACATTTTGAATCTTTGTTTTGACCTTTGGTCTTAGCAATGCCCCGCCACTTTTTAACATTTTTTAATGATGTATTTCGAGATTTCTTGGACAATTCGTTTGTGGTTATCTCGTGACATTCTTTATTTTCAGCACCTTGGAAGAGCATCGAGGCACGTCCGTTGTCTTGGAACGACTACAGGAGAACCTCTTTAAAAAAAACTTGAAAAATGTTGAGTTTGAACAAACCTATCCAATTTTGGGGATATCATCTCCCAAAGGTCTGAGCTGGATCCCGGCAAAATCAATGCTGGTGGATGGCCTGTTCCAAGAAATTTAAAAGCGTCCAGGTTTCATAGGATTGCAAAATTTTACCGAAATTTATAAAACTTTTCACGGATCATACTACCAATTACTCCAACAAAAAAGACCAAAGCATTTTCTGGTCCCGGAGGCACGGAGGCTTTTGACAAATTGAAAACCTTTTTGTTGCTCCATTGTTATTACACCCAAATCCTGAATTGCCATTTACTGTCGAGTGGACGTCGGACTCTGCAGTGGGAGCCATTCTGTCTCAGCGATTGGGGGCAAAATCAACTTCACCCTGTGGGTTTTTCCCCCACCAGCTTCTGCAGAAAAGAACTCCACATCGGTAATAAAGAACTGTTAGCCATAAAGTTGCCTTCTCCGAATGGAGACATCTTTTGGAAGGGCCAATACCCGTGAGTCCTCACGGACCACAAGAATCTTGAATTCCTCCGTACAGCAAAAAGTTGTTGCAAGACAAGCACGTGGGCCTTATTTTTTTTCAAATTCAATTTTAAAATTTCTTTTCCGGCCGGTTCAAGAAATGGCAAGGTTGACGCCCGTCCAGGATGGTTCGGAAACCTCAGGAGAGGTTGTAATGCGAACAATTCTAGGCCCTAAAAAATTTTTGGGAATATTGACTCGGGGATATGAATAAAAATTAAAGATGGTATCAAAGGACTCTTTCCTTAACCATCTTCGGGAAGGTCGATCTTTTCATTCAAAGAGGGGTTTTGGAGCAGAAACACCAAAATATATGTACCTGAATCTTCTCGCCTTGAAGTCCTCAAAAGTGTCCATATTCTAAAACTGGCAGGACATCCTGGAGTTGCAAAAACACAAGACTTACTACTTCGTTTCTTTGGGGCCAAAATTTTAGGAAGGCGTGAGGAAATTTGTTTTCAATGTTTAAATGCGCACGAAACAAGACCCCACGATGTTCCTTAGGACTCTTGAAACCCTTCCAGCCTCCAGGCTTTGGGGGATCTATTTCCATTGGATTTTATTGTGGAATTCCCCTCCAAAACAGATGACCGTATCCTGTCTATGGACCGACCACAAAAAGGGCCCACTTTATTCCAATGAAGGAATTCCTACTGCTGAAAAAAACCAGAAGATAATCAAAGAGGTATTCAGGTTACATGGAATTCCTCACAGCGTGGTTCTGACGGGAGGCGTTCAGTTTTCGTCAAAATTTTTGGAAGAGTTTCTGTACGCCTTGGGGTCACGGTGATTTTCTACCGCTTTCCATCCTAGCCAATTGGCCAGACGGGAGAGAACGAACCAGACTTTGGAGCAATACCTTCGTTTCTTCTTTCTATCTTCAGGATGACTGGGTGGACTATTTACCAACAGCGAGTTTGCCTACAACAAACTCCTACAAGCCTACATCTCAAACCCCATTTTTTGCTAATTATGGTTTACATCCTTATTTACCCTAATCTGCCAGTGAACACCCATTCCGCTGTAATGAAGGCTTCAAAATTCAGGAATCCCAAGGAATTTTCAGAGAATTACTCAAGACCCAGGAATTTTAAAAGGCAGATAAACATCGAAGATCCCCCCTGCTCTTCAGGTTGGGACAAAAGTTTGGCTGTCCACTAAAAACCTTAAGACAATGGCCACCCCAAATTGGGTCAAATTCATGGCCCTTTTTTCAAATTTCTGCAAAAATTAACCAGGTTGCTTTTCGTTTAAAAATTCCCAACAATCTAAAGATTCATCCAGTGTTTCACTATCCTTCTCAAACCCTTTTTGGGGAAAAACCCGTTTCCAGAAGAATTCAGCCACCTCCTCCACCAGAAAGGATCCGTGGTGAAGAAGAATACATTGGGATAAGATTCTGGACTCCCGAAAATTCAGAGGTAAACGCAATCTGGTGAGGGAAGGGTTAGGACCAGGGGAAAAATTTCTTGGGAACCAGGGACAATCCTTGCCCTAACAACAAGAGCCTTTCATCAGAGGTAACCCGGATAAGCCAGTCTGGTGTCCAGAGGCCATCCGGGAAAAGGAGGGGAGTACTGTAGGAGTCGAACCCAGTACCTCTTGTCTACTGGCCAGCAGCTCTACCATCGAGCTATTCTGCGGTGCAAAGTTCCTTGCAACCCGAACCATTGACTTTCCCTGTTGGTACACCTAGGCCTCTTGATTGGGCCTCTGATTACCAATTACACACCCTATATAAACCCCTGGCCCTGTGGGTGTGTCATGCGAGTTATTGGCTCCAACCCTTTTTAGTCAAGGTTTCTGCTGATCCCTTGCTACAAACACTGCTCTCCTGTGAACCGACCTTCGGCCGCCTTTGATCCTCCCGCCTGTCCATTGTCAAAACATGCTCTCCTGTGAACCGACCTCCGGTGCCACCTGCTACGTTTCTGCCTCTCCTCGTTACCGAACGGCCTTTCCCTGTGAACGACCTCCCTCCTTCTGCAAGCTCTCCGCCGATCCATTGCTACAAACACTTTCCTTGTACCGACCTCCGGGCCACCGACTACGCTACCTGCCTCTGCTTCCCCTAGTTTTGCAGGAACATCGGTCCACCCAGGGTCTTTCAGTACCAGGTGGTACCGGAAAGAGCCCACCAAAGAAGTCTAAAAAACCCGACGGGGGTAGGGTTCTTGTATTTATTCCGGGGAAAACCAGTTTGTTCGTCACCATTTTTTTTCTGTCTTGCTGCAGCATCTTGCCCTCAGTCAAAATGGAGTTTCCAGCTTGCATGTTCCCGCCTGATTCTCTCCTTTGTCTTAGAGCCACAGTAGCAATAGTGCTTCAGAATTTTAGCCTGCAGTGAACCTGTGACTTGATCCTGTAAGCCTTGACCTTGTACCCAGCTATTCTACTGAGGAACTCTGAACCTTTGTGGGGCTCGAACCTGCTTTTGAAAGACCCACGTTTGCATGGACTTCGGTAAAAGAGAAGAAGACCTGAATCGTATTGGAGAGTGATTGCTGGCTTGGATTATCTGGCCTGCGTGTCTCCTTTTCTGTGCCTGCAAACGTGTGATATTTCTGCCAACTTGTAGAAGTAATACGGACTTTTCTATATCAAACCTGTGAACCTGTGTTTTTCATCGCACCAAGCCAAGACCTATTGAAATTATAATACATTACAGATTCTGAAGCCAAAAACGTTAGTGTCTTGTGGGTTGGAAGGTGTGTCGCGTACGTAATCAGAGTCCGGTTGTACTTTTCTGTATACAGTGGTTGTGATTTTCAAACCATTCCAGTTGAGCAATTCCCTTAAGTTTTTTCTTTTTTCAGTGTACCAATAAACACTATTTTTTTTTTTTTTTCCTTTCTTTTCTCTTTTTTGTTGCGTAACTTGGATATCAATGTTTGGTTGAAATTTCTGTGATGATTGGTTGTTGACTTCTCAAACCTTCCAGGTGGAGCTTCCCTTAATTTTTTTTCTCTCTGCAATTTGGCCCAGGTGAACACTATTTTTTTTTTTCTCTCCTCTTCTTTTCCATAACCTTGTCTTAAAAGATCTGGAAAAAATGGGGGCCCGCATAAAGGAACTTTGCGGAGTGACTGTAAATCCTTGCGATTTGGAATATAAAGACCCGTTTTACAAATCTACAGGACCCAAAACCAATTTGCAAGTGGTTGGACAGATACCCCGGATTTGCGAGCCAGGATTGGGTTCTAGAGGGGCGAGTCCAGGCTCCTCCGTAGCCCGAGTGCTGGGATTCCAAATTTGTCCCTTTTCGTTTTGGCGGGAACGTGAGAAATTCGGGGATTTATTAATCAATGCAATCTTTTTTTTTCTGCACATGCTACAATTTCCCCTGAACGATCTAAGGGTTATATAATTTGTTGCTTACCAAACAAGCTTTATGTGGGCAAAACCCTCTGATGAACTGGGATGTTGTTTGAATCACCTTGATGATTTTATTTCAAGCCTGGGGCAGTTTTGATACCCCAATCGAGGTCAACACTGAACAGCCATGTTTAGCTTTGCGCCCAGGAAGCATCGGTAGTGAATACCTTGATTTAGGAGATGGGCCCTTGATACCACCTGGGACGTTCCGCCAAAAAATCTTTTTTCGAAAGGGGTTACTCCCTGATTAAGGGGAACTTGGGGCCGACCCTCCCATGCTTTTGGGACTTTTTAACACGCATCCGTATGTACTCGTTGACGAACGCAGGCAAGAGAATGGTTCAAAGCATCGTACTAACCTTTTTCTATTCCTCTCCACTAAGGAAACCTTTGAGTAGGATTACACGGGAACCTAAACTGAACCCTGCAGGGGG